>OZ024762.1:28366745-28841745 GCA_964016885.1 Eledone cirrhosa
CATAAATCTTTCGTTGCACATCTGCAACATCGTCAGTGGTGTTATATTCATTGTTCCTCCTGTTGTGTTGTATGTCTACGCCATTTTTTTTTTTGTTCAGTCTGTCTATATATTTATTTATTTATTTGCTTGTTTGTTTATCTTATTTTATTTTGTCTTCTTTGCGCATGCGTTTGCGTGTGTGTATAGTGTTATGTGTGATGTGTTATATATATATATCTATATGTATATATATATATATATATATATGCATATATATATCTATATGTATATACATATATATATATATATATATATATATATGTATATATATATATACATATATATATATGCATATATATATACATATATATATATATGTATATATATATATATGTGTATATATATATATATATATATATATATATATATATGTATATATATATTTATATATGTATATATATTGACTGGTCCACAAACAGCCTGCCACCAGGTTCTTCTGCCTCAACCTCTGACAGGGAAGCTGTGGAATCGCTTCTTGACTTCATGGATGATTTCTTCCTATCCCAACTAGTGCTCGAACCAACGAGGTGCCACAAAAACGTCCTAGACTTAATTTTCAGCAATCACACTGACAATATCCACAATATTGCAGTGGAGAAAACTCTACTCTCTGATCATGACATGGTTCTCTGTGATCTGAGATTCCACCGTCCAATATACAAACCCAATGTCATCTCTCCTGTCCATCCGTTTGACGCTATGGATTTCCACAATGCAAACTGGGAAGCGATCAGTCATGATCTTGCACATGTCGACTGGTCCTTCACGCACACTCATACACCCACTAACATCAAAAAGTCCTGGCAGACATTTGTGGACACTGTTACAAACATATGTGCAAAACACACCCCATTAAGAACTAGAAACAAATCTAAGAGCAGAATCCCTAGAAATAGAAAAACGCTCATCAAGAAAATTAAGAGAACGAACAAAAAAATCAACAAGCTGAAATACTGTCAGCAGCAACACATCAACTTGACTGCCATTTCATCACTAGAGATTAAAAAACATAACCTCCAAAACAACATGATGTCTATCATCAACAATCAGAGAAGAGCTGAAGAGGCCTGGGCCATTGAGAAGATCAAACTCAATCCCAAAGTGTTCTTCTTAGTTGCAAAAAAACACAAAATTACTGGCTCTACTGTTGGCCCTCTAATTGATGAAAATGGCACTCTTCAAGACAATGCTAAAACCATGGGTGAGATACTGCAGAAACAATACTGCTCTGTTTTCAGCAATCCTGATATGGCCGATCTGGGCTGTATCGGCGATGTTACTCCCCATTACACCATATCGGACATAACGTTTGGCGCCCCTGATGTCTTAGCGGCAATGAAGGAAATCAAGCATAATTCAGCAGTAGGTCCCGATAGGTTACCTGCTTGTGTCTTGAAGGCGTGTCAACACCAACTTGCATCTCCTCTTGCCAATCTGTGGCGGAACTCACTGGATGCTGGATATGTGCCAGAAAACCTTCTATCCCAGTCTGTTGTCCCAGTTTTCAAAAAAGGAAACAAATCCCTTGCCGTGAATTACCGTCCAATCTCACTCACCTCTCATATCATTAAGGTATTTGAGAGAGTGGTGAGATCGCGAATGACCCACTTCCTTGAGAGTAACAATATGCTGAACTCCAACCAGCATGGATTCCGTAATGGAAGGGATTGCCTGACGCAGCTACTGCATCACTTTGATGACATTTTGAGAGCCTTGGGAGAGGGTTCCAACACTGATGTTATCTAGCTTAATTTCAGCAAGGCCTTTGACAGGGTTGATCAAAACATTCTACTGAGAAAACTGTCCAATATTGGTGTCACTGGAAAGCTGCTGCAGTGGATCAAGAGCTTCCTGTCAAACAGAACCCAACATGTTGTAGTTGAAGGAGTCAAATCCAGCCCAGCCAAAGTCAGTAGTGGGGTCCCACAAGGCACTGTGTTGGGCCCACTTCTCTTCATCATCTATATTAATGACATCACTGACATCATCAAACACAGCAACATTAAAATTTTCGCTGATGATTCCAAGCTCCAAAAGGTCATCAATGGCGTGGATGACCGGATAAGCCTTCAGTCAGACCTACTGGCTGTTACCCAATGGACGGAAAAGAACAACATGTTACTGGACGAAGACACATTCGAACTGATCCACTTTGGAAAAGAGGATGCTCTGAAACTCCCGTACTCCCTTCCCTCCGGTGAAACTCTCGTGGCATCTAACAACATCAGAGACTTGGGAGTAACCGTGGACAGCAACATAAGCTGGGCCACGCATATAAGCAGCAAAGTTGACATGGCCCGCAGAATGTGTTCCTGGATCCTCAGAACCTTCCAGTCGAGAGATTCCCACACCATTATCCTTCTCTTCTCTACTTTTGCCCTACACACCTTGAATACTGTTGTCCACTGTGGTCTCCCCACACGAAACAAAGTATCATGAAACTTGAAGCTCCTCAAAGGGCAATCACGAAAAAGATAGATGGCATGTCAGACCTTGACTACTGGGGTCAACTAGAAAAGCTGAAACTTTACTCACTCCAACGTCGCCGTGAGCGTTATGTTATCTGCATGATGTGGAAGATGTTTCATCATCACTGCCCAAATGAAGTTGGCATCACCTTCAAAATACACCCAAGGCTTGGGTCCCGTGCTATCCGTCCCAAACAAAAATCTAAATCGCAACTCATAACAACAATACGGCACAATTATTTCACCTCAATTGGCCCTGCTCTCTTCAACATCATACCAGGACACGTCAAATCAGAAACTGACCACACAAAATTCAAGAAGTCTTTGGAAAAATTCCTCCAAGTAATCCCGGACAAACCACCCACACCCGGATATGTCTCCGCAAACAGTAATTCTCTTCTCGAATGGGCCATGGTGCCCAAATCCTGAATTGAAAGACTTCGCCAGGTGGTGCTATTAAGTTAGACATGGCCTGGGCCAATACTGGCCAAAACATTTCAAAGTTATTCAAAGTTATATATATGTATATATATATATATATGTATATACATATATATGTATATATATACATATAAATATGTATATATATACATATATATGTATATATATATACATATATATGTATATATATACATATATATGTATATATATACATATATATGTATATATATACATATATATATATATATATGTATATATATACATATATATGTATATATATATACATATATATATATATATATATGTATATATATATACATATATATGTATATATATACATATATATGTATATATATATATATATATATATATATATATATATATATATATATATATATATATAAAAATATGTATATATATATATACATATATATGTATATATATACATATATATGTATATATATACATATATATATATATATACACATATATATATATATGTATATATATATATATATATATGTATATATATACATATATATGTATATATTTACATATATATGTATATATATATATACATCGAAACGGCTTGAGCTCAGCTGTCGGGGTCTTACTGGTTCCTATTACCCACTCTACTACCTCAAGTATTGAGTACTTTGGTGCGTTATGGTCCACCTGGTTCCTTACCTGGTGTGTAACAAGACAGTAGCTTTGATTAAATATTAGGTTTGTGTGTAACAAAACTATCTTTTATTAAATATTAGGTTAGTGTGTAACAAGACAGTAGCTTTTATTAAATATTAGGTTTGTGTGTAAATAGACAGTAGCTTTTATTAAATATTAGGTTGGTCTGTAACAAGAAAATAGCTTTTATTATGTATTGGGTTGGTGTGTAACAAGACAGTAGCTTTTATTCTATATTAGGTTTGTCTGTAACAAGACAGTAGCTTTTATTCAATATTGGGTTGGTGTGTAACAAGACAGTAGCTTGTATTCAATATTAGGTTGGTCTGTAACAAGACAGTAGCTTTGATTAAATATTAGGTTTGTGTGTAACAAGACTAGCTTTTATTAAATATTAGGTTGGTGTGTAACAAGACAGTAGCTTTTATTAAATATTATGTTGGTCTGTAACAAGACAATAGCTCTTATTAAATATTGGGTTGGTCTGTAACAAGAAAATAGCTTTTATTATGTATTGGGTTGGTGTGTAAAAAGACAGTAGCTTTTATTAAATATTAGGTTGGTGTGTAACAAGACAGTAGCTTTCATTAAATATTAGGTTGGTCTGTAACAAGATAGTAGTTTTTATTGTATATTGGGTTGGTGTGTAAAAAGACAGTAGCTTTTATTCAATATTAGGTTCGTCTGTAACGAGACAGTAGCTTTTATTCAATATTGGGTTGGTGTGTAACAAGACAGTAGCTTGTATTCAATATTAGGTTGGTCTGTAACAAGACAGTAGCTTTTATTCAATATTGGGTTGGTGTGTAACAAGACAGTAGCTTGTATTCAATATTAGGTTGGTCTGTAACAAGACAGTAGCTTTGATTAAATATTAGGTTTGTGTGTAACAAGACAGTAGCTTTTATTAAATATTATGTTGGTCTGTAACAAGACAATAGCTCTTATTAAATATTGGGTTGGTCTGTAACAAGAAAATAGCTTTTATTATGTATTGGGTTGGTGTGTAAAAAGACAGTAGCTTTTATTAAATATTAGGTTGGTGTGTAACAAGACAGTAGCTTTCATTAAATATTTGGTTTGTCTGTAACAAGACAGTAGCTTTTATTCAATATTGGGTTGGTGTGTAACAAGACAGTAGCTTGTATTCAATATTAGGTTGGTCTGTAACAAGGCAGTAGCTTTTATTAAATATTGGGTTCGTGCGTAACAAGACAGTAGCTTTTATTAAATAATATGTTGGTCTGTAACAAGAAAATATCTTTTATTATGTATTGGGTTGGTGTGTAACAAGACAGTAGCTTTTATTAAATATTAGGTTTGTGTGTAACTAGACAGTAGCTTTTATTAAATATTAGGTTGGTCTGTAACAAGACAGTAGCTTTTATTAAATATTGGGTTGGTGTGTAACAAGACAGTAGCTTTTATTAAATATTAGGTTGGTCTGTAATAAGACAATAGCTTTCATAATATATTGGGTTGGTGTGTATAAAGACAGTAGCTTTTATTCAATATTAGGTTCGTCTGTAAGAAGACAGTAGCTTTTATTCAATATTGGGTTGGTGTGTAACAAGACAGTAGCTTTGATTAAATATTAGGTTTGTGTGTAACAAGACTATCTTTTATTAAATATTAGGTTAGTGTGTAACAAGACAGTAGCTTTTATTAAATATTAGGTTTGTGTGTAAATAGACAGTAGCTTTTATTAAATATTAGGTTGGTCTGTAACAAGAAAATAGCTTTTATTATGTATTGGGTTGGTGTGTAACAAGACAGTAGCTTTTATTCTATATTAGGTTTGTCTGTAACAAGACAGTAGCTTTTATTCAATATTGGGTTGGTGTGTAACAAGACAGTAGCTTGTATTCAATATTAGGTTGGTCTGTAACAAGACAGTAGCTTTGATTAAATATTAGGTTTGTGTGTAACAAGACTAGCTTTTATTAAATATTAGGTTGGTGTGTAACAAGACAGTAGCTTTTATTAAATATTATGTTGGTCTGTAACAAGACAATAGCTCTTATTAAATATTGGGTTGGTCTGTAACAAGAAAATAGCTTTTATTATGTATTGGGTTGGTGTGTAAAAAGACAGTAGCTTTTATTAAATATTAGGTTGGTGTGTAACAAGACAGTAGCTTTCATTAAATATTAGGTTGGTCTGTAACAAGATAGTAGTTTTTATTGTATATTGGGTTGGTGTGTAAAAAGACAGTAGCTTTTATTCAATATTAGGTTCGTCTGTAACGAGACAGTAGCTTTTATTCAATATTGGGTTGGTGTGTAACAAGACAGTAGCTTGTATTCAATATAAGGTTGGTCTGTAACAAGACAGTAGCTTTTATTAATTATTGGGTTGTTGTGTAACAAGACAGTAGCTTTGATTAAATATTAGGTTTGTGTGTAACAAGACTAGCTTTTATTAAATATTAGGTTGGTGTGTAACAAGACAGTAGCTTTTATTAAATATTAGGTTTGTGTGTAAATAGACAGTAGCTTTTATTAAATATTAGGTTGGTCTGTAACAAGATAGTAGCTTAGATTATATATTGGGTTGGGGTGTAACAAGACAGTAGCTTTTATTCTATATTAGGTTTGTCTGTAACAAGACAGTAGCTTTTATTCAATATTGGGTTGGTGTGTAACAAGACAGTAGCTTGTATTCAATATTAGGTTGGTCTGTAACAAGACAGTAGCTTAGATTAAATATTAGGTTTGTGTGTAACAAGACTAGCTTTTATTAAATATTAGGTTGGTGTGTAACAAGACAGTAGCTTTTATTAAATATTATGTTGGTCTGTAACAAGACAATAGCTCTTATTAAATATTGGGTTGGTCTGTAACAAGAAAATAGCTTTTATTATGTATTGGGTTGGTGTGTAAAAAGACAGTAGCTTTTATTAAATATTAGGTTTGTGTGTAACAAGACTAGCTTTTATTAAATATTGGGTTGGTCTGTAACAAGGCAATAGCTTTTTATTATATATTGGGTTGGTATGTAACAAGACAGTAGCTTTTATTCAATATTGGGTTGGCGTGTAACTAGACAGTAGCTTTTATTAAATATTAGGTTGGTCTGTAAAAAAGAAAATAGCTTTTATTAAATATTGGGTTGGTCTGTAACAAGACAGTAGCTTTTATTAAATATTAGGTTTCTCTGTAACGAGACAGTAGCTTTTATTCAATATTGGGTTGGTGTGTAACAAGACAGTAGCTTGTATTCAATATTAGGTTGGTCTGTAACAAGACAGTAGCTTTGATTAAATATTAGGTTTGTGTGTAACAAGATTAGCTTTTATTAAATATTAGGTTGGTGTGTAACAAGACAGTAGCTTTTATTAAATATTAGGTTTGTGTGTAAATAGACAGTAGCTTTTATTAAATATTAGGTTGGTCTGTAACAAGATAGTAGTTCTAATTGTATATTGGGTTGGCGTGTAACAAGACAATAGCTTTTATTAAATATTGGGTTGGTCTGTAACAAGACAGTAGCTTTTATTAAATATTAGGTTTGTCTGTAACAAGACAATAGCTTTCATTATATATTGGCTTGGTGTGTAACAAGACAGTAGCTTTTATTTTATATTAGGTTTGTCTGTAACAAGACAGTAGCTTTTATTCAATATTGGGTTGGTGTGTAACAAGACAGTAGCTTGTATTCAATATTAGGTTGGTCTGTAACAAGACAGTAGCTTTTATTAAATATTAGGTTGGTGTGTAACAAGACAGTAGCTTTTATTAAATATTAGGTTTGTGTGTAACTAGACAGTAGCTTTTATTAAATATTAGGTTGGTGTGTAACAAGACGGTAGCTTTTATTAAATATTAGGTTGGTCTGTAACAAGACGGTAGCTTTTATTAAATATTGAGTTGGTGTGTAACAAGACAGTAGTTTTATTAAATATTTGGTTGGTGTGTAACAAGACAGTAGCTTTTATTAAATATTAGGTTTGTCTGTAACAAGACGGTAGCTTTTATTCAATATTCGGTTGGTGTGTAGCTTTTATTAAATATTAGGTTGGTCTGTAACAAGACAATTGCTTTTATCAAATATTGGGTTGGTGTGTAGCTTTTAGTAAATATTAGGTTGGTCTATAACAAGACGGTAGCTTTTATTCAATATTCGGTTGGTTACAACAAGACAGTAGCTTTTATTATGTATTAGGTTTGTCTGTAACAAGACAGTAGCTTGTATTCAATATTAGGTTGGTCTGTAACAAGACAGTAGCTTTTATTAAATATTAGGTTGGTGTGTAACAAGACAGTAGCTTTTATTAAATATTAGGTTGATGTGTAACAAGAAAGTAGCTTTTATTAAATATTAGGTTGGTCTGTAATAAGACAATAGCTTTCATTATATATTGGGTTGGTGTGTAACAAGACAGTAGCTTTTATTCAATATTAGGTTGTTGTGTAACATGACAGTAGCTTTTATTCAATATTGGGTTGGTGTGTAACAAGACAGTAGCTTGTATTCAATATTAGGTTGGTCTGTAACAAGACAGTAGCTTTCATTATATATTGGGTTGGTGTGTAACAAGACAGTAGCTTTTATTAAATATTAGGTTGGTCTGTAACAAGACAGTAGCTTTTATTAAATATTGGGTTGGTGTGTAACAAGACAGTAGCTTTTATTATATATTAGGTTGGTCTGTAATAAGACAATAGCTTTCATAATATATTGGGTTGGTGTGTAAAAAGACAGTAGCTTTTATTCAATATTATGTTCGTCTGTAACAAGACAGTAGCTTTTATTCAATATTGGGTTGGTGTGTAACAAGACAGTAGCTTGTATTCAATATTAGGTTGGTCTGTAACAAGACAGTAGCTTTTATTAAATATTGGGTTGGTGTGTAACAAGACAGTAGCTTTGATTAAATATTAGGTTTGTGTGTAACAAGACTAGCTTTTATTAAATATTAGGTTGGTGTGTAACAGGGCAGTAGCTTTTATTAAATATTAGGTTTGTGTGTAAATAGACAGTAGCTTTTATTAAATATTAGGTTGGTCTGTAACAAGATAGTAGCTTATATTATATATTGGGTTGGGGTGTAACAAGACAGTAGCTTTTATTCTATATTAGGTTTGTCTGTAACAAGACAGTAGCTTGTATTCAATATTAGGTTGTTCTGTAACAAGACAGTAGCTTTGATTAAATATTAGGTTTGTGTGTAACAAGACTAGCTTTTATTAAATATTAGGTTGGTGTGTAACAAGACAGTAGCTTTTATTAAATATTATGTTGGTCTGTAACAAGACAATAGCTCTTATTAAATATTGGGTTGGTCTGTAACAAGAAAATAGCTTTTATTATGTATTGGGTTGGTGTGTAAAAAGACAGTAGCTTTTATTAAATATTAGGTTGGTGTGTAACAAGACAGTAGCTTTCATTAAATATTAGGTTGGTCTGTAACAAGATAGTAGTTTTTATTGTATATTGGGTTGGTGTGTAAAAAGACAGTAGCTTTTATTCAATATTAGGTTCGTCTGTAACAAGACAGTAGCTTTTATTCAATATTGGGTTGGTGTGTAACAAGACAGTAGCTTGTATTCAATATTAGGTTGGTCTGTAACAAGACAGTAGCTTTTATTAAATATTGGGTTGTTGTGTAACAAGACAGTAGCTTTGATTAAATATTAGGTTTGTGTGTAACAAGACTAGCTTTTATTAAATATTAGGTTGGTGTGTAACAAGACAGTAGCTTTTATTAAATATTAGGTTTGTGTGTAAACAGACAGTAGCTTTTATTAAATATTAGGTTGGTCTGTAACAAGATAGTAGCTTATATTATATATTGGGTTGGGGTGTAACAAGACAGTAGCTTTTATTCTATATTAGGTTTGTCTGTAACAAGACAGTAGCTTTTATTCAATATTGGGTTGGTGTGTAAAAAGACAGTAGCTTGTATTCAATATTAGGTTGGTCTGTAACAAGACAGTAGCTTTGATTAAATATTAGGTTTGTGTGTAACAAGACTAGCTTTTATTAAATATTAGGTTGGTGTGTAACAAGACAGTAGCTTTTATTAAATATTATGTTGGTCTGTAACAAGACAATAGCTCTTATTATATATTGGGTTGGTCTGTAACAAGAAAATAGCTTTTATTATGTATTGGGTTGGTGTGTAAAAAGACAGTAGCTTTTATTAAATATTAGGTTGGTGTGTAACAAGACAGTAGCTTTCATTAAATATTAGGTTGGTCTGTAACAAGATAGTAGTTTTTATTGTATATTGGGTTGGCGTGTAACAAGACAGTAGCTTTTATTCAATCTTGGGTTGGTGTGTAACAAGACAGTAGCTTTTATTAAATATTGTGTTGGTCTGTAACAAGGCAATAGCTTTTATTAAATATTGGGTTGGTCTGTAACAAGACAGTAGCTTTTATTCAATATTAGGTTTGTCTGTAACAAGACAGTAGCTTTTATTCAATATTGGGTTGGTGTGTCACAAGACAGTAGCTTGTATTCAATATTAGGTTGGTCTGTAACAAGACAGTAGCTTTTATTAAATATTGGATTCGTGCGTAACAAGACAGTAGCTTTTATTAAATAATATGTTGGTCTGTAACAAGAAAATATATTTTATTATGTATTGGGTTGGTGTGTAACAAGATAGTAGCTTTTATTAAATATTAGGTTTGTGTGTAACAAGACAGTAGCTTTTATTATATATTAGGTTGGTGTGTAACAAGACGGTAGCTTTTATTAAATATTTGGTTGGTGTGTAACAAGACAGTAGCTTTTATTAAATATTAGGTTTGTCTGTAACAAGACGGTAGCTTTTATTCAATATTCGGTTGGTGTGTAGCTTTTATTAAATATTAGGTTGGTCTCTAACAAGACAATAGCTTTTATCAAATATTGGGTTGGTGTGTAACAAGGCAGTAGCTTTTATTAAATATTGGGTTCGTGTGTAACAAGACAGTAGCTTTTATTAAATATTAGGTTCGTGTGTAACAAGACAGTAGCTTTTATTAAATATTAGGTTTGTCTGTAACAAGACAGTAGATTTTACTCAATATTGGGTTGGTGTGTAACAAGACAGTAGCTTGTATTCAATATTAGGTTGGTCTGTAACAAGACAGTAGCTTTTATTAAATATTGGGTTCGTGCGTAACAAGACAGTAGCTTTTATTAAATAATATGTTGGTCTGTAACAAGAAAATATCTTTTATTATGTATTGGGTTGGTGTGTAACAAGACAGTAGCTTTTATTAAATATTAGGTTTGTGTGTAACTAGACAGTAGCTTTTATTAAATATTATGTTGGTCTGTAACAAGACAATAGCTCTTATTAAATATTGGGTTGGTCTGTAACAAGAAAATAGCTTTTATTATGTATTGGGTTGGTGTGTAAGAAGACAGTAGCTTTTATTAAATATTAGGTTGGTGTGTAACAAGACAGTAGCTTTCATTAAATATTAGGTTGGTCTGTAACAAGATAGTAGTTTTTATTGTATATTGGGTTGGTGTGTAAAAAGACAGTAGCTTTTATTCAATATTAGGTTCGTCTGTAACAAGACAGTAGCTTTTATTCAATATTGGGTTGGTGTGTAACAAGACAGTAGCTTGTATTCAATATTAGGTTGGTCTGTAACAAGACAGTAGCTTTTATTAAATATTGGGTTGTTGTGTAACAAGACAGTAGCTTTGATAAAATATTAGGTTTGTGTGTAACAAGACTAGCTTTTATTAAATATTAGGTTGGTGTGTAACAAGACAGTAGCTTTTATTAAATATTAGGTTTGTGTGTAAATAGACAGTAGCTTTTATTAAATATTAGGTTGGTCTGTAACAAGATAGTAGCTTATATTATATATTGGGTTGGGGTGTAACAAGACAGTAGCTTTTATTCTATATTAGGTTTGTCTGTAACAAGACAGTAGCTTTTATTCAATATTGGGTTGGTGTGTAAAAAGACAGTAGCTTGTATTCAATATTAGGTTGGTCTGTAACAAGACAGTAGCTTTGATTAAATATTAGGTTTGTGTGTAACAAGACTAGCTTTTATTAAATATTAGGTTGGTGTGTAACAAGACAGTAGCTTTTATTAAATATTATGTTGGTCTGTAACAAGACAATAGCTCTTATTATATATTGGGTTGGTCTGTAACAAGAAAATAGCTTTTATTATGTATTGGGTTGGTGTGTAAAAAGACAGTAGCTTTTATTAAATATTAGGTTGGTCTGTAACAAGACAGTAGCTTTCATTAAATATTAGGTTGGTCTGTAACAAGATAGTAGTTTTTATTGTATATTGGGTTGGCGTGTAACAAGACAGTAGCTTTCATTAAATATTGGATTGCTACGTAACAAGACAGTAGCTTTTATTAAATATTAGGTTTGTGTGTAACAAGACTGTAGCTTTTATTCAATCTTGGGTTGGTGTGTAACAAGACAGTAGCTTTTATTAAATATTGTGTTGGTCTGTAACAAGGCAATAGCTTTTATTATATATTGGGTTGGTCTGTAACAAGACAGTAGCTTTTATTCAATATTGGGTTGGCGTGTAACAAGACAGTAGCTTTTATTCAATATTGGGTTGGTGTGTAACTAGACAGTAGCTTTTATTAAATATTAGGTTGGTCTGTAACAAGACAATAGCTTTTATTAAATATTGGGTTGGTCTGTAACAAGACAGTAGCTTTTATTCAATATTAGGTTTGTCTGTAACAAGACAGTAGCTTTTATTCAATATTGGGTTGGTGTGTAACAAGACAGTAGCTTGTATTCAATATTAGGTTGGTCTGTAACAAGACAGTAGCTTTTATTAAATATTGGGTTCGTGCGTAACAAGACAGTAGCTTTTATTAAATAATATGTTGGTCTGTAACAAGAAAATATCTTTTATTATGTATTGGGTTGGTGTGTAACAAGACAGTAGCTTTTATTAAATATTAGGTTTGTGTGTAACTAGAGAGTAGCTTTTATTAAATATTAGGTTGGTCTGTAACAAGACAGTAGCTTTTATTAAATATTGGGTTGGTGTGTAACAAGACAGTAGCTTTTATTAAATATTAGGTTGGTCTGTAATAAGACAATAGCTTTCATAATATATTGGGTTGGTGTGTAACAAGACAGTAGCTTGTATTCAATATTAGGTTGGTCTGTAACAAGACAGTAGCTTTTAATAAATATTGGGTTGGTGTGTAACAAGACAGTAGCTTTGATTAAATATTAGGTTTGTGTGTAACAAGACTAGCTGATATTATATATTGGGTTGGGGTGTAACAAGACAGTAGCTTTTATTCTATATTAGGTTTGTCTGTAACAAGACAGTAGCTTTTATTCAATATTGGGTTGGTGTGTAACAAGACAGTAGCTTGTATTCAATATTAGGTTGGTCTGTAACAAGACAGTAGCTTTTATTAAATATTGGGTTGTTGTGTAACAAGACAGTAGCTTTGATTAAATATTAGGTTTGTGTGTAACAAGACTAGATTTTATTAAATATTAGGTTGGTGTGTAACAAGACAGTAGCTTTTATTAAATATTAGGTTTGTGTGTAAACAGACAGTAGCTTTTATTAAATATTAGGTTGGTCTGTAACAAGATAGTAGCTTATATTATATATTGGGTTGGGGTGTAACAAGACAGTAGCTTTTATTCAATATTAGGTTTGTCTGTAACAAGACAGTAGCTTTTATTCAATATTGGGTTGGTGTGTCACAAGACAGTAGCTTGTATTCAATATTAGGTTGGTCTGTAACAAGACAGTAGCTTTTATTAAATATTGGGTTCGTGCGTAACAAGACAGTAGCTTTTATTAAATAATATGTTGGTCTGTAACAAGAAAATATCTTTTATTATGTATTGGGTTGGTGTGTAACAAGATAGTAGCTTTTATTAAATATTAGGTTTGTGTGTAACAAGACAGTAGCTTTTATTATATATTAGGTTGGTGTGTAACAAGACGGTAGCTTTTATTAAATATTTGGTTGGTGTGTAACAAGACAGTAGCTTTTATTAAATATTAGGTTTGTCTGTAACAAGACGGTAGCTTTTATTCAATATTCGGTTGGTGTGTAGCTTTTATTAAATATTAGGTTGGTCTCTAACAAGACAATAGCTTTTATCAAATATTGGGTTGGTGTGTAACAAGACTGTAGCTTTTATTAAATATTGGGTTCGTGTGTAACAAGACAGTAGCTTTTATTAAATATTAGGTTCGTGTGTAACAAGACAGTAGCTTTTATTAAATATTAGGTTTGTCTGTAACAAGACAGTAGATTTTACTCAATATTGGGTTGGTGTGTAACAAGACAGTAGCTTGTATTCAATATTAGGTTGGTCTGTAACAAGACAGTAGCTTTCATTAAATATTGGGTTCGTGCGTAACAAGACAGTAGCTTTTATTAAATAATATGTTGGTCTGTAACAAGAAAATATCTTTTATTATGTATTGGGTTGGTGTGTAACAAGACAGTAGCTTTTATTAAATATTAGGTTTGTGTGTAACTAGAGAGTAGCTTTTATTAAATATTATGTTGGTCTGTAACAAGACAATAGCTCTTATTAAATATTGGGTTGGTCTGTAACAAGAAAATAGCTTTTATTATGTATTGGGTTGGTGTGTAAGAAGACAGTAGCTTTTATTAAATATTAGGTTGGTGTGTAACAAGACAGTAGCTTTCATTAAATATTAGGTTGGTCTGTAACAAGATAGTAGTTTTTATTGTATATTGGGTTGGTGTGTAAAAAGACAGTAGCTTTTATTCAATATTAGGTTCGTCTGTAACAAGACAGTAGCTTTTATTCAATATTGGGTTGGTGTGTAACAAGACAGTAGCTTGTATTCAATATTAGGTTGGTGTGTAACAAGACAGTAGCTTTTATTAAATATTGGGTTGTTGTGTAACAAGACAGTAGCTTTGATAAAATATTAGGTTTGTGTGTAACAAGACAGTAGCTTTTATTAAATATTAGGTTTGTGTGTAAATAGACAGTAGCTTTTATTAAATATTAGGTTGGTCTGTAACAAGATAGTAGCTTATATTATATATTGGGTTGGGGTGTAACAAGACAGTAGCTTTTATTCAATATTGGGTTGGTGTGTAAAAAGACAGTAGCTTGTATTCAATATTAGGTTGGTCTGTAACAAGACAGTAGCTTTGATTAAATATTAGGTTTGTGTGTAACAAGACTAGCTTTTATTAAATATTAGGTTGATGTGTAACAAGACAGTAGCTTTTATTAAATATTATGTTGGTCTGTAACAAGACAATAGCTCTTATTATATATTGGGTTGGTCTGTAACAAGAAAATAGCTTTTATTATGTATTGGGTTGGTGTGTAAAAAGACAGTAGCTTTTATTAAATATTAGGTTGGTCTGTAACAAGACAGTAGCTTTCATTAAATATTAGGTTGGTCTCTAACAAGATAGTAGTTTTTATTGTATATTGGGTTGGCGTGTAACAAGACAGTAGCTTTCATTAAATATTGGATTGCTACGTAACAAGACAGTAGCTTTTATTAAATATTAGGTTTGTGTGTAACAAGTCTGTAGCTTTTATTCAATCTTGGGTTGGTGTGTAACAAGACAGTAGCTTTTATTAAATATTGTGTTGGTCTGTAACAAGGCAATAGCTTTTATTATATATTGGGTTGGTCTGTAACAAGACAGTAGCTTTTATTCAATATTGGGTTGGCGTGTAACAAGACAGTAGCTTTTATTCAATATTGGGTTGGTGTGTAACTAGACAGTAGCTTTTATTAAATATTAGGTTGGTCTGTAACAAGACAATAGCTTTTATTAAATATTGGGTTGGTCTGTAACAAGACAGTAGCTTTTATTCAATATTAGGTTTGTCTGTAACAAGACAGTAGCTTTTATTCAATATTGGGTTGGTGTGTAACAAGACAGTAGCTTGTATTCAATATTAGGTTGGTCTGTAACAAGACAGTAGCTTTTATTAAATATTGGGTTCGTGCGTAACAAGACAGTAGCTTTTATTAAATAATATGTTGGTCTGTAACAAGAAAATATCTTTTATTATGTATTGGGTTGGTGTGTAACAAGACAGTAGCTTTTATTAAATATTAGGTTTGTGTGTAACTAGAGAGTAGCTTTTATTAAATATTAGGTTGGTCTGTAACAAGACAGTAGCTTTTATTAAATATTGGGTTGGTGTGTAACAAGACAGTAGCTTTTATTAAATATTAGGTTGGTCTGTAATAAGACAATAGCTTTCATAATATATTGGGTTGGTGTGTAACAAGACAGTAGCTTGTATTCAATATTAGGTTGGTCTGTAACAAGACAGTAGCTTTTAATAAATATTGGGTTGGTGTGTAACAAGACAGTAGCTTTGATTAAATATTAGGTTTGTGTGTAACAAGACTAGCTGATATTATATATTGGGTTGGGGTGTAACAAGACAGTAGCTTTTATTCTATATTAGGTATGTCTGTAACAAGACAGTAGCTTTTATTCAATATTGGGTTTGTGTGTAACAAGACA
The DNA here is from genome assembly GCA_964016885.1 of Eledone cirrhosa. Taxonomy (NCBI): domain Eukaryota; kingdom Metazoa; phylum Mollusca; class Cephalopoda; order Octopoda; family Eledonidae; genus Eledone; species Eledone cirrhosa. Next base: position 28,382,842 of record OZ024762.1, read on the forward strand.
GTAGCTTGTATTCAATATTAGGTTGGTCTGTAACAAGACAGTAGCTTTGATTAAATATTAGGTTTGTGTGTAACAAGACTAGCTTTTATTAAATATTAGGTTGGTGTGTAACAAGACAGTAGCTTTTATTAAATATTATGTTGGTCTGTAACAAGACAATAGCTCTTATTATATATTGGGTTGGTCTGTAACAAGAAAATAGCTTTTATTATGTATTGGGTTGGTGTGTAAAAAGACAGTAGCTTTTATTAAATATTAGGTTGGTCTGTAACAAGACAGTAGCTTTCATTAAATATTAGGTTGGTCTGTAACAAGATAGTAGTTTTTATTGTATATTGGGTTGGCGTGTAACAAGACAGTAGCTTTCATTAAATATTGGATTGCTACGTAACAAGACAGTAGCTTTTATTAAATATTAGGTTTGTGTGTAACAAGTCTGTAGCTTTTATTCAATCTTGGGTTGGTGTGTAACAAGACAGTAGCTTTTATTAAATATTGTGTTGGTCTGTAACAAGGCAATAGCTTTTATTATATATTGGGTTGGTCTGTAACAAGACAGTAGCTTTTATTCAATATTGGGTTGGCGTGTAACAAGACAGTAGCTTTTATTCAATATTGGGTTGGTGTGTAACTAGACAGTAGCTTTTATTAAATATTAGGTTGGTCTGTAACAAGACAATAGCTTTTATTAAATATTGGGTTGGTCTGTAACAAGACAGTAGCTTTTATTCAATATTAGGTTTGTCTGTAACAAGACAGTAGCTTTTATTCAATATTGGGTTGGTGTGTAACAAGACAGTAGCTTGTATTCAATATTAGGTTGGTCTGTAACAAGACAGTAGCTTTTATTAAATATTGGGTTCGTGCGTAACAAGACAGTAGCTTTTATTAAATAATATGTTGGTCTGTAACAAGAAAATATCTTTTATTATGTATTGGGTTGGTGTGTAACAAGACAGTAGCTTTTATTAAATATTAGGTTTGTGTGTAACTAGAGAGTAGCTTTTATTAAATATTAGGTTGGTCTGTAACAAGACAGTAGCTTTTAATAAATATTGGGTTGGTGTGTAACAAGACAGTAGCTTTTATTAAATATTAGGTTGGTCTGTAATAAGACAATAGCTTTCATAATATATTGGGTTGGTGTGTAACAAGACAGTAGCTTGTATTCAATATTAGGTTGGTCTGTAACAAGACAGTAGCTTTTAATAAATATTGGGTTGGTGTGTAACAAGACAGTAGCTTTGATTAAATATTAGGTTTGTGTGTAACAAGACTAGCTGATATTATATATTGGGTTGGGGTGTAACAAGACAGTAGCTTTTATTCTATATTAGGTTTGTCTGTAACAAGACAGTAGCTTTTATTCAATATTGGGTTTGTGTGTAACAAGACAGTAGCTTGTATTCAATATTAGGTTGGTCTGTAACAAGACAGTAGCTTTGATTAAATATTAGGTTTGTGTGTAACAAGACTAGCTTTTATTAAATATTAGGTTGGTGTGTAACAAGACAGTAGCTTTTATTAAATATTATGTTGGTCTGTAACAAGACAATAGCTCTTATTAAATATTGGGTTGGTCTGTAACAAGAAAATAGCTTTTATTATGTATTGCGTTGGTGTGTAAGAAGAGAGTAGCTTTTATTAAATATTAGGTTGGTGTGTAACAAGACAGTAGCTTTCATTAAATATTAGGTTGGTCTGTAACAAGATAGTAGTTTTTATTGTATATTGGGTTGGCGTGTAACAAGACAGTAGCTTTTATTAAATATTGGATTGCTACGTACCAAGACAGTAGCTTTTATTAAATATTAGGTTTGTCTCTAACAAGACAGTAGCTTTTATTCAATCTTGGGTTGGTGTGTAACAAGACAGTAGCTTTTATTAAATATTGGGTTGGTCTGTAACAAGACAATAGCTTTTATTATATATTGGGTTGGTCTGTAACAAGACAGTAGCTTTTATTCAATATTGGGTTGGCGTGTAACAAGACAGTAGCTTTTATTCAATATTGGGTTGGTGTGTAACTAGACAGTAGCTTTTATTAAATATTAGGTTGGTCTGTAACAAGACAATAGCTTTTATTAAATATTGGGTTGGTCTGTAACAAGACAGTAGCTTTTATTCAATATTAGGTTTGTCTGTAACAAGACAGTAGCTTTTATTCAATATTGGGTTGGTGTGTAACAAGACAGTAGCTTGTATTCAATATTAGGTTGGTCTGTAACAAGACAGTAGCTTTTATTAAATATTGGGTTCGTGCGTAACAAGACAGTAGCTTTTATTAAATAATATGTTGGTCTGTAACAAGAAAATATCTTTTATTATGTATTGGGTTGGTGTGTAACAAGATAGTAGCTTTTATTAAATATTAGGTTTGTGTGTAACAAGACAGTAGCATTTATTATATATTAGGTTGGTGTGTAACAAGACGGTAGCTTTTATTAAATATTGAGTTGGTGTGTAACAAGACAGTAGTTTTATTAAATATTTGGTTGGTGTGTAACAAGACAGTAGCTTTTATTAAATATTAGGTTTGTCTGTAACAAGACGGTAGCTTTTATTCAATATTCGGTTGGTGTGTAGCTTTTATTAAATATTAGGTTGGTCTCTAACAAGACAATAGCTTTTATCAAATATTGGGTTGGTGTGTAACAAGGCAGTAGCTTTTATTAAATATTGGGTTCGTGTGTAACAAGACAGTAGCTTTTATTAAATATTAGGTTCGTGTGTAACAAGACAGTAGCTTTTATTATATATTAGGTTTGTCTGTAACAAGACAGTAGCTTTTATTAAATAATATGTTGGTCTGTAACAAGAAAATATCTTTTATTATGTATTGGGTTGGTGTGTAACAAGACAGTAGCTTTTATTAAATATTAGGTTTGTGTGTAACTAGACAGTAGCTTTTATTAAATATTATGTTGGTCTGTAACAAGACAATAGCTCTTATTAAATATTGGGTTTGTCTGTAACAAGAAAATAGCTTTTATTATGTATTGGGTTGGTGTGTAAGAAGACAGTAGCTTTTATTAAATATTAGGTTGGTGTGTAACAAGACAGTAGCTTTCATTAAATATTAGGTTGGTCTGTAACAAGATAGTAGTTTTTATTGTATATTGGGTTGGCGTGTAACAAGACAGTAGCTTTTATTAAATATTGGATTGCTACGTAACAAGACAGTAGCTTTTATTAAATATTAGGTTTGTCTGTAAGAAGACAGTAGCTTTTATTCAATCTTGCGTTGGTGTGTAACAAGACAGTAGCTTTTATTAAATATTGGGTTGGTCTGTAACAAGACAATATCTTTTATTATATATTGGGTTGGTCTGTAACAAGACAGTAGCTTTTATTCAATATTGGGTTGGCGTGTTACAAGACAGTAGCTTTTATTCAATATTGGGTTGGTGTGTAACTAGACAGTAGCTTTTATTAAATATTAGGTTGGTCTGTAACAAGACAATAGCTTTTATTAAATATTGGGTTGGTCTGTAACAAGACAGTAGCTTGTATTCAATATTAGGTTTGTCTGTAACAAGACGGTAGCTTTTATTCAATATTCGGTTTGTGTGTAGCTTTTATTAAATATTAGGTTGGTCTGTAACAAGACAATAGCTTTTATCAAATATTGGGTTGGTGTGTAACAAGACAGTAGCTTTTAGTAAATATTAGGTACGTCTGTAACAAGACGGTAGCTTTTATTCAATATTCGGTTGGTTACAACAAGACAGTAGCTTTTATTAAGTATTAGGTTGGTCTGTAACAAGACAGTAGCTTTTATTAAATATTGGTTTGGTGTGTAACAAGACAGTTGCTTTTATTCAATATTAGGTTGGTGTTTGACAAGACAGTAGCTTTTATTAAATATTAGGATGATGTGTAACAAGAAAGTAGCTTTTATTAAATATTAGATTGGTCTGTAATAAGACAATAGCTTTCATTATATATTGGTATGGTGTGTAACAAGACAGTAGCTTTTATTAAATATTGGTTTGGTGTGTAACAAGACAGTAGCTTTTATTCAATATTAGGTTGGTGTTTAACAAGACAGTAGCTTTTATTAAATATTAGGTTGATGTGTAACAAGAAAGTAGCTTTTATTAAATATTAGGTTGGTCTGTAATAAGACAATAGCTTTCATTATATATTGGTATGGTGTGTAACAAGACAGTAGCTTTTATTCAATATTAGGTTGTTGTGTAACAAGACAGTAGCTTTTATTCAATATTAGGTTGGTCTGTAACAAGACAGTAGCTTTCATTATATATTGGGTTGGTGTGTAACAAGACAGTAGCTTTTATTAACTATTAGGTTGGTCTGTAACAAGACAGTAGCTTTTATTCAATATTGGGTTTGTGTGTAACAAGACAGTAGCTTGTATTCAATATTAGGTTGGTCTGTAACAAGACAGTAGCTTTGATTAAATATTAGGTTTGTGTGTAACAAGACTAGCTTTTATTAAATATTAGGTTGGTGTGTAACAAGACAGTAGCTTTTATTAAATATTATGTTGGTCTGTAACAAGACAATAGCTCTTATTAAATATTGGGTTGGTCTGTAACAAGAAAATAGCTTTTATTATGTATTGCGTTGGTGTGTAAGAAGAGAGTAGCTTTTATTAAATATTAGGTTGGTGTGTAACAAGACAGTAGCTTTCATTAAATATTAGGTTGGTCTGTAACAAGATAGTAGTTTTTATTGTATATTGGGTTGGCGTGTAACAAGACAGTAGCTTTTATTAAATATTGGATTGCTACGTAACAAGACAGTAGCTTTTATTAAATATTAGGTTTGTCTCTAACAAGACAGTAGCTTTTATTCAATCTTGGGTTGGTGTGTAACAAGACAGTAGCTTTTATTAAATATTGGGTTGGTCTGTAACAAGACAATAGCTTTTATTATATATTGGGTTGGTCTGTAACAAGACAGTAGCTTTTATTCAATATTGGGTTGGCGTGTAACAAGACCGTAGCTTTTATTCAATATTGGGTTGGTGTGTAACTAGACAGTAGCTTTTATTAAATATTAGGTTGGTCTGTAACAAGACAATAGCTTTTATTAAATATTGGGTTGGTCTGTAACAAGACAGTAGCTTTTATTCAATATTAGGTTTTTCTGTAACAAGACAGTAGCTTTTATTCAATATTGGGTTGGTGTGTAACAAGACAGTAGCTTGTATTCAATATTAGGTTGGTCTGTAACAAGACAGTAGCTTTTATTAAATATTGGGTTCGTGCGTAACAAGACAGTAGCTTTTATTAAATAATATGTTGGTCTGTAACAAGAAAATATCTTTTATTATGTATTGGGTTGGTGTGTAACAAGATAGTAGCTTTTATTAAATATTAGGTTGGTGTGTAACAAGACAGTAGCTTTTATTATATATTAGGTTGGTGTGTAACAAGACGGTAGCTTTTATTAAATATTGAGTTGGTGTGTAACAAGACAGTAGTTTTATTAAATATTTGGTTGGTGTGTAACAAGACAGTAGCTTTAATTAAATATTAGGTTTGTCTGTAACAAGACGGTAGCTTTTATTCAATATTCGGTTGGTGTGTAGCTTTTATTAAATATTAGGTTGGTCTCTAACAAGACAATAGCTTTTATCAAATATTGGGTTGGTGTGTAACAAGGCAGTAGCTTTTATTAAATATTGGGTTCGTGTGTAACAAGACAGTAGCTTTTATTAAATATTAGGTTCGTGTGTAACAAGACAGTAGCTTTTATTAAATATTAGGTTTGTCTGTAACAAGACAGTAGCTTTTATTAAATAATATGTTGGTGTGTAACAAGAAAATATCTTTTATTATGTATTGGGTTGGTGTGTAACAAGACAGTAGCTTTTATTAAATATTAGGTTTGTGTGTAACTAGACAGTAGCTTTTATTAAATATTATGTTGGTCTGTAACAAGACAATAGCTCTTATTAAATATTGGGTTGGTCTGTAACAAGAAAATAGCTTTTATTATGTATTGGGTTGGTGTGTAAGAAGACAGTAGCTTTTATTAAATATTAGGTTGGTGTGTAACAAGACAGTAGCTTTCATTAAATATTAGGTTGGTCTGTAACAAGATAGTAGTTTTTATTGTATATTGGGTTGGCGTGTAACAAGACAGTAGCTTTTATTAAATATTGGATTGCTACGTAACAAGACAGTAGCTTTTATTAAATATTAGGTTTGTCTGTAAGAAGACAGTAGCTTTTATTCAATCTTGCGTTGGTGTGTAACAAGACAGTAGCTTTTATTAAATATTGGGTTGGTCTGTAACAAGACAATAGCTTTTATTATATATTGGGTTGGTCTGTAACAAGACGGTAGCTTTTATTCAATATTGGGTTGGCGTGTTACAAGACAGTAGCTTTTATTCAATATTGGGTTGGTGTGTAACTAGACAGTAGCTTTTATTAAATATTAGGTTGGTCTGTAACAAGACAATAGCTTTTATTAAATATTGGGTTGGTCTGTAACAAGACAGTAGCTTTTATTAAATATTAGGTTTGTCTGTAACAAGACGGTAGCTTTTATTCAATATTCGGTTTGTGTGTAGCTTTTATTAAATATTAGGTTGGTCTGTAACAAGACAATAGCTTTTATCAAATATTGGGTTGGTGTGTAACAAGACAGTAGCCTTTACTAAATATTAGGTACGTCTGTAACAAGACGGTAGCTTTTATTCAATATTCGGTTGGTTACAACAAGACAGTAGCTTTTATTAAGTATTAGGTTGGTCTGTAACAAGACAGTAGCTTTTATTAAATATTGGTTTTGTGTGTAACAAGACAGTAGCTTTTATTCAATATTAGGTTGGTGTTTAACAAGACAGTAGCTTTTATTAAATATTAGGTTGATGTGTAACAAGAAAGTAGCTTTTATTAAATATTAGGTTGGTCTGTAACAAGACAGTAGCTTTTATTCAATATTGGGTTGGTGTGTAACAAGACAGTAGCTTGTATTCAATATTAGGTTGGTCTGTAACAAGACAGTAGCTTTTATTAAATATTGGGTTGTTGTGTAACAAGACAGTAGCTTTGATAAAATATTAGGTTTGTGTGTAACAAGACAGTAGCTTTTATTAAATATTAGGTTTGTGTGTAAATAGACAGTAGCTTTTATTAAATATTAGGTTGGTCTGTAACAAGATAGTAGCTTATATTATATATTGGGTTGGGGTGTAACAAGACAGTAGCTTTTATTCAATATTGGGTTGGTGTGTAAAAAGACAGTAGCTTGTTTAAATATTAGGTTGGTCTGTAACAAGATAGTAGCTTATATTATATATTGGGTTGGGGTGTAACAAGACAGTAGCTTTTATTCAATATTGGGTTGGTGTGTAAAAAGACAGTAGCTTGTATTCAATATTAGGTTGGTCTGTAACAAGACAGTAGCTTTGATTAAATATTAGGTTTGTGTGTAACAAGACTAGCTTTTATTAAATATTAGGTTGGTGTGTAACAAGACAGTAGCTTTTATTAAATATTATGTTGGTCTGTAACAAGACAATAGCTCTTATTATATATTGGGTTGGTCTGTAACAAGAAAATAGCTTTTATTATGTATTGGGTTGGTGTGTAAAAAGACAGTAGCTTTTATTAAATATTAGGTTGGTCTGTAACAAGACAGTAGCTTTCATTAAATATTAGGTTGGTCTGTAACAAGATAGTAGTTTTTATTGTATATTGGGTTGGCGTGTAACAAGACAGTAGCTTTCATTAAATATTGGATTGCTACGTAACAAGACAGTAGCTTTTATTAAATATTAGGTTTGTGTGTAACAAGTCTGTAGCTTTTATTCAATCTTGGGTTGGTGTGTAACAAGACAGTAGCTTTTATTAAATATTGTGTTGGTCTGTAACAAGGCAATAGCTTTTATTATATATTGGGTTGGTCTGTAACAAGACAGTAGCTTTTATTCAATATTGGGTTGGCGTGTAACAAGACAGTAGCTTTTATTCAATATTGGGTTGGTGTGTAACTAGACAGTAGCTTTTATTAAATATTAGGTTGGTCTGTAACAAGACAATAGCTTTTATTAAATATTGGGTTGGTCTGTAACAAGACAGTAGCTTTTATTCAATATTAGGTTTGTCTGTAACAAGACAGTAGCTTTTATTCAATATTGGGTTGGTGTGTAACAAGACAGTAGCTTGTATTCAATATTAGGTTGGTCTGTAACAAGACAGTAGCTTTTATTAAATATTGGGTTCGTGCGTAACAAGACAGTAGCTTTTATTAAATAATATGTTGGTCTGTAACAAGAAAATATCTTTTATTATGTATTGGGTTGGTGTGTAACAAGACAGTAGCTTTTATTAAATATTAGGTTTGTGTGTAACTAGAGAGTAGCTTTTATTAAATATTAGGTTGGTCTGTAACAAGACAGTAGCTTTTATTAAATATTGGGTTGGTGTGTAACAAGACAGTAGCTTTTATTAAATATTAGGTTGGTCTGTAATAAGACAATAGCTTTCATAATATATTGGGTTGGTGTGTAACAAGACAGTAGCTTGTATTCAATATTAGGTTGGTCTGTAACAAGACAGTAGCTTTTAATAAATATTGGGTTGGTGTGTAACAAGACAGTAGCTTTGATTAAATATTAGGTTTGTGTGTAACAAGACTAGCTGATATTATATATTGGGTTGGGGTGTAACAAGACAGTAGCTTTTATTCTATATTAGGTTTGTCTGTAACAAGATAGTAGCTTTTATTCAATATTGGATTTGTGTGTAACAAGACAGTAGCTTGTATTCAATATTAGGTTGGTCTGTAACAAGACAGTAGCTTTGATTAAATATTAGGTTTGTGTGTAACAAGACTAGCTTTTATTAAATATTAGGTTGGTGTGTAACAAGACAGTAGCTTTTATTAAATATTATGTTGGTCTGTAACAAGACAATAGCTCTTATTAAATATTGGGTTGGTCTGTAACAAGAAAATAGCTTTTATTATGTATTGCGTTGGTGTGTAAGAAGAGAGTAGCTTTTATTAAATATTAGGTTGGTGTGTAACAAGACAGTAGCTTTCATTAAATATTAGGTTGGTCTGTAACAAGATAGTAGTTTTTATTGTATATTGGGTTGGCGTGTAACAAGACAGTAGCTTTTATTAAATATTGGATTGCTACGTAACAAGACAGTAGCTTTTATTAAATATTAGGTTTGTCTCTAACAAGACAGTAGCTTTTATTCAATCTTGGGTTGGTGTGTAACAAGACAGTAGCTTTTATTAAATATTGGGTTGGTCTGTAACAAGACAATAGCTTTTATTATATATTGGGTTGGTCTGTAACAAGACAGTAGCTTTTATTCAATATTGGGTTGGCGTGTAACAAGACAGTAGCTTTTATTCAATATTGGGTTGGTGTGTAACTAGACAGTAGCTTTTATTAAATATTAGGTTGGTCTGTAACAAGACAATAGCTTTTATTAAATATTGGGTTGGTCTGTAACAAGACAGTAGCTTTTATTCAATATTAGGTTTGTCTGTAACAAGACAGTAGCTTTTATTCAATATTGGGTTGGTGTGTAACAAGACAGTAGCTTGTATTCAATATTAGGTTGGTCTGTAACAAGACAGTAGCTTTTATTAAATATTGGGTTCGTGCGTAACAAGACAGTAGCTTTTATTAAATAATATGTTGGTCTGTAACAAGAAAATATCTTTTATTATGTATTGGGTTGGTGTGTAACAAGATAGTAGCTTTTATTAAATATTAGGTTTGTGTGTAACAAGACAGTAGCATTTATTATATATTAGGTTGGTGTGTAACAAGACGGTAGCTTTTATTAAATATTGAGTTGGTGTGTAACAAGACAGTAGTTTTATTAAATATTTGGTTGGTGTGTAACAAGACGGTAGCTTTTATTCAATATTCGGTTGGTGTGTAGCTTTTATTAAATATTAGGTTGGTCTCTAACAAGACAATAGCTTTTATCAAATATTGGGTTGGTGTGTAACAAGGCAGTAGCTTTTATTAAATATTGGGTTCGTGTGTAACAAGACAGTAGCTTTTATTAAATATTAGGTTCGTGTGTAACAAGACAGTAGCTTTTATTATATATTAGGTTTGTCTGTAACAAGACAGTAGCTTTTATTAAATAATATGTTGGTCTGTAACAAGAAAATATCTTTTATTATGTATTGGGTTGGTGTGTAACAAGACAGTAGCTTTTATTAAATATTAGGTTTGTGTGTAACTAGACAGTAGCTTTTATTAAATATTATGTTGGTCTGTAACAAGACAATAGCTCTTATTAAATATTGGGTTTGTCTGTAACAAGAAAATAGCTTTTATTATGTATTGGGTTGGTGTGTAAGAAGACAGTAGCTTTTATTAAATATTAGGTTGGTGTGTAACAAGACAGTAGCTTTCATTAAATATTAGGTTGGTCTGTAACAAGATAGTAGTTTTTATTGTATATTGGGTTGGCGTGTAACAAGACAGTAGCTTTTATTAAATATTGGATTGCTACGTAACAAGACAGTAGCTTTTATTAAATATTAGGTTTGTCTGTAAGAAGACAGTAGCTTTTATTCAATCTTGCGTTGGTGTGTAACAAGACAGTAGCTTTTATTAAATATTGGGTTGGTCTGTAACAAGACAATATCTTTTATTATATATTGGGTTGGTCTGTAACAAGACAGTAGCTTTTATTCAATATTGGGTTGGCGTGTTACAAGACAGTAGCTTTTATTCAATATTGGGTTGGTGTGTAACTAGACAGTAGCTTTTATTAAATATTAGGTTGGTCTGTAACAAGACAATAGCTTTTATTAAATATTGGGTTGGTCTGTAACAAGACAGTAGCTTTTATTAAATATTAGGTTTGTCTGTAACAAGACGGTAGCTTTTATTCAATATTCGGTTTGTGTGTAGCTTTTATTAAATATTAGGTTGGTCTGTAACAAGACAATAGCTTTTATCAAATATTGGGTTGGTGTGTAACAAGACAGTAGCTTTTAGTAAATATTAGGTACGTCTGTAACAAGACGGTAGCTTTTATTCAATATTCGGTTGGTTACAACAAGACAGTAGCTTTTATTAAGTATTAGGTTGGTCTGTAACAAGACAGTAGCTTTTATTAAATATTGGTTTGGTGTGTAACAAGACAGTTGCTTTTATTCAATATTAGGTTGGTGTTTGACAAGACAGTAGCTTTTATTAAATATTAGGTTGATGTGTAACAAGAAAGTAGCTTTTATTAAATATTAGGTTGGTCTGTAATAAGACAATAGCTTTCATTATATATTGGTATGGTGTGTAACAAGACAGTAGCTTTTATTAAATATTGGTTTGGTGTGTAACAAGACAGTAGCTTTTATTCAATATTAGGTTGGTGTTTAACAAGACAGTAGCTTTTATTAAATATTAGGTTGATGTGTAACAAGAAAGTAGCTTTTATTAAATATTAGGTTGGTCTGTAATAAGACAATAGCTTTCATTATATATTGGTATGGTGTGTAACAAGACAGTAGCTTTTATTCAATATTAGGTTGTTGTGTAACAAGACAGTAGCTTTTATTCAATATTAGGTTGGTCTGTAACAAGACAGTAGCTTTCATTATATATTGGGTTGGTGTGTAACAAGACAGTAGCTTTTATTAACTATTAGGTTGGTCTGTAACAAGACAGTAGCTTTTATTCAATATTGGGTTTGTGTGTAACAAGACAGTAGCTTGTATTCAATATTAGGTTGGTCTGTAACAAGACAGTAGCTTTGATTAAATATTAGGTTTGTGTGTAACAAGACTAGCTTTTATTAAATATTAGGTTGGTGTGTAACAAGACAGTAGCTTTTATTAAATATTATGTTGGTCTGTAACAAGACAATAGCTCTTATTAAATATTGGGTTGGTCTGTAACAAGAAAATAGCTTTTATTATGTATTGCGTTGGTGTGTAAGAAGAGAGTAGCTTTTATTAAATATTAGGTTGGTGTGTAACAAGACAGTAGCTTTCATTAAATATTAGGTTGGTCTGTAACAAGATAGTAGTTTTTATTGTATATTGGGTTGGCGTGTAACAAGACAGTAGCTTTTATTAAATATTGGATTGCTACGTAACAAGACAGTAGCTTTTATTAAATATTGGGTTGGTCTGTAACAAGACAATAGCTTTTATTATATATTGGGTTGGTCTGTAACAAGACAGTAGCTTTTATTCAATATTGGGTTGGCGTGTAACAAGACAGTAGCTTTTATTCAATATTGGGTTGGTGTGTAACTAGACATTAGCTTTTATTAAATATTAGGTTGGTCTGTAACAAGACAATAGCTTTTATTAAATATTGGGTTGGTCTGTAACAAGACAGTAGCTTTTATTCAATATTAGGTTTTTCTGTAACAAGACAGTAGCTTTTATTCAATATTGGGTTGGTGTGTAACAAGACAGTAGCTTGTATTCAATATTAGGTTGGTCTGTAACAAGACAGTAGCTTTTATTATATATTGGGTTCGTGCGTAACAAGACAGTAGCTTTTATTAAATAATATGTTGGTCTGTAACAAGAAAATATCTTTTATTATGTATTGGGTTGGTGTGTAACAAGATAGTAGCTTTTATTAAATATTAGGTTGGTGTGTAACAAGACAGTAGCTTTTATTATATATTAGGTTGGTGTGTAACAAGACGGTAGCTTTTATTAAATATTGAGTTGGTGTGTAACAAGACAGTAGTTTTATTAAATATTTGGTTGGTGTGTAACAAGACAGTAGCTTTTATTAAATATTAGGTTTCTTTGTAACAAGACGGTAGCTTTTATTCAATATTCGGTTGGTGTGTAGCTTTTATTAAATATTAGGTTGGTCTCTAACAAGACAATAGCTTTTATCAAATATTGGGTTGGTGTGTAACAAGGCAGTAGCTTTTATTAAATATTGGGTTCGTGTGTAACAAGACAGTAGCTTTTATTAAATATTAGGTTCGTGTGTAACAAGACAGTAGCTTTTATTAAATATTAGGTTTGTCTGTAACAAGACAGTAGCTTTTATTAAATAATATGTTGGTGTGTAACAAGAAAATATCTTTTATTATGTATTGGGTTGGTGTGTAACAAGACAGTAGCTTTTATTAAATATTAGGTTTGTGTGTAACTAGACAGTAGCTTTTATTAAATATTATGTTGGTCTGTAACAAGACAATAGCTCTTATTAAATATTGGGTTGGTCTGTAACAAGAAAATAGCTTTTATTATGTATTGGGTTGGTGTGTAAGAAGACAGTAGCTTTTATTAAATATTAGGTTGGTGTGTAACAAGACAGTAGCTTTCATTAAATATTAGGTTGGTCTGTAACAAGATAGTAGTTTTTATTGTATATTGGGTTGGCGTGTAACAAGACAGTAGCTTTTATTAAATATTGGATTGCTACGTAACAAGACAGTAGCTTTTATTAAATATTAGGTTTGTCTGTAAGAAGACAGTAGCTTTTATTCAATCTTGCGTTGGTGTGTAACAAGACAGTAGCTTTTATTAAATATTGGGTTGGTCTGTAACAAGACAATAGCTTTTATTATATATTGGGTTGGTCTGTAACAAGACGGTAGCTTTTATTCAATATTGGGTTGGCGTGTTACAAGACAGTAGCTTTTATTCAATATTGGGTTGGTGTGTAACTAGACAGTAGCTTTTATTAAATATTAGGTTGGTCTGTAACAAGACAATAGCTTTTATTAAATATTGGGTTGGTCTGTAACAAGACAGTAGCTTTTATTAAATATTAGGTTTGTCTGTAACAAGACGGTAGCTTTTATTCAATATTCGGTTTGTGTGTAGCTTTTATTAAATATTAGGTTGGTCTGTAACAAGACAATAGCTTTTATCAAATATTGGGTTGGTGTGTAACAAGACAGTAGCCTTTAGTAAATATTAGGTACGTCTGTAACAAGACGGTAGCTTTTATTCAATATTCGGTTGGTTACAACAAGACAGTAGCTTTTATTAAGTATTAGGTTGGTCTGTAACAAGACAGTAGCTTTTATTAAATATTGGTTTGGTGTGTAACAAGACAGTAGCTTTTATTCAATATTAGGTTGGTGTTTAACAAGACAGTAGCTTTTATTAAATATTAGGTTGATGTGTAACAAGAAAGTAGCTTTTATTAAATATTAGGTTGGTCTGTAATAAGACAATAGCTTTCATTATATATAGGTATGGTGTGTAACAAGACAGTAGCTTTTATTCAATATTAGGTTGTTGTGTAACAAGACAGTAGCTTTTATTCAATATTAGGTTGGTCTGTAACAAGACAGTAGCTTTCATTATATATTGGGTTGGTGTGTAACAAGACAGTAGCTTTTATTAACTATTAGGTTGGTCTGTAACAAGACAGTAGCTTTTATTAAATATTGGGTTGGTGTGTAACAAGACAGTAGCTTTTATTAAATATTAGGTTGGTCTGTAATAAGACAATAGCTTTCATAATATATTGGGTTGGTGTGTAAAAAGACAGTGGCTTTTATTCAATATTAGGTTCGGCTGTAACAAGACAGTAGCTTTTATTCAATATTGGGTTGGTGTGTAACAAGACAGTAGCTTGTATTCAATATTAGGTTGGTGTGTAACAAGACAGTAGCTTTTATTAAATATTGGGTTTGTGTGTAACAAGACAGTAGCTTTGATTAAATATTAGGTTTGTGTGTAACAAGACTAGCTTTTATTAAATATTAGGTTGGTGTGTAACAAGACAGTAGCTTTTATTAAATATTAGGTTTGTGTGTAAATAGACAGTAGCTTTTATTAAATATTAGGCTGGTCTCTAACAAGATAGTAGCTTATATTATATATTGGGTTGGGGTTTAACAAGACAGTAGTTTTATTAAATATTAGGTTGGTCTGTAACAAGACGGTAGCTTTTATTCAATATTCGTTTGGTGTGTAACAAGACAGTAGCTGTTATTAAGTATTAGATTTGTCTGTAAAAAGACAGTAGCTTTTATTAAATATTTGGTTCGTGTGTAAGAAGACAGTAACTTTTATTAAATATTAGGTTTGTCTGTAACAAGACAGTAGCTTTTATTCAATATTGGGTTGGTGTGTAACAAGACAGTAGCTTGTATTCAATATTAGGTTGGTCTGTAACAAGACAGTAGCTTTTATTAAATAATATGTTGGTCTGTAACAAGAAAATATCTTTTATTATGTATTGGGTTGGTGTGTAACAAGACAGTAGCTTTTATTAAATATTAGGTTTGTGTGTAACTAGACAGTAGCTTTTATTAAATATTAGGTTGGTTTGTAACAAGACGGTAGCTTTTATTAGATATTAGGTTGGTCTGTAACGAGACAGTAGCTTTTATTAAATATTGGGTTCGTGTGTAACAAGACAGTAGCTTTTATTAAATAATATGTTGGTCTGTAACAATATAGTAGCTTTTATTATATATTGGGTTGGCGTGTAACAAGACAGTAGTTTTATTAAATATTGGGTTTGTGTGTAACAAGACAGTAGCTTTTATTAAATATTGAGTTGGTGTGTAACAAGACAGTAGTTTCATTAAATATTTGGTTGGTGTGTAACAAGACAGTAGCTTTTATTAAATATTAGGTTTGTCTGTAACAAGACGGTAGCTTTTATTCAATATTCGGTTGGTTACAACAAGACAGTAGCTTTTATTAAGTATTAGGTTGGTCTGTAACAAGACAGTAGCTTTTATTAAATATTGGTTTGGTGTGTAACAAGACAGTAGCTTTTATTCAATATTAGGTTGGTGTTTAACAAGACAGTAGCTTTTATTAAATATAAGGTTGATGTTTAACAAGAAAGTAGATTTTATTAAATATTAGGTTGGTCTGTAATAAGACAATAGCTTTCATTATATATTGGGTTGGTGTGTAACAAGACAGTAGATTTTATTCAATATTAGGTTGTTGTGTAACAAGACAGTAGCTTTTATTCAATATTGGGTTGGTGTGTAACAAGACAGTAGCTTGTATTCAATATTAGGTTGGTCTGTAACAAGACAGTAGCTTTCATTATATATTGGGTTGGTGTGTAACAAGACAGTAGCTTTTATTAAATATTGCGTTGGTGTGAAACAAGACAGTAGCTTTTATTAAATATTAGGTTGGTCTGTAATAAGACAATAGCTTTCATTATATATTGGGTTGGTGTGTAACAAACAGTAGCCTTTATTCTATATTAGGTTTGTCTGTAACAAGACAGTAGCTTTTATTCAATATTGGGTTGGTCTGTAACAAGACAGTAGCTTTGATTAAATATTAGGTTTGTGTGTAACAAGACTAGCTTTTATTAAATATTAGGTTGGTGTGTAACAAGACAGTAGCTTTTATCAAATATTATGTTGGTCTGTAACAAGACAATAGCTCTTATTAAATATTGGGTTGGTGTGTAACAAGAAAATAGCTTTTATTATGTATTGGGTTGGTGTGTAAGAAGACAGTAGCTTTTATTAAATATTAGGTTGGTGTGTAACAAGACAGTAGCTTTCATTAAATATTAGGTTTGTCTGTAACAAGACAGTGGCTTTTATTCAATCTTGGGTTGGTGTGTAACAAGACAGTAGCTTTTATTAAATATTGGGTTGGTCTGTAACAAGACAATAGCTTTTATTATATATTGGGTTGGTCTGTAACAAGACAGTAGCTTTTATTCAATATTGGGTTGGTGTGTAACAAGACAGTAGCTTGTATTCAATATTAGGTTGGTCTGTAACAAGACAGTAGCTTTTATTAAATATTGGGTTGGTGTGTAACAAGACAGTAGCTTTGATTAAATATTAGGTTTGTGTGTAACAAGACTAGCTATTATTAAATATTAGGTTGGTGTGTAACAAGACAGTAGCTTTTATTAAATATTAGGTTTGTGTGTAAATAGACAGTAGCTTTTATTAAATATTAGGTTGGTCTGTAACAAGATAGTAGCTTATATTATATATTGGGTTGGGGTGTAACAAGACAGTAGCTTTTATACTATATTAGGTTTGTCTGTAACAAGACAGTAGCTTTTATTCAATATTGGGTTGGTGTGTTACAAGACAGTAGCTTGTATTCAATATTAGGTTGGTCTGTAACAAGACAGTTTCTTTGATTAAATATTAGATTTGTGTGTAACAAGACTAGCTTTTATTAAATATTAGGTTGGTGTGTAACAAGACAGTAGCATTTATTAAATATTATCTTGGTCTGTAACAAGACAATAGCTCTTATTAGATATTGGGTTGGTCCGTAACAAGAAAATAGCTTTTATTATGTATTGGGTTGGTGTGTAAGAAGACAGTAGCTTTTATTAAATATTAGGTTGGTGTGTAACAAGACAGTAGCTTTCATTAAATATTAGGTTGGTCTGTAACAAGATAGTAGCTTTTATTATATATTGGGTTGGTGTGTAACAAGACGGTAGCTTTTATTAAATATTGGATTGGTATGTAACAAGACAGTAGCTTTTATTAAATATTAGGTTTGTCTGTAACAAGACAGTAGCTTTTATTCAATCTTGGGTTGGTGTGTAACAAGACAGTAGCTTTTATTAAATATTGGGTTGGTCTGTAACAAGACAGTAGCTTTTATTCAATATTGTGTTGGCGTGTAACAAGACAGTAGCTTTCATTCAATATTCGGTTGGTGTGTAACAAGACAGTAGCTTTCATTAAATATTGGGTTCGTACGTAACAAGTCAGTAGCTTTTATTAAATAATATGTTGGTCTGTAACAAGAAAATATCTTTTATTATGTATTGGGTTGGTGTGTAACAAGACAGTAGCTTTTATTAAATATTAGGTTTGTGTGTAACTAGACAGTAGCTTTTATTACATATTAGGTTGGTGTGTAACAAGACGGTAGCTTTTATTAAATATTAGGTTGGTCTGTAACAAGATAGTAGCTTTTATTATATACTGGGTTGGCGTGTAACAAGACAGTAGTTTTAATAAATATTGGGTTTGTGTGTAACAAGACAGTAGCTTTTAATAAATATTTGGTTTGTGTGTAACAAGACAGTAGCTTTTATTAAATATTAGGTTGGTGTGTAACAAGACAGTAGTTTTATTAAATATTTGGTTGGTGTGTAACAAGACAGTAGCTTTTATTAAATATTAGGTTTGTCTGTAACAAGACTGTAGCCTTTATTCAATATTCGGTTGGTGTGTAGCTTTTATTAAATATTTAGGTTGGTCCGTAACAAGACAATAGCTTTTATCAAATATTGGGTTGGTGTGTAACAAGACAGTAGCTTTTAGTAAATATTAGGTTCGTCTGTAACAAGACGGTAGCTTTTATTAAATATTGGTTTGGTGTGTAACAAGACAGTAGCTTTTATTCAATATTAGGTTGGTGTTAAACAAGACAGTAGCTTTTATTAAATATTAGGTTGATGTGTAACAAAAAAGTAGCTTTTATTAAATATTAGGTTGGTCTGTAATAAGACAATAGCTTTCATTTTATATTGGGTTGGTATGTAACAAGACAGTAGCTTTTATTCAATATTAGGTTGTTGTGTAACAAGACAGTAGCTTTTATTCAATATTGGATTGGTGTGTAACAAGACAGTAGCTTGTATTCAATATTAGGTTGGTCTGTAACAAGACAGTAGCTTGCATTATATATTGGGTTGGTGTGTAACAAGACAGTAGCTTTTATTAAATATTAGGTTGGTCTGTAACAAGACAGTAGCTTTTATTAAATATTGGGTTGGTGTGTAACAAGACAGTAGCTTTTATTAAATATTAGTTTGGTATGTAATAAGACAATAGCTTTCATAATATATTGGATTGGTGTGTAAAAAGACAGTAGCTTTTATTCAATATTATGTTCGTCTGTAACAAGACAGTAGCTTTAATTCAATATTGGGTTGGTGTGTAACAAGACAGTAGCTTGTATTCAATATTAGGTTGGTCTGTAACAAGACAGTAGCTTTTATTAAATATTGGGTTGGTGTGTAACAAGACAGTAGCTTTGATTAAATATTAGGTTTGTGTGTAACAAGACTAGCTTTTATTAAATATTAGGTTGGTGTGTAACAAGACAGTAGATTTTATTAAATATTAGGTTTGT
Organism: Eledone cirrhosa; assembly: GCA_964016885.1. Lineage (NCBI taxonomy): Eukaryota > Metazoa > Mollusca > Cephalopoda > Octopoda > Eledonidae > Eledone > Eledone cirrhosa. The sequence continues at coordinate 28,401,849 of OZ024762.1, forward strand.
GTGTAAATAGACAGTAGCTTTTATTAAATATTAGATTGGTCTGTAACAAGATAGTAGCTTATATTATATATTGGGTTGGGGTGTAACAAGACAGTAGCTTTCATAATATATTGGGTTGGTGTGTAAAAAGACAGTAGCTTTTATTCAATATTAGGTTCGTCTGTAACAAAACAGTAGCTTTTATTCAATATTGGGTTGGTGTGTAACAAGACAGTAGCTTGTATTCAATATTAGGTTGGTCTGTAACAAGACAGTAGCTTTCATTATATATTGGGTTGGTGTGTAACAAGACAGTAGCTTTTATTAAATATTAGGTTGGTCTGTAATAAGAGAATAGCTTTCGTAATATATTGGGTTGGTGTGTAAAAAGACAGTAGCTTTTATTCAATATTAGGTTCGTCTGTAACAAGACAGTAGCTTTTATTCAATATTGGGTTGGTGTGTAACAAGACAGTAGCTTGTATTCAATATTAGGTTGGTCTGTAACAAGACAGTAGCTTTTATTAAATATTGGGTTGGTGTGTAACAAGACAGTAGCTTTGATTAAATATTAGGTTTGTGTGTAACAAGACTAGCTTTTATTAAATATTAGGTTGGTGTGTAACAAGACAGTAGCTTTTATTAAATATTAGGTTTGTGTGTAAATAGACAGTAGCTTTTATTAAATATTAGGTTGGTCTGTAACAAGATAGTAGCTTATATTATATATTGGGTTGGGGTGTAACAAGACAGTAGCTTTTATACTATATTAGGTTTGTCTGTAACAAGACAATATTGGGTTGGTGTGTTACAAGACAGTAGCTTGTATTCAATATTAGGTTGGTCTGTAACAAGACAGTAGCTTTGATTAAATATTAGATTTGTGTGTAACAAGACTAGCTTTTATTAAATATTAGGTTGGTGTGTAACAAGACAGTAGCATTTATTAAATATTATCTTGGTCTGTAACAAGACAATAGCTCTTATTAGATATTGGGTTGGTCCGTAACAAGAAAATAGCTTTTATTATGTATTGGGTTGGTGTGTAAGAAGACAGTAGCTTTTAGTAAATATTAGGTTGGTGTGTAACAAGACAGTTGCTTTCATTAAATATTAGGTTGGTCTGTAACAAGATAGTAGTTTTTATTGTATATTGGGTTGGCGTGTAACAAGACGGTAGCTTTTATTAAATATTGGATTGGTATGTAACAAGACAGTAGCTTTTATTAAATATTAGGTTTGTCTGTAACAAGACAGTAGCTTTTATTCAATCTTGGGTTGGTGTGTAACAAGACAGTAGCTTTTATTAAATATTGGGTTGGTCTGTAACAAGACAATAGCTTTTATTATATATTGGGTTGGTCTGTAACAAGACAGTAGCTTTTATTCAATATTGGGTTGGCGTGTAACAAGACAGTAGCTTTTATTCAATATTCGGTTGGTGTGTAACAAGACAGTAGCTTTTATTAAATATTGGGTTCGTGCGTAACAAGACAGTAGCTTTTATTAAATAATATGTTGGTCTGTAACAAGAAAATATCTTTTATTATGTATTGGGTTGGTGTGTAACAAGACAGTAGCTTTTATTAAATATTAGGTTTGTGTGTAACTAGACAGTAGCTTTTATTACATATTAGGTTGGTGTGTAACAAGACGGTAGCTTTTATTCAATATTCGTTTGGTGTGTAACAAGACAGTAGCTTTTATTAAATATTAGGTTGGTCTGTAACAAGACAGTAGCTTTTATTAAATATTGGGTTCGTGTGTAACAAGACAGTAGCTTTTATTAAATAATATGTTGGTCTGTAACAAGATAGTAGCTTTTATTATATACTGGGTTGGCGTGTAACAAGACAGTAGTTTTAATAAATATTGGGTTTGTGTGTAACAAGACAGTAGCTTTTATTAAATATTGGGTTTGTGTGTAACAAGACAGTAGCCTTTATTCAATATTCGGTTGGTGTGTAGCTTTTATTAAATATTTAGGTTGGTCTGTAACAAGACAATAGCTTTTATCAAATATTGGGTTGGTGTGTAACAAGACAGTAGCTTTTAGTAAATATTAGGTTCGTCTGTAACAAGACGGTAGCTTTTATTCAATATTCGGTTGGTTACAACAAGACAGTAGCTTTTATTAAGTATTAGGTTGGTCTGTAACAAGACAGTAGCTTTTATTAAATATTGGTTTGGTGTGTAACAAGACAGTAGCTTTTATTCAATATTAGGTTGGTGTTAAACAAGACAGTAGCTTTTATTAAATATTAGGTTGATGTGTAACAAGAAAGTAGCTTTTATTAAATATTAGGTTGGTCTGTAATAAGACAATAGCTTTCATTTTATATTGGGTTCGTATGTAACAAGACGGTAGCTTTTATTAAATATTGGATTGGTATGTAACAAGACAGTAGCTTTTATTCAATATTGGATTGGTGTGTAACAAGACAGTAGCTTGTATTCAATATTGGATTGGTGTGTAACAAGACAGTAGCTTGTATTCAATATTAGGTTGGTCTGTAACAAGACAGTAGCTTGCATTATATATTGGGTTGGTGTGTAACAAGACAGTAGCTTTTATTAAATATTAGGTTGGTCTGTAACAAGACAGTAGCTTTTATTAAATATTGGGTTGGTGTGTAACAAGACAGTAGCTTTTATTAAATATTAGTTTGGTATGTAATAAGACAATAGCTTTCATAATATATTGGATTGGTGTGTAAAAAGACAGTAGCTTTTATTCAATATTATGTTCGTCTGTAACAAGACAGTAGCTTTAATTCAATATTGGGTTGGTGTGTAACAAGACAGTAGCTTGTATTCAATATTAGGTTGGTCTGTAACAAGACAGTAGCTTTTATTAAATATTGGGTTGGTGTGTAACAAGACAGTAGCTTTGATTAAATATTAGGTTTGTGTGTAACAAGACTAGCTTTTATTAAATATTAGGTTGGTGTGTAACAAGACAGTAGATTTTATTAAATATTAGGTTTGTGTGTAAATAGACAGTAGCTTTTATTAAATATTAGATTGGTCTGTAACAAGATAGTAGCTTATATTATATATTGGGTTGGGGTGTAACAAGACAGTAGCTTTCATAATATATTGGGTTGGTGTGTAAAAAGACAGTAGCTTTTATTCAATATTAGGTTCGTCTGTAACAAAGCAGTAGCTTTTATTCAATATTGGGTTGGTGTGTAACAAGACAGTAGCTTGTATTCAATATTAGGTTGGTCTGTAACAAGACAGTAGCTTTCATTATATATTGGGTTGGTGTGTAACAAGACAGTAGCTTTTATTAAATATTAGGTTGGTCTGTAATAAGAGAATAGCTTTCATAAGATATTGGGTTGGTGTGTAAAAAGACAGTAGCTTTTATTCAATATTAGGTTCGTCTGTAACAAGACAGTAGCTTTTATTCAATATTGGGTTGGTGTGTAACAAGACAGTAGCTTGTATTCAATATTAGGTTGGTCTGTAACAAGACAGTAGCTTTTATTAAATATTGGGTTGGTGTGTAACAAGACAGTAGCTTTGATTAAATATTAGGTTTGTGTGTAACAAGACTAGCTTTTATTAAATATTAGGTTGGTGTGTAACAAGACAGTAGCTTTTATTAAATATTAGGTTTGTGTGTAAATAGACAGTAGCTTTTATTAAATATTAGGTTGGTCTGTAACAAGATAGTAGCTTATATTATATATTGGGTTGGGGTGTTACAAGACAGTAGCTTTTATACTATATTAGGTTTGTCTGTAACAAGCCAATATTGGGTTGGTGTGTTACAAGACAGTAGCTTGTATTCAATATTAGGTTGGTCTGTAACAAGACAGTAGCTTTGATTAAATATTAGATTTGTGTGTAACAAGACTAGCTTTTATTAAATATTAGGTTGGTGTGTAACAAGACAGTAGCATTTATTAAATATTATCTTGGTCTGTAACAAGACAATAGCTCTTATTAGATATTGGGTTGGTCCGTAACAAGAAAATAGCTTTTATTATGTATTGGGTTGGTGTGTAAGAAGACAGTAGCTTTTAGTAAATATTAGGTTGGTGTGTAACAAGACAGTTGCTTTCATTAAATATTAGGTTGGTCTGTAACAAGATAGTAGTTTTTATTGTATATTGGGTTGGCGTGTAACAAGACGGTAGCTTTTATTAAATATTGGATTGGTATGTAACAAGACAGTAGCTTTTATTAAATATTAGGTTTGTCTGTAACAAGACAGTAGCTTTTATTCAATCTTGGGTTGGTGTGTAACAAGACAGTAGCTTTTATTAAATATTGGGTTGGTCTGTAACAAGACAATAGCTTTTATTATATATTGGGTTGGTCTGTAACAAGACAGTAGCTTTTATTCAATATTGGGTTGGCGTGTAACAAGACAGTAGCTTTTATTCAATATTCGGTTGGTGTGTAACAAGACAGTAGCTTTTATTAAATATTGGGTTCGTGCGTAACAAGACAGTAGCTTTTATTAAATAATATGTTGGTCTGTAACAAGAAAATATCTTTTATTATGTATTGGGTTGGTGTGTAACAAGACAGTAGCTTTTATTAAATATTAGGTTTGTGTGTAACTAGACAGTAGCTTTTATTACATATTAGGTTGGTGTGTAACAAGACGGTAGCTTTTATTCAATATTCGTTTGGTGTGTAACAAGACAGTAGCTTTTATTAAATATTAGGTTGGTCTGTAACAAGACAGTAGCTTTTATTAAATATTGGGTTCGTGTGTAACAAGACAGTAGCTTTTATTAAATAATATGTTGGTCTGTAACAAGATAGTAGCTTTTATTATATACTGGGTTGGCGTGTAACAAGACAGTAGTTTTAATAAATATTGGGTTTGTGTGTAACAAGACAGTAGCTTTTATTAAATATTGGGTTTGTGTGTAACAAGACAGTAGCCTTTATTCAATATTCGGTTGGTGTGTAGCTTTTATTAAATATTTAGGTTGGTCTGTAACAAGACAATAGCTTTTATCAAATATTGGGTTGGTGTGTAACAAGACAGTAGCTTTTAGTAAATATTAGGTTCGTCTGTAACAAGACGGTAGCTTTTATTCAATATTCGGTTGGTTACAACAAGACAGTAGCTTTTATTAAGTATTAGGTTGGTCTGTAACAAGACAGTAGCTTTTATTAAATATTGGTTTGGTGTGTAACAAGACAGTAGCTTTTATTCAATATTAGGTTGGTGTTAAACAAGACAGTAGCTTTTATTAAATATTAGGTTGATGTGTAACAAGAAAGTAGCTTTTATTAAATATTAGGTTGGTCTGTAATAAGACAATAGCTTTCATTTTATATTGGGTTCGTATGTAACAAGACGGTAGCTTTTATTAAATATTGGATTGGTATGTAACAAGACAGTAGCTTTTATTCAATATTGGATTGGTGTGTAACAAGACAGTAGCTTGTATTCAATATTAGGTTGGTCTGTAACAAGACAGTAGCTTGCATTATATATTGGGTTGGTGTGTAACAAGACAGTAGCTTTTATTCAATATTATGTTCGTCTGTAACAAGACAGTAGCTTTTATTCAATATTGGGTTTGTGTGTAACAAGACAGTAGCTTGTATTCAATATTAGGTTGGTCTGTAACAAGACAGTAGCTTTTATTAAATATTGGGTTGGTGTGTAACAAGACAGTCGCTTTGATTAAATATTAGGTTTGTGTGTAACAAGACTAGCTTTTATTAAATATTAGGTTGGTGTGTAACAAGACAGTAGATTTTATTAAATATTAGGTTTGTGTGTAAATAGACAGTAGCTTTTATTAAATATTAGGTTGGTCTGTAACAAGATAGTAGCTTATATTATATATTGGGTTGGGTTGTAACAAGACAGTAGTTTTATTAAATATTAGGTTGGTCTGAAACAAGACGGTAGCTTTTATTCAATATTCGTTTGGTGTGTAACAAGACAGTAGCTGTTATTAAGTATTAGATTTGTCTGTAAAAAGACAGTAGCTTTTATTAAATATTTGGTTCGTGTGTAACAAGACAGTAGCTTGTATTAAATATTAAGTTGGTCTGTAACAAGACGGTAGCTTTTATTCAATATTCGGTTGGTGTGTAACAAGACAGTAGCTTTTATTCAATATTAGGTTGTTGTGTAACAAGACAGTAGCTTTTATTCAATATTGGGTTGGTGTGTAACAAGACAGTAGCATGTATTCAATATTAGGTTGGTCTGTAACAAGACAGTAGCTTTCATTATATATTGGGTTGGTGTGTAACAAGACAGTAGCTTCTATTAAATATTGGGTTGGTGTGAAACAAGACAGTAGCTTTTATTAAATATTAGGTTGGTCTGTAGTAAGACACTAGCTTTCATTATATATTGGGTTGGTGTGTAACAAACAGTAGCTTTTATTCTATATTAGGTTTGTCTGTAACAAGACAGTAGCTTTTATTCAATATTGGGTTGGTGTGTAACAAGACAGTAGCTTGTATTCAATATTAGGTTGGTCTGTAACAAGACAGTAGCTTTGATTAAATATTAGGTTTGTGTGTAACAAGACTAGCTTTTATTAAATATTAGGTTGGTGTGTAACAAGACAGTAGCTTTTATTAAATATTATGTTGGTCTGTAACAAGACAATAGCTCTTATTAAATATTGGGTTGGTCTGTAACAAGAAAATAGCTTTTATTATGCATTGGGTTGGTGTGTAAGAAGACAGTAGCTTTTATTAAATATTAGGTTGGTGTGTAACAAGACAGTAGCTTTCATTAAATATTAGGTTGGTCTGTAACAAGATAGTAGTTTTTATTGTATATTGGGTAGGCGTGTAACAAGACAGTAGCTTTTAGTAAATATTGGATTGGTACGTTACAAGACAGTAGCTTTTATTAAATATTAGGTTTGTCTGTAACAAGACAGTAGCTTTTATTCAATCTTGGGTTGGTGTGTAACAAGACAGTAGCTTTTATTAAATATTGGGTTGGTCTGTAACAAGACAATAGCTTTTATTATATATTGGGTTGGTCTGTAACAAGACAGTAGCTTTTATTCAATATTGGGTTGGCGTTTAACAAGACAGTAGATTTTATTCAATATTGGGTTGGTGTGTAACAAGACAGTAGCTTGTATTCAATATTAGGTTGGTCTGTAACAAGACAGTAGCTTTCATTATATATTGGGTTGGTGTGTAAACAGACAGTAGCTTTTATTAAATATTAGGTTGGTCTGTAATAAGACAGTAGCTTTTATTAAATATTGGGTTGGTGTGTAACAAGACAGTAGCTTTTATTAAATATTAGGTTGGTCTGTAATAAGACAATAGCTTTCATAATATATTGGGTTAGTGTGTAAAAAGACAGTAGCTTTTATTTAATATTAGGTTCGTCTGTAACAAGACAGTAGCTTTTATTCAATATTGGGTTGGTGTGTAACAAGACAGTAGCTTGTATTCAATCTTAGGTTGGTCTGTAACAAGACAGTAGCTTTTATTAAATATTGGGTTGGTGTGTAACAAGACAGTAGCTTTGATTAAATATTAGGTTTGTGTGTAACAAGACTAGCTTTTATTAAATATTAGGTTGGTGTGTAACAAGACAGTAGCTTTTATTAAATATTAGGTTTGTGTGTAAATAGACAGTAGCTTTTATTAAATATTAGGTTGGTCTGTAACAAGATTGTAGCTTATATTATATATTGGGTTGGGGTGTAACAAGACAGTAGCTTTTATACTATATTAGGTTTGTCTGTAACAAGACAGTAGCTTTTATTCAATATTGGGTTGGTGTGTAACAAGACAGTAGCTTGTATTCAATATTAGGTTGGTCTGTAACAAGACAGTAGCTTTGATTAAATATTAGGTTTGTGTGTAACAAGACTAGCTTTTATTAAATATTAGGTTGGTGTGTAACAAGACAGTAGCTTTTATTAAATATTATGTTGGTCTGTAACAAGACAATAGCTGTTATTAAATATTGGGTTGGTCTGTATCAAGAAAATAGCTTTTATTATGTATTGGGTTGGTGTGTAAGAAGACAGTAGCTTTTATTAAATATTAGGTTGGTGTGTAACAAGACAGTAGCTTTCATTAAATATTAGGTTGGTCTGTAACAAGATAGTAGTTTTTATTGTATATTGGGTTGGCGTGTAACAAGACAGTAGCTTTTATTAAATATTGGATTGGTATGTAACAAGACAGTAGCTTTTATTAAATATTAGGTTTGTCTGTAACAAGACAGTAGCTTTTATTCAATCTTGGGTTGGTGTATAACAAGACAGTAGCTTTTATTAAATATTGGGTTGGTCTGTAACAAGACAATAGCTTTTATTATATATTGGGTTGGTCTGTAACGAGAAAGTAGCTTTTATTCAATATTGGGTTGGTGTGTAACAAGACAGTAGCTTTTATTCAATATTCGGTTAGTGTGTAACAAGACAATAGCTTTTATTAAATATTGGGTTGGTCTGTAACAAGACAGTAGCTTTTATTCAATATTAGGTTTGTCTGTAACAAGACAGTAGATTTTTTTCAATATTGGGTTGGTGTGTAACAAGACAGTAGCTTGTATTCAATATTAGGTTGGTCTGTAACAAGACAGTAGCTTTTATTAAATATTGGGTTCGTGCGTAACAAGACAGTAGCTTTTATTAAATAATATGTTGGTCTGTAACAAGAAAATATCTTTTATTACATATTAGGTTGGTGTGTAACAAGACGGTAGCTTTTAGTAAATATTAGGTTGGTCTGTAACAAGACAGTAGCTTTTATTAAATATTGGGTTCGTGTGTAACAAGACAGTAGCTTTTATTAAATAATATGTTGGTCTGTAACAAGATAGTAGCTTTTATTATATACTGGGTTGGCGTGTAACAAGACAGTAGTTTTATTAAATATTGGGTTTGTGTGTAACAAGACAGTAGCTCTTATTAAATATTGGGTTTGTGTGTAACAAGACAGTAGCTTTTATTAAATAGTAGGTTGGTGTGTAACAAGACAGTAGTTTTATTAAATATTTGGTTGGTGTGTAACAAGACAGTAGCTTTTATTAAATATTAGGTTTGTCTGTAACAAGACGGTAGCTTTTATTCAATATTCGGTTGGTGTGTAGCTTTTATTAAATATTTAGGTTGGTCTGTAACAAGACAATAGCTTTTATCAAATATTGGGTTGGTGTGTAACAAGACAGTAGCTTTTAGTAAATATTAGGTTCGTCTGTAACAAGACGGTAGCTTTTATTCAATATTCGGTTGGTTACAACAAGACGGTAGCTTTTATTTAGTATTAGGTTGGTCTGTAACAATACAGTAGCTTTTATTAAATATTTGGTTGGTGTGTAACAAGACAGTAGCTTTGATTAAATATTAGGTTTGTGTGTAACAAGACTAGCTTTTATTAAATATTAGGTTGGTGTGTAACAAGACAGTAGCTTTTATTAAATATTAGGTTTGTGTGTAAATAGACAGTAGCTTTTATTAAATATTAGGTTGGTCTGTAAGATAGTAGCTTATATTATATATTGGGTTGGGGTGTAACAAGACAGTAGCTTTTATACTATATTAGGTTTGTCTGTAACAAGACAGTAGCTTTTATTCAATATTGGGTTGGTGTGTTACAAGACAGTAGCTTGTATTCAATATTAGGTTGGTCTGTAACAAGACAGTAGCTTTGATTAAATATTAGATTTGTGTGTAACAAGACTAGCTTTTATTAAATATTAGGTTGGTGTGTAACAAGACAGTAGCATTTATTAAATATTATCTTGGTCTGTAACAAGACAATAGCTCTTATTAGATATTGGGTTGGTCCGTAACAAGAAAATAGCTTTTATTATGTATTGGGTTGGTGTGTAAGAAGACACTAGCTTTTATTAAATATTAGGTTGGTGTGTAACAAGACAGTAGCTTTCATTAAATATTAGGTTGGTCTGTAACAAGATAGTAGTTTTTATTGTATATTGGGTTGGCGTGTAACAAGACGGTAGCTTTTATTAAATATTGGATTGGTACGTAACAAGACAGTAGCTTTTATTAAATATTAGGTTTGTCTGTAACAAGACAGTAGCTTTTATTCAATCTTGGGTTGGTGTGTAACAAGACAGTAGCTTTTATTAAATATTGGGTTGGTCTGTAACAAGACAATAGCTTTTATTATATATTGGGTTGGTCTGTAACAAGACAGTAGCTTTTATTCAATATTGGGTTGGCGTGTAACAAGACAGTAGCTTTTATTCAATATTCGGTTGGTGTGTAACAAGACAGTAGCTTTTATTAAATATTGGGTTCGTGCGTAACAAGACAGTAGCTTTAATTAAATAATATGTTGGTCTGTAACAAGAAAATATCTTTTATTATGTATTGGGTTGGTGTGTAACAAGACAGTAGCTTTTATTAAATATTAGGTTTGTGTGTAACTAGACAGTAGCTTTTATTACATATTAGGTTGGTGTGTAACAAGACGGTAGCTTTTATTAAATATTGGGTTAGGGTGTAACAAGACAGTATCTTTTATTAAATATAGGATTGGTGTGTAACAAGACAGTAGCTTTGATTAAATATTGGGTTAGTGTGTAACAAGACAGTAGCTTTTATTAAATATTACGTTGTTGTGTAACAAGACACTAGCATTTATTCAATATTATGTTGGTCTGTAACAAGACAGTAGCTTTTATTCAATATTGGGTTGGTCTGAAACAAGACAGTAGCTTTTATTAAATATTGGGTTGGTGTGTAACAAGACAGTAGCTTTTATTAAATATTGGGTTGGTGTGTAACAAGGCAGTTGCTTTTATGCATTATTGGGTTGGTCTGTAACAAGACCGTAGCTTTTATTCAATATTGGGTTCGCGTGTAACAAGACGGTAGCTTTTATTCAATATTGGGTTGGTGTGTAACAAGACAGTAGCTTTTATTCAATATTGGGTTGGTCTGAAACAAGACAGTAGCTTTTATGCATTATTGGGTTGGTCTGTAACAAGACAGTAGCTTTTATTCAATATTGGGTTGGTGTGTCACAAGACAGTAGCTTTTATTAAATATTGGGTTGGTCTGTAACAAGACAGTAGCTTTTATTAAATATTGGGTTGGTCTGTAATAAGACAGTAGCTTTTATTAAATATTGGGTTGGTGTGTAACAAGACAGTTGCTTTTATGCATTATTGGGTTGGTTTGTAACAAGACCGTAGCTTTTATTCAATATTGGGTTCGTGTGTAACAAGACAGTAGCTTTTATTCAATATTGGGTTGGTGTGTAACAAGACAGTAGCTTTTATTGAATATCGGGTTGGTCTGTAACGAGACAGTAGCTTTTATTCAATATTAGGTTTGTGTGTAACAAGACAGTAGCTTTTATTAAATATTGCGTTGGTCTGTAACAAGACAGTAGCTCTAATTAAATATTGGGTTCGTGTGTAACAAGACAGTAGCTTTTATTAAATAATATGTTGGTCTGTAACAAGATAGTAGCTTTTATTATATACTGGGTTGGCGTGTAACAAGACAGTAGTTTTAATAAATATTGGGTTTGTGTGTAACAAGACAGTAGCTTTTATTAAATATTGGGTTTGTGTGTAACAAGACAGTAGCCTTTATTCAATATTCGGTTGGTGTGTAGCTTTTATTAAATATTTAGGTTGGTCTGTAACAAGACAATAGCTTTTATCAAATATTGGGTTGGTGTGTAACAAGACAGTAGCTTTTAGTAAATATTAGGTTCGTCTGTAACAAGACGGTAGCTTTTATTCAATATTCGGTTGGTTACAACAAGACAGTAGCTTTTATTAAGTATTAGGTTGGTCTGTAACAAGACAGTAGCTTTTATTAAATATTGGTTTGGTGTGTAACAAGACAGTAGCTTGTATTCAATATTAGGTTGGTCTGTAACAAGACAGTAGCTTTGATTAAGTATTAGATTTGTGTGTAACAAGACTAGCTTTTATTAAATATTAGGTTGGTGTGTAACAAGACAGTAGCATTTATTAAATATTATCTTGGTCTGTAACAAGACAATAGCTCTTATTAGATATTGGGTTGGTCCGTAACAAGAAAATAGCTTTTATTATGTATTGGGTTGGTGTGTAAGAAGACACTAGCTTTTATTAAATATTAGGTTGGTGTGTAACAAGACAGTAGCTTTCATTAAATATTAGGTTGGTCTGTAACAAGATAGTAGTTTTTATTGTATATTGGGTTGGCGTGTAACAAGACGGTAGCTTTTATTAAATATTGGATTGGTATGTAACAAGACAGTAGCTTTTATTAAATATTAGGTTTGTCTGTAACAAGACAGTAGCTTTTATTCAATCTTGGGTTGGTGTGTAACAAGACAGTAGCTTTTATTAAATATTGGGTTGGTCTGTAACAAGACAATAGCTTTTATTATATATTGGGTTGGTCTGTAACAAGAAAGTAGCTTTTATTCAATATTGGGTTGGTGTGTAACAAGACAGTAGCTTTTATTCAATATTCGGTTAGTGTGTAACAAGACAATAGCTTTTATTAAATATTGGGTTGGTCTGTAACAAGACAGTAGCTTTTATTCAATATTAGGTTTGTCTGTAACAAGACAGTAGATTTTTTTCAATATTGGGTTGGTGTGTAACAAGACAGTAGCTTGTATTCAATATTAGGTTGGTCTGTAACAAGACAGTAGCTTTTATTAAATATTGGGTTCGTGCGTAACAAGACAGTAGCTTTTATTAAATAATATGTTGGTCTGTAACAAGAAAATATCTTTTATTACATATTAGGTTGGTGTGTAACAAGACGGTAGCTTTTAGTAAATATTAGGTTGGTCTGTAACAAGACAGTAGCTTTTATTAAATATTGGGTTCGTGTGTAACAAGACAGTAGCTTTTATTAAATAATATGTTGGTCTGTAACAAGATAGTAGCTTTTATTATATACTGGGTTGGCGTGTAACAAGACAGTAGTTTTATTAAATATTGGGTTTGTGTGTAACAAGACAGTAGCTCTTATTAAATATTGGGTTTGTGTGTAACAAGACAGTAGCTTTTATTAAATAGTAGGTTGGTGTGTAACAAGACAGTAGTTTTATTAAATATTTGGTTGGTGTGTAACAAGACAGTAGCTTTTATTAAATATTAGGTTTGTCTGTAACAAGACGGTAGCTTTTATTCAATATTCGGTTGGTGTGTAGCTTTTATTAAATATTTAGGTTGGTCTGTAACAAGACAATAGCTTTTATCAAATATTGGGTTGGTGTGTAACAAGACAGTAGCTTTTAGTAAATATTAGGTTCGTCTGTAACAAGACGGTAGCTTTTATTCAATATTCGGTTGGTTACAACAAGACGGTAGCTTTTATTTAGTATTAGGTTGGTCTGTAACAATACAGTAGCTTTTATTAAATATTTGGTTGGTGTGTAACAAGACAGTAGCTTTGATTAAATATTAGGTTTGTGTGTAACAAGACTAGCTTTTATTAAATATTAGGTTGGTGTGTAACAAGACAGTAGCTTTTATTAAATATTAGGTTTGTGTGTAAATAGACAGTAGCTTTTATTAAATATTAGGTTGGTCTGTAAGATAGTAGCTTATATTATATATTGGGTTGGGGTGTAACAAGACAGTAGCTTTTATACTATATTAGGTTTGTCTGTAACAAGACAGTAGCTTTTATTCAATATTGGGTTGGTGTGTTACAAGACAGTAGCTTGTATTCAATATTAGGTTGGTCTGTAACAAGACAGTAGCTTTGATTAAATATTAGATTTGTGTGTAACAAGACTAGCTTTTATTAAATATTAGGTTGGTGTGTAACAAGACAGTAGCATTTATTAAATATTATCTTGGTCTGTAACAAGACAATAGCTCTTATTAGATATTGGGTTGGTCCGTAACAAGAAAATAGCTTTTATTATGTATTGGGTTGGTGTGTAAGAAGACACTAGCTTTTATTAAATATTAGGTTGGTGTGTAACAAGACAGTAGCTTTCATTAAATATTAGGTTGGTCTGTAACAAGATAGTAGTTTTTATTGTATATTGGGTTGGCGTGTAACAAGACGGTAGCTTTTATTAAATATTGGATTGGTATGTAACAAGTCAGTAGCTTTTATTAAATATTAGGTTTGTCTGTAACAAGACAGTAGCTTTTATTCAATCTTGGGTTGGTGTTTAACAAGACAGTAGCTTTTATTAAATATTGGGTTGGTCTGTAACAAGACAATAGCTTTTATTATATATTGGGTTGGTCTGTAACAAGACAGTAGCTTTTATTCAATATTGGGTTGGCGTGTAACAAGACAGTAGCTTTTATTCAATATTCGGTTGGTGTGTAACAAGACAGTAGCTTTTATTAAATATTGGGTTCGTGCGTAACAAGACAGTAGCTTTAATTAAATAATATGTTGGTCTGTAACAAGAAAATATCTTTTATTATGTATTGGGTTGGTGTGTAACAAGACAGTAGCTTTTATTAAATATTAGGTTTGTGTGTAACTAGACAGTAGCTTTTATTACATATTAGGTTGGTGTGTAACAAGACGGTAGCTTTTATTAAATATTGGGTTAGGGTGTAACAAGACAGTATCTTTTATTAAATATAGGATTGGTGTGTAACAAGACAGTAGCTTTGATTAAATATTGGGTTAGTGTGTAACAAGACAGTAGCTTTTATTAAATATTACGTTGTTGTGTAACAAGACACTAGCATTTATTCAATATTATGTTGGTCTGTAACAAGACAGTAGCTTTTATTCAATATTGGGTTGGTCTGAAACAAGACAGTAGCTTTTATTAAATATTGGGTTGGTGTGTAACAAGACAGTAGCTTTTATTAAATATTGGGTTGGTGTGTAACAAGGCAGTTGCTTTTATGCATTATTGGGTTGGTCTGTAACAAGACCGTAGCTTTTATTCAATATTGGGTTCGCGTGTAACAAGACGGTAGCTTTTATTCAATATTGGTTTGGTGTGTAACAAGACAGTAGCTTTTATTCAATATTGGGTTGGTCTGAAACAAGACAGTAGCTTTTATGCATTATTGGGTTGGTCTGTAACAAGACAGTAGCTTTTATTCAATATTGGGTTGGTGTGTCACAAGACAGTAGCTTTTATTAAATATTGGGTTGGTCTGTAACAAGACAGTAGCTTTTATTAAATATTGGGTTGGTCTGTAATAAGACAGTAGCTTTTATTAAATATTGGGTTGGTGTGTAACAAGACAGTTGCTTTTATGCATTATTGGGTTGGTTTGTAACAAGACCGTAGCTTTTATTCAATATTGGGTTCGTGTGTAACAAGACAGTAGCTTTTATTCAATATTGGGTTGGTGTGTAACAAGACAGTAGCTTTTATTGAATATCGGGTTGGTCTGTAACGAGACAGTAGCTTTTATTCAATATTAGGTTTGTGTGTAACAAGACAGTAGCTTTTATTAAATATTGCGTTGGTCTGTAACAAGACAGTAGCTCTAATTAAATATTGGGTTCGTGTGTAACAAGACAGTAGCTTTTATTAAATAATATGTTGGTCTGTAACAAGATAGTAGCTTTTATTATATACTGGGTTGGCGTGTAACAAGACAGTAGTTTTAATAAATATTGGGTTTGTGTGTAACAAGACAGTAGCTTTTATTAAATATTGGGTTTGTGTGTAACAAGACAGTAGCCTTTATTCAATATTCGGTTGGTGTGTAGCTTTTATTAAATATTTAGGTTGGTCTGTAACAAGACAATAGCTTTTATCAAATATTGGGTTGGTGTGTAACAAGACAGTAGCTTTTAGTAAATATTAGGTTCGTCTGTAACAAGACGGTAGCTTTTATTCAATATTCGGTTGGTTACAACAAGACAGTAGCTTTTATTAAGTATTAGGTTGGTCTGTAACAAGACAGTAGCTTTTATTAAATATTGGTTTGGTGTGTAACAAGACAGTAGCTTTTATTCAATATTAGGTTGGTGTTAAACAAGACAGTAGCTTTTATTAAATATTAGGTTGATGTGTAACAAGAAAGTAGCTTTTATTAAATATTAGGTTGGTCTGTAATAAGACAATAGCTTTCATTTTATATTGGGTTGGTATGTAACAAGACAGTAGCTTTTATTCAATATTAGGTTGTTGTGTAACAAGACAGTAGCTTTTATTCAATATTGGATTGGTGTGTAACAAGACAGTAGCTTGTATTCAATATTAGGTTGGTCTGTAACAAGACAGTAGCTTGCATTATATATTGGGTTGGTGTGTAACAAGACAGTAGCTTTTATTAAATATTAGGTTGGTCTGTAACAAGACAGTAGCTTTTATTAAATATTGGGTTGGTGTGTAACAAGACAGTAGCTTTTATTAAATATTACTTTGGTATGTAATAAGACAATAGCTTTCATAATATATTGGGTTGGTGTGTAACAAGACAGTAGCTTTTATTCAATATTATGTTCGTCTGTAACAAGACAGTAGCTTTTATTCAATATTGGGTTGGTGTGTAACAAGACAGTAGCTTGTATTCAATATTAGGTTGGTCTGTAACAAGACAGTAGCTTTTATTAAATATTGGGTTGGTGTGTAACAAGACAGTAGCTTTGATTAAATATTAGGTTTGTGTGTAACAAGACTAGCTTTTATTAAATATTAGGTTGGTGTGTAACAAGACAGTAGATTTTATTAAATATTAGGTTTGTGTGTAAATAGACAGTAGCTTTTATTAAATATTAGGTTGGTCTGTAACAAGATAGTAGCTTATATTATATATTGGGTTGGGGTGTAACAAGACAGTAGTTTTATTAAATATTAGGTTGGTCTGTAACAAGACGGTAGCTTTTATTCAATATTCGTTTGGTGTGTAACAAAACAGTAGCTGTTATTAAGTATTGGATTTGTCTGTAAAAAGACAGTAGCTTTTATTAAATATTTGGTTCGTGTGTAACAAGACAGTAGCTTTTATTAAATATTAAGTTGGTCTGTAACAAGACGGTAGCTTTTATTCAATATTCGGTTGGTGTGTAACGAGACAGTAGCTTTTATTCAATATTAGGTTGTTGTGTAACAAGACAGTAGCTTTTATTCAATATTGGGTTGGTGTGTAACAAGACAGTAGCATGTATTCAATATTAGGTTGGTCTGTAACAAGACAGTAGCTTTCATTATATTTTGGGTTGGTGTGTAACAAGACAGTAGCTTTTATTAAATATTAGGTTGGTCTGTAATAAGACAATAGCTTTCATTATATATTGGCTTGGTGTGTAACAAACAGTAGCTTTTATTCTATATTAGGTTTGTCTGTAACAAGACAGTAGCTTTTATTCAATATTGGGTTGGTGTGTAACAAGACAGTAGCTTGTATTCAATATTAGGTTGGTCTGTAACAAGACAGTAGCTTTGATTAAATATTAGGTTTGTGTGTAACAAGACTAGCTTTTATTAAATATTATGTTGGTCTGTAACAAGACAATAGCTCTTATTAAATATTGGGTTGGTCTGTAACAAGAAAATAGCTTTTATTATGCATTGGGTTGGTGTGTAAGAAGACAGTAGCTTTCATTAAATATTAGGTTGGTCTGTAACAAGGTAGTAGTTTTTATTGTATATTGGGTAGGCGTGTAACAAGACAGTAGCTTTTAGTAAATATTGGATTGGTACGTTACAAGACAGTAGCTTTTATTAAATATTAGGTTTGTCTGTAACAACACAGTAGCTTTTATTCAATCTTGGGTTGGTGTGTAACAAGACAGTAGCTTTTATTAAATATTGGGTTGGTCTGTAACAAGACAATAGCTTTTATTATATATTGGGTTGGTCTGTAACAAGACAGTAGCTTTTATTCAATATTGGGTTGGTGTGTCACAAGACAGTAGCTTTTATTAAATATTGGGTTGGTCTGTAACAAGACAGTAGCTTTTATTAAATATTGGGTTGGTCTGTAATAAGACAGTAGCTTTTATTAAATATTGGGTTGGTGTGTAACAAGACAGTTGCTTTTATGCATTATTGGGTTGGTTTGTAACAAGACCGTAGCTTTTATTCAATATTGGGTTCGTGTGTAACAAGACAGTAGCTTTTATTCAATATTGGGTTGGTGTGTAACAAGACAGTAGCTTTTATTGAATATCGGGTTGGTCTGTAACGAGACAGTAGCTTTTATTCAATATTAGGTTTGTGTGTAACAAGACAGTAGCTTTTATTAAATATTGCGTTGGTCTGTAACAGGACAGTAGCTCTAATTAAATATTGGGTTCGTGTGTAACAAGACAGTAGCTTTTATTAAATAATATGTTGGTCTGTAACAAGATAGTAGCTTTTATTATATACTGGGTTGGCGTGTAACAAGACAGTAGTTTTAATAAATATTGGGTTTGTGTGTAACAAGACAGTAGCTTTTATTAAATATTGGGTTTGTGTGTAACAAGACAGTAGCCTTTATTCAATATTCGGTTGGTGTGTAGCTTTTATTAAATATTTAGGTTGGTCTGTAACAAGACAATAGCTTTTATCAAATATTGGGTTGGTGTGTAACAAGACAGTAGCTTTTAGTAAATATTAGGTTCGTCTGTAACAAGACGGTAGTTTTTATTCAATATTCGGTTGGTTACAACAAGACAGTAGCTTTTATTAAGTATTAGGTTGGTCTGTAACAAGACAGTAGCTTTTATTAAATATTGGTTTGGTGTGTAACAAGACAGTAGCTTTTATTCAATATTAGGTTGGTGTTAAACAAGACAGTAGCTTTTATTAAATATTAGGTTGATGTGTAACAAGAAAGTAGCTTTTATTAAATATTAGGTTGGTCTGTAATAAGACAATAGCTTTCATTTTATATTGGGTTGGTATGTAACAAGACAGTAGCTTTTATTCAATATTAGGTTGTTGTGTAACAAGACAGTAGCTTTTATTCAATATTGGATTGGTGTGTAACAAGACAGTAGCTTGTATTCAATATTAGGTTGGTCTGTAACAAGACAGTAGCTTGCATTATATATTGGGTTGGTGTGTAACAAGACAGTAGCTTTTATTAAATATTAGGTTGGTCTGTAACAAGACAGTAGCTTTTATTAAATATTGGGTTGGTGTGAAACAAGACAGTAGCTTTTATTAAATATTACTTTGGTATGTAATAAGACAATAGCTTTCATAATATATTGGGTTGGTGTGTAACAAGACAGTAGCTTTTATTCAATATTATGTTCGTCTGTAACAAGACAGTAGCTTTTAATCAATATTGGGTTGGTGTGTAACAAGACAGTAGCTTGTATTCAATATTGTGTTGGTCTGTAACAAGACAGTAGCTTTTATTAAATATTGGGTTGGTGTGTAACAAGACAGTAGCTTTGATTAAATATTAGGTTTGTGTGTAACAAGACTAGCTTTTATTAAATATTAGGTTGGTGTGTAACAAGACAGTAGATTTTATTAAATATTAGGTTTGTGTGTAAATAGACAGTAGCTTTTATTAAATATTAGGTTGGTCTGTAACAAGATAGTAGCTTATATTATATATTGGGTTGGGGTGTAACAAGACAGTAGTTTTATTAAATATTAGGTTGGTCTGTAACAAGACGGTAGCTTTTATTCAATATTCGTTTGGTGTGTAACAAGACAGTAGCTGTTATTAAGTATTGGATTTGTCTGTAAAAAGACAGTAGCTTTTATTAAATATTTGGTTCGTGTGTAACAAGACAGTAGCTTTTATTAAATATTAAGTTGGTCTGTAACAAGACGGTAGCTTTTATTCAATATTCGGTTGGTGTGTAACAAGACAGTAGCTTTTATTCAATATTAGGTTGTTGTGTAACAAGACAGTAGCTTTTATTCAATATTGGGTTGGTGTGTAACAAGACAGTAGCATGTAGTCAATATTAGGTTGGTCTGTAACAAGACAGTAGCTTTCATTATATTTTGGGTTGGTGTGTAACAAGACAGTAGCTTTTATTAAATATTAGGTTGGTCTGTAATAAGACAATAGCTTTCATTATATATTGGGTTGGTGTGTAACAAACAGTAGCTTTTATTCTATATTAGGTTTGTCTGTAACAAGACAGTAGCTTTTATTCAATATTGGGTTGGTGTGTAACAAGACAGTAGCTTGTATTCAATATTAGGTTGGTCTGTAACAAGACAGTAGCTTTGATTAAATATTAGGTTTGTGTGTAACAAGACTAGCTTTTATTAAATATTAGGTTGGTGTGTAACAAGACAGTAGCTTTTATTAAATATTATGTTGGTCTGTAACAAGACAATAGCTCTTATTAAATATTGGGTTGGTCTGTAACAAGAAAATAGCTTTTATTATGCATTGGGTTGGTGTGTAAGAAGACAGTAGCTTTCATTAAATATTAGGTTGGTCTGTAACAAGGTAGTAGTTTTTATTGTATATTGGGTAGGCGTGTAACAAGACAGTAGCTTTTAGTAAATATTGGATTGGTACGTTACAAGACAGTAGCTTTTATTAAATATTAGGTTTGTCTGTAACAACACAGTAGCTTTTATTCAATCTTGGGTTGGTGTGTAACAAGACAGTAGCTTTTATTAAATATTACTTTGGTATGTAATAAGACAATAGCTTTCATAATATATTGGGTTGGTGTGTAACAAGACAGTAGCTTTTATTCAATATTATGTTCGTCTGTAACAAGACAGTAGCTTTTAATCAATATTGGGTTGGTGTGTAACAAGACAGTAGCTTGTATTCAATATTGGGTTGGTCTGTAACAAGACAGTAGCTTTTATTAAATATTGGGTTGGTGTGTAACAAGACAGTAGCTTTGATTAAATATTAGGTTTGTGTGTAACAAGACTAGCTTTTATTAAATATTAGGTTGGTGTGTAACAAGACAGTAGATTTTATTAAATATTAGGTTTGTGTGTAAATAGACAGTAGCTTTTATTAAATATTAGGTTGGTCTGTAACAAGATAGTAGCTTATATTATATATTGGGTTGGGGTGTAACAAGACAGTAGTTTTATTAAATATTAGGTTGGTCTGTAACAAGACGGTAGCTTTTATTCAATATTCGTTTGGTGTGTAACAAGACAGTAGCTGTTATTAAGTATTGGATTTGTCTGTAAAAAGACAGTAGCTTTTATTAAATATTTGGTTCGTGTGTAACAAGACAGTAGCTTTTATTAAATATTAAGTTGGTCTGTAACAAGACGGTAGCTTTTATTCAATATTCGGTTGGTGTGTAACAAGACAGTAGCTTTTATTCAATATTAGGTTGTTGTGTAACAAGACAGTAGCTTTTATTCAATATTGGGTTGGTGTGTAACAAGACAGTAGCATGTAGTCAATATTAGGTTGGTCTGTAACAAGACAGTAGCTTTCATTATATTTTGGGTTGGTGTGTAACAAGACAGTAGCTTTTATTAAATATTAGGTTGGTCTGTAATAAGACAATAGCTTTCATTATATATTGGGTTGGTGTGTAACAAACAGTAGCTTTTATTCTATATTAGGTTTGTCTGTAACAAGACAGTAGCTTTTATTCAATATTGGGTTGGTGTGTAACAAGACAGTAGCTTGTATTCAATATTAGGTTGGTCTGTAACAAGACAGTAGCTTTGATTAAATATTAGGTTTGTGTGTAACAAGACTAGCTTTTATTAAATATTAGGTTGGTGTGTAACAAGACAGTAGCTTTTATTAAATATTATGTTGGTCTGTAACAAGACAATAGCTCTTATTAAATATTGGGTTGGTCTGTAACAAGAAAATAGCTTTTATTATGCATTGGGTTGGTGTGTAAGAAGACAGTAGCTTTCATTAAATATTAGGTTGGTCTGTAACAAGGTAGTAGTTTTTATTGTATATTGGGTAGGCGTGTAACAAGACAGTAGCTTTTAGTAAATATTGGATTGGTACGTTACAAGACAGTAGCTTTTATTAAATATTAGGTTTGTCTGTAACAACACAGTAGCTTTTATTCAATCTTGGGTTGGTGTGTAACAAGACAGTAGCTTTTATTAAATATTGGGTTGGTCTGTAACAAGACAATAGCTTTTATTATATATTGGGTTGGTCTGTAACAAGACAGTAGCTTTTATTCAATATTGGGTTGGCGTGTAACAAGACAGTAGATGTTATTCAATATTGGGTTGGTGTGTAACAAGACAGTAGCTTGTATTCAATATTAGGTTGGTCTGTAACAAGACAGTAGCTTTCATTATATATTGGGTTGGTGTGTAACAAGACAGTAGCTTTTATTAAATGTTAGGTTGGTCTGTAATAAGACAGTAGCTTTTATTAAATATTGGGTTGGTCTGTAATAAGACAATAGCTTTCATAATATATTGGGTTAGTGTGTAAAAAGACAGTAGCTTTTATTCAATATTAGGTCCGTCTGTAACAAGACAGTAGCTGTTATTCAATATTGGGTTGGTGTGTAACAAGACAGTAGCTTGTATTCAATATTAGGTTGGTCTGTAACAAGACAGTAGCTTTTATTAAATATTGGGTTGGTGTGTAACAAGACAGTAGCTTTGATTAAATATTAGGTTTGTGTGTAACAAGACTAGCTTTTATTAAATATTAGGTTGGTGTGTAACAAGACAGTAGCTTTTATTAAATATTAGGTTTGTGTGTAAATAGACAGTAGCTTTTATTAAATATTAGGTTGGTCTGTAACAAGATAGTAGCTTATATTATATATTGGGTTGGGGTGTAACAAGACAGTAGCTTTTATACTATATTAGGTTTATCTGTTACAAGACAGTAGCTTTTATTCAATATTGGGTTGGTGTGTTACAAGACAGTAGCTTTTATTCAATATTAGGTTGGTCTGTAACAAGACAGTAGCTTTGATTAAATATTAGGTTTGTGTGTAACAAGACTAGCTTTTATTAAATATTAGGTTGGTGTGTAACAAGACAGTAGATTTTCTTAAATATTAGGTTTGTGTGTAAATAGACAGTAGCTTTTATTAAATATTAGGTTGGTCTGTAACAAGATAGTAGCTTATATTATATATTGGGTTGGGGTGTAACAAGACAGTAGTTTTATTAAATATTAGGTTGGTCTGTAACAAGACGGTAGCTTTTATTCAATATTCGTTTGGTGTGTAACAAGACAGTAGCTGTTATTAAGTATTGGATTTGTCTGTAAAAAGACAGTAGCTTTTATTAAATATTTGGTTCGTGTGTAACAAGACAGTAGCTTTTATTAAATATTAAGTTGGTCTGTAACAAGACGGTAGCTTTTATTCAATATTCGGTTGGTGTGTAACAAGACAGTAGCTTTTATTCAATATTAGGTTGTTGTGTAACAAGACAGTAGCTTTTATTCAATATTAGGTTGGTCTGTAACAAGACAGTAGCTTTGATTAAATATTAGGTTTGTGTGTAACAAGACTAGCTTTTATTAAATATTATGTTGGTCTGTAACAAGACAATAGCTCTTATTAAATATTGGGTTGGTCTGTAACAAGAAAATAGCTTTTATTATGTATTGGGTTGGTGTGTAAGAAGACAGTAGCTTTTATTAAATATTAGGTTGGTGTGTAACAAGACAGTAGCTTTCATTAAATATTAGGTTGGTCTGTAACAAGATAGTAGTTTTTATTGTATATTGGGTAGGCGTGTAACAAGACAGTAGCTTTTAGTAAATATTGGATTGGTACGTTACAAGACAGTAGCTTTTATTAAATATTAGGTTTGTCTGTAACAACACAGTAGCTTTTATTCAATCTTGGGTTGGTGTGTAACAAGACAGTAGCTTTTATTAAATATTGGGTTGGTCTGTAACAAGACAATAGCTTTTATTATATATTGGGTTGGTCTGTAACAAGACAGTAGCTTTTATTCAATATTGGGTTGGCGTGTAACAAGACAGTAGATTTTATTCAATATTGGGTTGGTGTGTAACAAGTCAGTAGCTTGTATTCAATATTAGGTTGGTCTGTAACAAGACAGTAGCTTTCATTATATATTGGGTTGGTGTGTAACAAGACAGTAGCTTTTATTAAATGTTAGGTTGGTCTGTAATAAGACAGTAGCTTTTATTAAATATTGGGTTGGTGTGTAACAAGACAGTAGCTTTTATTAAATATCAGGTTGGTCTGTAATAAGACAATAGCTTTCATAATATATTGGGTTAGTGTGTAAAAAGACAGTAGCTTTTATTCAATATTAGGTCCGTCTGTAACAAGACAGTAGCTTTTATTAAATATTGGGTTGGTGTGTAACAAGACAGTAGCTTTGATTAAATATTAGGTTTGTGTGTAACAAGACTAGCTTTTATTAAATATTAGGTTGGTGTGTAACAAGACAGTAGCTTTTATTAAATATTAGGTTTGTGTGTAAATAGACAGTAGCTTTTATTAAATATTAGGTTGGTCTGTAACAAGATAGTAGCTTATATTATATATTGGGTTGGGGTGTAACAAGACAGTAGCTTTTATACTATATTAGGTTTGTCTGTAACAAGACAGTAGCTTGTATTCAATATTAGGTTGGTCTATAACAAGACAGTAGCTTTTATTAAATATTAGGTTGGTCTGTAACAAGACAGTAGCTTTGATTAAATATTAGGTTTGTGTGTAACAAGACTAGCTTTTATTAAATATTAGGTTGGTGTGTAACAAGACAGTAGCTTTTATTAAATATTATGTTGGTCTGTAACAAGACAATAGCTCTTATTAAATATTGGGTTGGTCTGTAACAAGAAAATAGCTTTTATTATGTATTGGGTTGGTGTGTAAGAAGACAGTAGCTTTTATTAAATATTAGGTTGGTGTGTAACAAGACAGTAGCTTTCATTAAATATTAGGTTGGTCTGTAACAAGATAGTAGTTTTTATTGTATATTGGGTTGGCGTGTAACAAGACAGTAGCTTTTATTAAATATTGGATTGGTATGTAACAAGACAGTAGCTTTTATTAAATATTAGGTTTGTCTGTAACAAGACAGTAGCTTTTATTCAATCTTGGGTTGGTGTGTAACAAGACAGTAGCTTTTATTAAATATTGGGTTGGTCTGTAACAAGACAATAGCTTTTATTATATATTGGGTTGGTCTGTAACAAGAAAGTAGCTTTTATTCAATATTGGGTTGGTGTGTAACAAGACAGTAGCTTTTATTCAATATTCGGTTGGTGTGTAACAAGACAATAGCTTTTATTAAATATTGGGTTGGTCTGTAACAAGACAGTAGCTTTTATTCAATATTAGGTTTGTCTGTAACAAGACAGTAGCTTTTATTCAATATTGGGTTGGTGTGTAACAAGACAGTAGCTTGTATTCAATATTAGGTTGGTCTGTAACAAGACAGTAGCTTTTATTAAATATTGGGTTCGTGCGTAACAAGACAGTAGCTTTTATTAAATAATATGTTGGTCTGTAACAAGAAAATATCTTTTATTACATATTAGGTTGGTGTGTAACAAGACGGTAGCTTTTAGTATATATTAGGTTGGTCTGTAACAAGACAGTAGCTTTTATTAAATATTGGTTTCGTGTGTAACAAGACATTAGCTTTTATTAAATAATATGTTGGTCTGTAACAAGATAGTAGCTTTTATTATATACTGGGTTGGCGTGTAACAAGACAGTAGTTTTATTAAATATTGGGTTTGTGTGTAACAAGACAGTAGCTTTTATTAAATATTGGGTTTGTGTGTAACAAGACAGTAGCTTTTATTAAATAGTAGGTTGGTGTGTAACAAGACAGTAGTTTTATTAAATATTTGGTTGGTGTGTAACAAGACAGTAGCTTTTATTAAATATTAGGTTTGTCTGTAACAAGACGGTAGCTTTTATTCAATATTCGGTTGGTGTGTAGCTTTTATTAAATATTTAGGTTGGTCTGTAACAAGACAATAGCTTTTATCAAATATTGGGTTGGTGTGTATCAAGACAGTAGCTTTTAGTAAATATTAGGTTCGTCTGTAACAAGACGGTAGCTTTTATTCAATATTCGGTTGGTTACAACAAGGCAGTAGCTTTTATTTAGTATTAGGTTGGTCTGTAACAATACAGTAGCTTTTATTAAATATTGGTTTGGTGTGTAACAAGACAGTAGCTGTTATTCAATATTAGGTTGGTGTTGAACAAGACAGTAGCTTTTATTAAATATTAGGTTGATGTGTAACAAGAAAGTAGCTTTTATTAAATATTAGGTTGGTCTGTAATAAGACAATAGCTTTCATTATATATTGGGTTGGTATGTAACAAGACAGTAGCTTTTATTCAATATTAGGTTGTTGTGTAACAAGACAGTAGCTTTTATTCAATATTGGGTTGGTGTGAAACAAGACAGTAGCTTGTATTCAATATTAGGTTGGTCTGTAACAGGACAGTAGCTTTCATTATATATTGGGTTTGTGTGTAACAAGACAGTAGCTTTTATTAAATATTAGGTTGGTGTGTAAGAAGACAGTAGCATTTATTAAATATTAGGTTGGTGTGTAAGAAGACAGTAGCTCTTATTAAATATTGGGTTGGTCTGTAACAAGAAAATAGCTTTTATTATGTATTGGGTTGGTGTGTAAGAAGACAGTAGCTTTTATTAAATATTAGGTTGGTGTGTAACAAGACAGTAGCTTTCATTAAATATTAGGTTGGTCTGTAACAAGATAGTAGTTTTTATTGTATATTGGGTAGGCGTGTAACAAGACAGTAGCTTTTAGTAAATATTGGATTGGTACGTTACAAGACAGTAGCTTTTATTAAATATTAGGTTTGTCTGTAACAACACAGTAGCTTTTATTCAATCTTGGGTTGGTGTGTAACAAGACAGTAGCTTTTATTAAATATTGGGTTGGTCTGTAACAAGACAATAGCTTTTATTATATATTGGGTTGGTCTGTAACAAGACAGTAGCTTTTATTCAATATTGGGTTGGCGTGTAACAAGACAGTAGATTTTATTCAATATTGGGTTGGTGTGTAACAAGTCAGTAGCTTGTATTCAATATTAGGTTGGTCTGTAACAAGACAGTAGCTTTCATTATATATTGGGTTGGTGTGTAACAAGACAGTAGCTTTTATTAAATGTTAGGTTGGTCTGTAACAAGACAGTAGCTTTTATTAAATATTGGGTTGGTGTGTAACAAGACAGTAGCTTTTATTAAATATCAGGTTGGTCTGTAATAAGACAATAGCTTTCATAATATATTGGGTTAGTGTGTAAAAAGACAGTAGCTTTTATTCAATATTATGTCCGTCTGTAACAAGACAGTAGCTTTTATTAAATATTGGGTTGGTGTGTAACAAGACAGTAGCTTTGATTAAATATTAGGTTTGTGTGTAACAAGACTAGCTTTTATTAAATATTAGGTTGGTGTGTAACAAGACAGTAGCTTTTATTAAATATTAGGTTGGTCTGTAACAAGATAGTAGCTTATATTATATATTGGGTTGGGGTGTAACAAGACAGTAGCTTTTATAATATATTAGGTTTGTCTGTAACAAGACAGTAGCTTTTATTCAATATTGGGTTGGTGTGTAACAAGACAGTAGCTTGTATTCAATATTAGGTTGGTCTGTAACAAGACAGTAGCTTTTATTAAATATTAGGTTGGTCTGTAACAAGACAGTAGCTTTGATTAAATATTAGGTTTGTGTGTAACAAGACTAGCTTTTATTAAATATTAGGTTGGTGTGTAACAAGACAGTAGCTTTTATTAAATATTATGTTGGTCTGTAACAAGACAATAGCTCTTAGTAAATATTGGGTTGGTCTGTAACAAGAAAATAGCTTTTATTATGTATTGGGTTGGTGTGTAAGAAGACAGTAGCTTTTATTAAATATTAGGTTGGTGTGTAACAAGACAGTAGCTTTCATTAAATATTAGGTTGGTCTGTAACAAGATAGTAGTTTTTATTGTATATTGGGTTGGCGTGTAACAAGACAGTAGCTTTTATTAAATATTGGATTGGTATGTAACAAGAGAGTAGCTTTTATTAAATATTAGGTTTGTCTGTAACAAGACAGTAGCTTTTATTCAATCTTGGGTTGGTGTGTAACAAGACAGTAGCTTTTATTAAATATTGGGTTGGTCTGTAACAAGACAATAGCTTTTATTATATATTGGGTTGGTCTGTAACAAGAAAGTAGCTTTTATTCAATCTTGGGTTGGTGTGTAACAAGACAGTAGCTTTTATTAAATATTGGGTTGGTCTGTAACAAGACAATAGCTTTTATTATATATTGGGTTGGTCTGTAACAAGAAAGTAGCTTTTATTCAATATTCGGTTGGTGTGTAACAAGACAATAGCTTTTATTAAATATTGGGTTGGTCTGTAACAAGACAGTAGCTTTTATTCAATATTAGGTTTGTCTGTAACAAGACAGTAGCTTTTATTCAATATTGGGTTGGTGTGTAACAAGACAGTAGCTTGTATTCAATATTAGGTTGGTCTGTAACAAGACAGTAGCTTTTATTAAATATTGGGTTCGTGCGTAACAAGACAGTAGCTTTTATTAAATAATATGTTGGTCTGTAACAAGAAAATATCTTTTATTACATATTAGGTTGGTGTGTAACAAGACGGTAGCTTTTAGTATATATTAGGTTGGTCTGTAACAAGACAGTAGCTTTTATTAAATATTGGGTTCGTGTGTAACAAGACATTAGCTTTTATTAAATAATATGTTGGTCTGTAACAAGATAGTAGCTTTTATTATATACTGGGTTGGCGTGTAACAAGACAGTAGTTTTATTAAATATTGGGTTTGTGTGTAACAAGACAGTAGCTTTTATTAAATATTGGGTTTGTGTGTAACAAGACAGTAGCTTTTATTAAATAGTAGGTTGGTGTGTAACAAGACAGTAGTTTTATTAAATATTTGGTTGGTGTGTAACAAGACAGTAGCTTTTATTAAATATTAGGTTTGTCTGTAACAAGACGGTAGCTTTTATTCAATATTCGGTTGGTGTGTAGCTTTTATTAAATATTTAGGTTGGTCTGTAACAAGACAATAGCTTTTATCAAATATTGGGTTGGTGTGTATCAAGACAGTAGCTTTTAGTAAATATTAGGTTCGTCTGTAACAAGACGGTAGCTTTTATTCAATATTCGGTTGGTTACAACAAGGCAGTAGCTTTTATTTAGTATTAGGTTGGTCTGTAACAATACAGTAGCTTTTATTAAATATTGGTTTGGTGTGTAACAAGACAGTAGCTTTTATTCAATATTAGGTTGGTGTTGAACAAGACAGTAGCTTTTATTAAATATTAGGTTGATGTGTAACAAGAAAGTAGCTTTTATTAAATATTAGGTTGTTGTGTAACAAGACAGTAGCTTTTATTCAATATTGGGTTGGTGTGAAACAAGACAGTAGCTTGTATTCAATATTAGGTTGGTCTGTAACAGGACAGTAGCTTTCATTATATATTGGGTTTGTGTGTAACAAGACAGTAGCTTTTATTAAATATTAGGTTGGTGTGTAAGAAGACAGTAGCTTTTATTAAATATTAGGTTGGTGTGTAAGAAGACAGTAGCTTTTATTAAATATTAGGTTGGTCTGTAATAAGACAATAGCTTTCATAATATATTGGGTTGGTGTGTAAAAAGACAGTAGCTTTTATTCAATATTAGGTTTGTCTGTAACAAGACAGTAGCTTTAATTCAATATTGGGTTGGTGTGTAACAAGACAGTAGCTTGTATTCAATATTAGGTTGGTCTGTAACAAGACAGTAGCTTTTATTAAATGTTGGGTTGGTGTGTAACGAGACAGTAGCTTTGATTAAATATTTGGGTTGTTTGTAACAAGACTAGCTTTTATTAAATATTAGGTTGGTGCGTAACAAGAGAGTAGCTTTTATTAAATATTAGGTTTGTGTGTAAATAGACAGTAGCTTTTATTAAATATTAGGTTGGTCTGTAACAAGATAGTAGCTTTTATTATATATTGGGTTGGCGTGTAACAAACAGTATTTTTATTAAATATTAGGTTGGTCTGTAACAAGACGGTAGCTTTTATTCAATATTCGTTTGGTGTATAAGAAGACAGTAGCTTTTATTAAGTATTAGGTTGGTCTGTAAAAAGACAGTAGCTTTTATTAAATATTGGGTTCGTGTGTAACAAGACAGTAGCTTTTATTAAATAATAGGTTGGTCTGTAACAAGCTTTTATTCAATATTCGGTTGGTGTGTAACAAGACAATAGCTTTTAACAAATATTGGGTTGGTGTGTAACAAGACAATAGCTTTTATCAAATATTGGGTTCGTGTGTAACAAGACAGTAGCTTTTATTAAATATTAGGTTCGTCTGTAACAAGACGGTAGCTTTTATTCAATATTCGGTTGGTTACAACAAGACAGTAGCTTTTATTCAATATTAGGTTGGTGTTTAACAAGACAGTAGCTTTTATTAAATATTAGGTTGATGTGTAACAAGAAAGTAGCTTTTATTAAATATTAGGTTGGTCTGTAATAATACAATAGCTTTCATTATATATTGGGTTGGTGTGTAACAAGACAGTAGCTTTTATTCAATATTAGGTTGTTGTGTAACAAGACAGTAGCTTTTATTCAATATTGGGTTGGTGTGTAACAAGACAGTAGCTTTTATTAAATATTAGGTTGGTCTGTAACAAGACAGTAGCTTTTATTAAATATTGGGTTGGTGTGTAACAAGACAGTAGCTTTTATTAATTATTAGGTTGGTCTGTAATAAGACAATAGCTTTCATAATATATTGGGTTGGTGTGCAACAAGACAGTAGCTTTGATTAAATATTAGGTTTGTGTGTAATAAGACTAGCTTTTATTAAATATTAGGTTGGTGTGTAACAAGACAGTAGCTTTTATTAAATATTAGGTTTGTGTGTAAATAGACAGTAGCTTTATTAAATATTAGGTTGGTCTGTAACAAGATAGTAGCTTTTATTATATATTGGGTTGGGGTGTAACAAGACAGTAGTTTTATTAAATATTAGGTTGGTCTGTAACAAGACGGTAGCTTTTATTCAATATTCGTTTGGTGTGTAACAAGACAGTAGCTGTTAATAAGTATTTGATTTGTCTGTAAAAAGACAGTAGCTTTTATTATATATTTGGTTCGTGTGTAACAAGACAGTAGCTTTTGTTAAATATTAGGTTGGTCTGTAACAAGACGGTAGCTTTTATTCAATATTCGGTTGGTGTGTAACAAGACAGTAGCTTTTATTCAATATTAGGTTTGTCTGTAACAAGACAGTAGCTTTTATTCAATATAGGGTTGGTGTGTAACAAGACAGTAGCTTTTATTCAATGTTAGGTTGGTCTGTAACAAGACGGTAGCTTTTATTAAATGTTGGGTTGGTGTGTAACAAGACAGTAGCTTTGATTAAATATTAGGTTTGTTTGTAACAAGACTAGCTTTTATTAAATATTAGGTTGGTGCGTAACAAGAGAGTAGCTTTTATTAAATATTAGGTTGGTCTGTAACAAGATAGTAGCTTTTATTATATATTGGGTTGGCGTGTAACAAACAGTAGTTTTATTAAATATTAGGTTGGTCCGTAACAAGACGGTAGCTTTTATTCAATATTCGTTTGGTGTGTAACAAGACAGTAGCTTTTATTAAATATTAGGTTGGTCTGTAAAAAGACAGTAGCTTTTATTAAATATTGGGTTCGTGTGTAACAAGACAGTAGCTTTTATTAAATAATAGGTTGGTCTGTAACAAGCTTTTATTCAATATTCGGTTGGGGTGTAACAAGACAATAGCTTTTATCAAATATTGGGTTGGTGTGTAACAAGACAGTAGTTTTCTTAAATATTGGGTTCGTGTGTAACAAGACAGTAGCTTTTATTAAATATTAGGTTCGTCAGTAACAAGACGGTAGCTTTTATTCAATATTCGGTTGGTGTGTAACAAGTCAGTAGCTTTTATTAAGTATTAGGTTGGTCTATAACAAGACAGTAGCTTTTATTAAATATTGGTTTGGTGTGTAACAAGACAGTAGCTTTTATTCAATATCAGGTTGGTGTTTAACAAGACAGTAGCTTTCATTATATATTGGGTTGGTGTGTAACAAGACAGTAGCTTTTATTCAATATTATGTTGTTGTGTAACAGGAGAGTAGCTTTTATTCAATATTGGTTTGGTGTGTAACAAGACAGTAGCTTGTATTCAATATTAGGTTGGTCTGTAACAAGACAGTAGCTTTCATTATATATTGGGTTGGTGTGTAACAAGACAGTAGCTTTTATTAAATATTGGGTTGGTGTGAAACAAGACAGTAGCTTTTATTAAATATTAGGTTGGTCTGTAATAAGACAATAGCTTTCATTATATATTCGGTTGGTGTGTAACAAGACAGTAGCTTGTATTCAATATTAGGTTGGTCTGTAACAAGACAGTAGCGTTGATTAAATATTAGGTTTGTGTGTAACAAAACTAGCTTTTATTAAATATTAGGTTGGTGTGTAACAAGACAGTAGCTTTTATTAAATATTATATTGGTCTGTAACAAGACAATAGCTCTTATTAAATATTGGGTTGGTCTGTAACAAGAAAATAGCTTTTATTATGTATTGGGTTGGTGTGTAAGAAGACAGTAGCTTTTATTAAATATTAGGTTGGTGTGTAACAAGACAGTAGCTTTCATTAAATATTAGGTTGGTCTGTAACAAGATAGTAGTTTTTATTGTATATTGGGTTGGCGTGTAACAAGACAGTAGCTTTTATTAAATATTGGATTGGTACGTAACAAGACAGTAGCTTTTATTAAATATTAGGTTTGTCTGTAACAAGACAGTAGCTTTTATTCAATCTTGGGTTGGTGTGTAACAAGACAGTGGCTTTTATTAAATATTGGGCTGGTCTGTAACAAGACAATAGCTTTTATTATATATTGGGTTGGTCTGTAACAAGACAGTAGCTTTTATTCAATATTGGGTTGGCGTGTAACAAGACAGTAGCTTTTATTCAATATTGGGTTGGTGTGTAACAAGACAGTAGCTTGTATTCAATATTAGGTTGGTCTGTAACAAGACAGTAGCTTTTATTAAATATTGGGTTCGTGCGTAACAAGACAGTAGCTTTTATTATATAATATGTTGGTCTGTAACAAGAAAATATCTTTTATTATGTATTGGGTTGGTGTGTAACAAGACAGTAGCTTTTATTAAATATTAGGTTTGTGTGTAACTAGACAGTAGCTTTTATTAAATATTAGGTTGGTGTGTAACAAGACGGTAGCTTTTATTAAATATTATGTTGGTCTGTAACAAGACAGTAGCTTTTATTAAATATTGGGTTCGTGTGTAACAAGACAGTAGCTTTTATTAAATAACATGTTGGTCTGTAACAAGATAGTAGCTTTTATTATATATTGGGTTGGCGTGTAACAAGACAGTAGTTTTATTAAATATTGGGTTTGTGTGTAACAAGAAAGTAGCTTTTATTCAATATTGGGTTGGTGTGTAACAAGACAGTAGCTTGTATTCAATATTAGGTTGGTCTGTAACAGGACAGTAGCTTTCATTATATATTGGGTTGGTGTGTAACAAGACAGTAGCTTTATTAAATATTGGGTTTGTGTGTAACAAGATAGTAGCTTTTATTAAATATTAGGTTGGTGTGTAATAAGACGGTAGCTTTTATTAAATATTGAGTTGGTGTGTAACAAGACAGTAGTTTTATTAAATATTTGGTTGGTGTGTAACAAGACAGTAGCTTGTATTAAATATTAGGTTGGTGTGTAACAAGACAGTAGCTTGTATTCAATATTAGGTTGGTCTGTAACAAGACAGTAGCTTTCATTATATATTGGGTTGGTGTGTAACAAAACAGTAGCTTTTAGTAAATATTAGGTTCGTCTGTAACAAGACGGTAGCTTTTATTCAATATTCGGTTGGTGTGTAGCTTTTATTAAATATTAGGTTTGTCTGTAACAAGACAATAGCTTTTATCAAATATTGGGTTGGTGTGTAACAAAACAGTAGCTTTTAGTAAATATTAGGTTCGTCTGTAACAAGACGGTAGCTTTTATTCAATATTCGGTTGGTTACAACAAGACAGTAGCTTTTATTAAGTATTAGGTTGGTCTGTAACAAGACAGTAGCTTTTATTAAATATTGGTTTGGTGTGTAACAAGACAGTAGCTTTTATTCAATATTAGGTTGGTGTTTAACAAGACAGTAGCTTTTATTAAATATTAGGTTGATGTGTAACAAGAAAGTAGCTTTTATTAAATATTAGGTTGGTCTGTAATAAGACAATAGCTTTCATTATATATTGGGTTGGTGTGTAACAAGACAGTAGCTTTTATTCAATATTAGGTTTTTGTGTAACAAGACAGTAGCTTTTATTCAATATTGGGTTGGTGTGTAACAAGACAGTAGCTTGTATTCAATATTAGGTTGGTCTGTAACAAGACAGTAGCTTTCATTATATATTGGGTTGGTGTGTAACAAGACAGTAGCTTTTATTATATATTAGGTTGGTCTGTAACAAGACAGTAGCTTTTATTAAATATTGGGTTGGTGTGTAACAAGACAGTAGCTTTTATTAAATATTAGGTTGGTCTGTAATAAGACAATAGCTTTCATAATATATTGGGTTGGTGTGTAAAAAGACAGTAGCTTTTATTCAATATTAGGTTCGTCTGTAACAAGACAGTAGCTTTTATTCAATATTGGGTTGGTGTGTAACAAGACAGTAGCTTATATTCAATATTAGGTTGGTCTGTAACAAGACAGTAGCTTTTATTAAATATTGGGTTGGTGTGTAACAAGACAGTAGCTTTTATTAATGATTAGG
The DNA here is from genome assembly GCA_964016885.1 of Eledone cirrhosa. Classification (NCBI taxonomy): domain Eukaryota; kingdom Metazoa; phylum Mollusca; class Cephalopoda; order Octopoda; family Eledonidae; genus Eledone; species Eledone cirrhosa. The sequence continues at coordinate 28,436,430 of OZ024762.1, forward strand.
TTTGTGTGTAAATAGACAGTAGCTTTTATTAAATATTAGGTTGGTCTGTAACAAGATAGTAGCTTTTATTATATATATGGTTGGCGTGTAACAAACAGTAGATTTATTAAATATTATGTTGGTCTGTAACAAGACGGTAGCTTTTATTCAATATTCGTTTGGTGTGTAACAAGACAGTAGCTTTTATTAAATATTAGGTTGGTCTGTAAAAAGACAGTAGCTTTTATTAAATATTGGGTTCGTGTGTAAGAAGACAGTAGCTTTTATTACATATTGGGTTCGTGTGAAACAAGACAGTAGCTTTTATTAAATATTAGGTTGGTCTGTAACAAGCTCTTATTCAATATTCGGTTGGTGTGTAACAAGACATAGCTTGTATTCAATATTAGGTTGGTCTGTAACAAGACAGTAGCTTTGATTAAATATTAGGTTTGTGTGTAAATAGACAGTAGCTTTTATTAAATATTAGGTTGGTCTGTAACAAGATAGTAGCTTTTATTATATATTGGGTTGGGGTGTAACAAGACAGTAGTTTTATTAAATATTAGGTTGGTCTGTAACAAGACGGTAGCTTTTATTCAATATTCGTTTGGTGTGTAACAAGACAGTAGCTGTTATTAAGTATTTGATTTGTCTGTAAAAAGACAGTAGCTTGTATTAAATATTTGGTTCGTGTGTAACAAGACAGTAGCTTTTATTAAATATTAGGTTGGTCTGTAACAAGACGGTAGCTTTTATTCAATATTCGGTTGGTGTGTAACAAGACAGTAGCTTTTATTCAATATTAGGTTGTTGTGTAACAAGACAGTAGCTTTTATTCAATATTGGGTTGGTGTGTAACAAGACAGTAGCTTGTATTCAATATTAGGTTGGTCTGTAACAGGACAGTAGCTTTCATTATATATTGGGTTTGTGTGTAACAAGACAGTAGCTTTTATTAAATATTAGGTTGGTCTGTAACAAGACAGTAGCTTTTATTAAATATTGGGTTGGTGTGTAACAAGACAGTAGCTTTTATTAAATATTAGGTTGGTCTGTAATAAGACAATAGCTTTCATAATATATTGGGTTGGTGTGTAAAAAGACAGTAGCTTTTATTCAATATTAGGTTGGTCTGTAACAAGACAGTAGTTTTATTCAATATTGGGTTGGTGTGTAACAAGACAGTAGCTTGTATTCAATGTTAGGTTGGTCTGTAACAAGACAGTAGCTTTTATTAAATGTTGGGTTGGTGTGTAACAAGACAGTAGCTTTGATTAAATATTAGGTTTGTTTGTAACAAGACTAGCTTTTATTAAATATTAGGTTGGTGCGTAACAAGAGAGTAGCTTTTATTAAATATTAGGTTTGTGTGTAAATAGACAGTAGCTTTTATTAAATATTAGGTTGGTCTGTAACAAGATAGTTGCTTTTATTATATATTGGGTTGGCGTGTAACAAACAGTAGCTTTTATTAAATATTAGGTTGGTGTGTAATAAGACGGTAGCTTTTATTAAATATTGAGTTGGTGTGTAACAAGACAGTAGTTTTATTAAATATTTGGTTGGTGTGTAACAAGACAGTAGCTTTTATTAAATATTAGGTTGGTGTGTAACAAGACAGTAGCTTGTATTCAATATTAGGTTGGTCTGTAACAAGACAGTAGCTTTCATTATATATTGGGTTGGTGTGTAACAAAACAGTAGCTTTTAGTAAATATTAGGTTCGTCTGTAACAAGACGGTAGCTTTTATTCAATATTCGGTTGGTGTGTAGCTTTTATTAAATATTAGGTTGGTCTGTAACAAGACAATAGCTTTTATCAAATATTGGGTTGGTGTGTAACAAAACAGTAGCTTTTAGTAAATATTAGGTTCGTCTGTAACAAGACGGTAGCTTTTATTCAATATTCGGTTGGTTACAACAAGACAGTAGCTTTTATTAAGTATTAGGTTGGTCTGTAACAAGACAGTAGCTTTTATTAAATATTGGTTTGGTGTGTAACAAGACAGTAGCTTTTATTCAATATTAGGTTGGTGTTTAACAAGACAGTAGCTTTTATTAAATATTAGGTTGATGTGTAACAAGAAAGTAGCTTTTATTAAATATTAGGTTGGTCTGTAATAAGACAATAGCTTTCATTATATATTGGGTTGGTGTGTAACAAGACAGTAGCTTTTATTCAATATTAGGTTTTTGTGTAACAAGACAGTAGCTTTTATTCAATATTGGGTTGGTGTGTAACAAGACAGTAGCTTGTATTCAATATTAGGTTGGTCTGTAACAAGACAGTAGCTTTCATTATATATTGGGTTGGTGTGTAACAAGACAGTAGCTTTTATTATATATTAGGTTGGTCTGTAACAAGACAGTAGCTTTTATTCAATATTGGGTTGGTGTGTAACAAGACAGTAGCTTATATTCAATATTAGGTTGGTCTGTAACAAGACAGTAGCTTTTATTAAATATTGGGTTGGTGTGTAACAAGACAGTAGCTTTTATTAATGATTAGGTTTGTGTGTAAATAGACAGTAGCTTTTATTAAATATTAGGTTGGTCTGTAACAAGATAGTAGCTTTTATTATATATATGGTTGGCGTGTAACAAACAGTAGATTTATTAAATATTATGTTGGTCTGTAACAAGACGGTAGCTTTTATTCAATATTCGTTTGGTGTGTAACAAGACAGTAGCTTTTATTAAATATTAGGTTGGTCTGTAAAAAGACAGTAGCTTTTATTAAATATTGGGTTCGTGTGTAAGAAGACAGTAGCTTTTATTACATATTGGGTTCGTGTGAAACAAGACAGTAGCTTTTATTAAATATTAGGTTGGTCTGTAACAAGCTCTTATTCAATATTCGGTTGGTGTGTAACAAGACATAGCTTGTATTCAATATTAGGTTGGTCTGTAACAAGACAGTAGCTTTGATTAAATATTAGGTTTGTGTGTAAATAGACAGTAGCTTTTATTAAATATTAGGTTGGTCTGTAACAAGATAGTAGCTTTTATTATATATTGGGTTGGGGTGTAACAAGACAGTAGTTTTATTAAATATTAGGTTGGTCTGTAACAAGACGGTAGCTTTTATTCAATATTCGTTTGGTGTGTAACAAGACAGTAGCTGTTATTAAGTATTTGATTTGTCTGTAAAAAGACAGTAGCTTGTATTAAATATTAGGTTGGTCTGTAACAAGACGGTAGCTTTTATTCAATATTCGGTTGGTGTGTAACAAGACAGTAGCTTTTATTCAATATTAGGTTGTTGTGTAACAAGACAGTAGCTTTTATTCAATATTGGGTTGGTGTGTAACAAGACAGTAGCTTGTATTCAATATTAGGTTGGTCTGTAACAGGACAGTAGCTTTCATTATATATTGGGTTTGTGTGTAACAAGACAGTAGCTTTTATTAAATATTAGGTTGGTCTGTAACAAGACAGTAGCTTTTATTAAATATTGGGTTGGTGTGTAACAAGACAGTAGCTTTTATTAAATATTAGGTTGGTCTGTAATAAGACAATAGCTTTCATAATATATTGGGTTGGTGTGTAAAAAGACAGTAGCTTTTATTCAATATTAGGTTGGTCTGTAACAAGACAGTAGTTTTATTCAATATTGGGTTGGTGTGTAACAAGACAGTAGCTTGTATTCAATGTTAGGTTGGTCTGTAACAAGACAGTAGCTTTTATTAAATGTTGGGTTGGTGTGTAACAAGACAGTAGCTTTGATTAAATATTAGGTTTGTTTGTAACAAGACTAGCTTTTATTAAATATTAGGTTGGTGCGTAACAAGAGAGTAGCTTTTATTAAATATTAGGTTTGTGTGTAAATAGACAGTAGCTTTTATTAAATATTAGGTTGGTCTGTAACAAGATAGTAGCTTTTATTATATATTGGGTTGGCGTGTAACAAACAGTAGCTTTTATTAAATATTAGGTTGGTGTGTAATAAGACGGTAGCTTTTATTAAATATTGAGTTGGTGTGTAACAAGACAGTAGTTGTATTAAATATTTGGTTGGTGTGTAACAAGACAGTAGCTTTTATTAAATATTAGGTTGGTGTGTAACAAGACAGTAGCTTGTATTCAATATTAGGTTGGTCTGTAACAAGACAGTAGCTTTCATTATATATTGGGTTGGTGTGTAACAAAACAGTAGCTTTTAGTAAATATTAGGTTCGTCTGTAACAAGACGGTAGCTTTTATTCAATATTCGGTTGGTGTGTAGCTTTTATTCAATATTCGGTTGGTTACAACAAGACAGTAGCTTTTATTAAGTATTAGGTTGGTCTGTAACAAGACAGTAGCTTTTATTAAATATTGGTTTGGTGTGTAACAAGACAGTAGCTTTTATTCAATATTAGGTTGGTGTTTAACAAGACAGTAGCTTTTATTAAATATTAGGTTGATGTGTAACAAGAAAGTAGCTTTTATTAAATATTAGGTTGGTCTGTAATAAGACAATAGCTTTCATTATATATTGGGTTGGTGTGTAACAAGACAGTAGCTTTTATTCAATATTAGGTTTTTGTGTAACAAGACAGTAGCTTTTATTCAATATTGGGTTGGTGTGTAACAAGACAGTAGCTTGTATTCAATATTAGGTTGGTCTGTAACAAGACAGTAGCTTTCATTATATATTGGGTTGGTGTGTAACAAGACAGTAGCTTTTATTATATATTAGGTTGGTCTGTAACAAGACAGTAGCTTTTATTAAATATTGGGTTGGTGTGTAACAAGACAGTAGCTTTTATTAAATATTAGGTTGGTCTGTAATAAGACAATAGCTTTCATAATATATTGGGTTGGTGTGTAAAAAGACAGTAGCTTTTATTCAATATTAGGTTCGTCTGTAACAAGACAGTAGCTTTTATTCAATATTGGGTTGGTGTGTAACAAGACAGTAGCTTATATTCAATATTAGGTTGGTCTGTAACAAGAAAGTCGCTTTTATTAAATATTGGGTTGGTGTGTAACAAGACAGTAGCTTTTATTAATGATTACGTTTGTGTGTAAATAGACAGTAGCTTTTATTAAATATTAGGTTGGTCTGTAACAAGATAGTAGCTTTTATTATATATATGGTTGGCGTGTAACAAACAGTAGATTTATTAAATATTAGGTTGGTCTGTAACAAGACGGTAGCTTTTATTCAATATTCGTTTGGTGTGTAACAAGACAGTAGCTTTTATTAAATATTAGGTTGGTCAGTAAAAAGACAGTAGCTTTTATTAAATATTGGGTTCGTGTGTAAGAAGACAGTAGCTTTTATTACATATTGGGTTCGTGTGAAACAAGACAGTAGCTTTTATTAAATATTAGGTTGGTCTGTAACAAGCTTTTATTCAATATTCGGTTGGTGTGTAACAAGACATAGCTTGTATTCAATATTAGGTTGGTCTGTAACAAGACAGTAGCTTTGATTAAATATTAGGTTTGTGTGTAAATAGACAGTAGCTTTATTAAATATTAGGTTGGTCTGTAACAAGATAGTAGCTTTTATTATATATTGGGTTGGGGTGTAACAAGACAGTAGTTTTATTAAATATTAGGTTGGTCTGTAACAAGACGGTAGCTTTTATTCAATATTCGTTTGGTGTGTAACAAGACAGTAGCTGTTATTAAGTATTTGATTTGTCTGTAAAACGACAGTAGCTTGTATTAAATATTTGGTTCGTGTGTAACAAGACAGTAGCTTTTATTAAATATTAGGTTGGTCTGTAACAAGCTCTTATTCAATATTCGGTTGGTGTGTAACAAGACATAGCTTGTATTCAATATTAGGTTGGTCTGTAACAAGACAGTAGCTTTGATTAAATATTAGGTTTGTGTGTAAATAGACAGTAGCTTTTATTAAATATTAGGTTGGTCTGTAACAAGATAGTAGCTTTTATTATATATTGGGTTGGGGTGTAACAAGACAGTAGTTTTATTAAATATTAGGTTGGTCTGTAACAAGACGGTAGCTTTTATTCAATATTCGTTTGGTGTGTAACAAGACAGTAGCTGTTATTAAGTATTTGATTTGTCTGTAAAAAGACAGTAGCTTGTATTAAATATTTGGTTCGTGTGTAACAAGACAGTAGCTTTTATTAAATATTAGGTTGGTCTGTAACAAGACGGTAGCTTTTATTCAATATTCGGTTGGTGTGTAACAAGACAGTAGCTTTTATTCAATATTAGGTTGTTGTGTAACAAGACAGTAGCTTTTATTCAATATTGGGTTGGTGTGTAACAAGACAGTAGCTTGTATTCAATATTAGGTTGGTCTGTAACAGGACAGTAGCTTTCATTATATATTGGGTTTGTGTGTAACAAGACAGTAGCTTTTATTAAATATTAGGTTGGTCTGTAACAAGACAGTAGCTTTTATTAAATATTGGGTTGGTGTGTAACAAGACAGTAGCTTTTATTAAATATTAGGTTGGTCTGTAATAAGACAATAGCTTTCATAATATATTGGGTTGGTGTGTAAAAAGACAGTAGCTTTTATTCAATATTAGGTTGGTCTGTAACAAGACAGTAGTTTTATTCAATATTGGGTTGGTGTGTAACAAGACAGTAGCTTGTATTCAATGTTAGGTTGGTCTGTAACAAGACAGTAGCTTTTATTAAATGTTGGGTTGGTGTGTAACAAGACAGTAGCTTTGATTAAATATTAGGTTTGTTTGTAACAAGACTAGCTTTTATTAAATATTAGGTTGGTGCGTAACAAGAGAGTAGCTTTTATTAAATATTAGGTTTGTGTGTAAATAGACAGTAGCTTTTATTAAATATTAGGTTGGTCTGTAACAAGATAGTAGCTTTTATTATATATATGGTTGGCGTGTAACAAACAGTAGATTTATTAAATATTAGGTTGGTCTGTAACAAGACGGTAGCTTTTATTCAATATTCGTTTGGTGTGTAACAAGACAGTAGCTTTTATTAAATATTAGGTTGGTCAGTAAAAAGACAGTAGCTTTTATTAAATATTGGGTTCGTGTGTAAGAAGACAGTAGCTTTTATTACATATTGGGTTCGTGTGAAACAAGACAGTAGCTTTTATTAAATATTAGGTTGGTCTGTAACAAGCTTTTATTCAATATTCGGTTGGTGTGTAACAAGACATAGCTTGTATTCAATATTAGGTTGGTCTGTAACAAGACAGTAGCTTTGATTAAATATTAGGTTTGTGTGTAAATAGACAGTAGCTTTATTAAATATTAGGTTGGTCTGTAACAAGATAGTAGCTTTTATTATATATTGGGTTGGGGTGTAACAAGACAGTAGTTTTATTAAATATTAGGTTGGTCTGTAACAAGACGGTAGCTTTTATTCAATATTCGTTTGGTGTGTAACAAGACAGTAGCTGTTATTAAGTATTTGATTTGTCTGTAAAACGACAGTAGCTTGTATTAAATATTTGGTTCGTGTGTAACAAGACAGTAGCTTTTATTAAATATTAGGTTGGTCTGTAACAAGCTCTTATTCAATATTCGGTTGGTGTGTAACAAGACATAGCTTGTATTCAATATTAGGTTGGTCTGTAACAAGACAGTAGCTTTGATTAAATATTAGGTTTGTGTGTAAATAGACAGTAGCTTTTATTAAATATTAGGTTGGTCTGTAACAAGATAGTAGCTTTTATTATATATTGGGTTGGGGTGTAACAAGACAGTAGTTTTATTAAATATTAGGTTGGTCTGTAACAAGACGGTAGCTTTTATTCAATATTCGTTTGGTGTGTAACAAGACAGTAGCTGTTATTAAGTATTTGATTTGTCTGTAAAAAGACAGTAGCTTGTATTAAATATTTGGTTCGTGTGTAACAAGACAGTAGCTTTTATTAAATATTAGGTTGGTCTGTAACAAGACGGTAGCTTTTATTCAATATTCGGTTGGTGTGTAACAAGACAGTAGCTTTTATTCAATATTAGGTTGTTGTGTAACAAGACAGTAGCTTTTATTCAATATTGGGTTGGTGTGTAACAAGACAGTAGCTTGTATTCAATATTAGGTTGGTCTGTAACAGGACAGTAGCTTTCATTATATATTGGGTTTGTGTGTAACAAGACAGTAGCTTTTATTAAATATTAGGTTGGTCTGTAACAAGACAGTAGCTTTTATTAAATATTGGGTTGGTGTGTAACAAGACAGTAGCTTTTATTAAATATTAGGTTGGTCTGTAATAAGACAATAGCTTTCATAATATATTGGGTTGGTGTGTAAAAAGACAGTAGCTTTTATTCAATATTAGGTTGGTCTGTAACAAGACAGTAGTTTTATTCAATATTGGGTTGGTGTGTAACAAGACAGTAGCTTGTATTCAATGTTAGGTTGGTCTGTAACAAGACAGTAGCTTTTATTAAATGTTGGGTTGGTGTGTAACAAGACAGTAGCTTTGATTAAATATTAGGTTTGTTTGTAACAAGACTAGCTTTTATTAAATATTAGGTTGGTGCGTAACAAGAGAGTAGCTTTTATTAAATATTAGGTTTGTGTGTAAATAGACAGTAGCTTTTATTAAATATTAGGTTGGTCTGTAACAAGATAGTAGCTTTTATTATATATTGGGTTGGCGTGTAACAAACAGTAGCTTTTATTAAATATTAGGTTGGTGTGTAATAAGACGGTAGCTTTTATTAAATATTGAGTTGGTGTGTAACAAGACAGTAGTTTTATTAAATATTTGGTTGGTGTGTAACAAGACAGTAGCTTTTATTAAATATTAGGTTGGTGTGTAACAAGACAGTAGCTTGTATTCAATATTAGGTTGGTCTGTAACAAGACAGTAGCTTTCATTATATATTGGGTTGGTGTGTAACAAAACAGTAGCTTTTAGTAAATATTAGGTTCGTCTGTAACAAGACGGTAGCTTTTATTCAATATTCGGTTGGTGTGTAGCTTTTATTCAATATTCGGTTGGTTACAACAAGACAGTAGCTTTTATTAAGTATTAGGTTGGTCTGTAACAAGACAGTAGCTTTTATTAAATATTGGTTTGGTGTGTAACAAGACAGTAGCTTTTATTCAATATTAGGTTGGTGTTTAACAAGACAGTAGCTTTTATTAAATATTAGGTTGATGTGTAACAAGAAAGTAGCTTTTATTAAATATTAGGTTGGTCTGTAATAAGACAATAGCTTTCATTATATATTGGGTTGGTGTGTAACAAGACAGTAGCTTTTATTCAATATTAGGTTTTTGTGTAACAAGACAGTAGCTTTTATTCAATATTGGGTTGGTGTGTAACAAGACAGTAGCTTGTATTCAATATTAGGTTGGTCTGTAACAAGACAGTAGCTTTCATTATATATTGGGTTGGTGTGTAACAAGACAGTAGCTTTTATTATATATTAGGTTGGTCTGTAACAAGACAGTAGCTTTTATTAAATATTGGGTTGGTGTGTAACAAGACAGTAGCTTTTATTAAATATTAGGTTGGTCTGTAATAAGACAATAGCTTTCATAATATATTGGGTTGGTGTGTAAAAAGACAGTAGCTTTTATTCAATATTAGGTTCGTCTGTAACAAGACAGTAGCTTTTATTCAATATTGGGTTGGTGTGTAACAAGACAGTAGCTTATATTCAATATTAGGTTGGTCTGTAACAAGAAAGTCGCTTTTATTAAATATTGGGTTGGTGTGTAACAAGACAGTAGCTTTTATTAATGATTACGTTTGTGTGTAAATAGACAGTAGCTTTTATTAAATATTAGGTTGGTCTGTAACAAGATAGTAGCTTTTATTATATATATGGTTGGCGTGTAACAAACAGTAGATTTATTAAATATTAGGTTGGTCTGTAACAAGACGGTAGCTTTTATTCAATATTCGTTTGGTGTGTAACAAGACAGTAGCTTTTATTAAATATTAGGTTGGTCAGTAAAAAGACAGTAGCTTTTATTAAATATTGGGTTCGTGTGTAAGAAGACAGTAGCTTTTATTACATATTGGGTTCGTGTGAAACAAGACAGTAGCTTTTATTAAATATTAGGTTGGTCTGTAACAAGCTTTTATTCAATATTCGGTTGGTGTGTAACAAGACATAGCTTGTATTCAATATTAGGTTGGTCTGTAACAAGACAGTAGCTTTGATTAAATATTAGGTTTGTGTGTAAATAGACAGTAGCTTTATTAAATATTAGGTTGGTCTGTAACAAGATAGTAGCTTTTATTATATATTGGGTTGGGGTGTAACAAGACAGTAGTTTTATTAAATATTAGGTTGGTCTGTAACAAGACGGTAGCTTTTATTCAATATTCGTTTGGTGTGTAACAAGACAGTAGCTGTTATTAAGTATTTGATTTGTCTGTAAAACGACAGTAGCTTGTATTAAATATTTGGTTCGTGTGTAACAAGACAGTAGCTTTTATTAAATATTAGGTTGGTCTGTAACAAGACGGTAGCTTTTATTCAATATTCGGTTGGTGTGTAACAAGACAGTAGCTTTTATTCAATATTAGGTTGTTGTGTAACAAGACAGTAGCTTTTATTCAATATTGGGTTGGTGTGTAACAAGACAGTAGCTTGTATTCAATATTAGGTTGGTCTGTAACAGGACAGTAGCTTTCATTATATATTGGGTTTGTGTGTAACAAGACAGTAGCTTTTATTAAATATTAGGTTGGTCTGTAACAAGACAGTAGCTTTTATTAAATATTGGGTTGGTGTGTAACAAGACAGTAGCTTTTATTAAATATTAGGTTGGTCTGTAATAAGACAATAGCTTTCATAATATATTGGGTTGGTGTGTAAAAAGACAGTAGCTTTTATTCAATATTAGGTTGGTCTGTAACAAGACAGTAGCTTTTATTCAATATTGGGTTGGTGTGTAACAAGACAGTAGCTTGTATTCAATGTTAGGTTGGTCTGTAACAAGACAGTAGCTTTTATTAAATGTTGGGTTGGTGTGTAACAAGACAGTAGCTTTGATTAAATATTAGGTTTGTTTGTAACAAGACTAGCTTTTATTAAATATTAGGTTGGTGCGTAACAAGAGAGTAGCTTTTATTAAATATTAGGTTTGTGTGTAAATAGACAGTAGCTTTTATTACATATTAGGTTGGTCTGTAACAAGATAGTAGCTTTTATTATATATTGGGTTGGCGTGTAACAAACAGTAGTTTTATTAAATATTAGGTTGGTCTGTAACAAGACGGTAGCTTTTATTCAATATTCGTTTGGTGTGTAACAAGACAGTAGCTTTTATTAAATATTAGGTTGGTCTGTAAAAAGACAGTAGCTTTTATTCAATATTGGGTTCGTGTGTAACAAGACAGTAGCTTTTATTAAATATTAGGTTGGTCTGTAACAAGCTTTTATTCAATATGCGGTTGGTGTGTAACAAGACAATGGCTTTTATCAAATATTGGGTTGGTGTGTAACAAGACAGTAGTTTTCTTAAATATTAGGTTCGTCAGTAACAAGACGGTAGCTTTTATTCAATATTCGGTTGGTGTGTAACAAGACAGTAGCTTTTATTAAATATTGGTTTGGTGTGTAACAAAACAGTAGCTTTTATTCAATATTAGGTTGGTGTTTAACAAGACAGTAGCTTTCATTATATATTGGGTTGGTGTGTAACAAGACAGTAGCTTTTATTCAATATTAGGTTGTTGTGTAACAAGACAGTAGCGTTTATTCAATATTGGGTTGGTGTGTAACAAGACTGTAGCTTGTATTCAATATTAGGTTGGTCTGTAACAAGACAGTAGCTTTCATTATATATTGGGTTGGTGTGTAACAAGACAGTAGCTTTTAGTAAATATTGGGTTGGTGTGAAACAAGACAGTAGCTTTTATTAAATATTAGGTTGGTCTGTAATAAGACAATAGCTTTCATTATATATTGGGTTGGTGTGTAACAAGACAGTAGCATTATTCTATATTAGGTTTGTCTGTAACAAGACAGTAGCTTTTATTCAATATTGGGTTGGTGTGTAACAAGATAGTAGAATTTATTATATATTGGGTTGGCGTGTAACAAACAGTAGTTTTATTAAATATCAGGTTGGTCTGTAACAAGACGGTAGCTTTTATTCAATATTCGTTTGGTGTGTAACAAGACAGTAGCTTTTATTAAATATTATGTTGGTCTGTAAAAAGACAGTAGCTTTTATTAAATATTGGGTTAGTGTGTAACAAGACAGTATCTTTTATTAAATATTAAGTTGGTCTGTAACAAGCTTTTATTCAATATTCGGTTGCTGTGTAACAAGACAATAGCTTTTATCAAATATTGGGTTGGTGTGTAACAAGACAGTAGCTTTTATCAAATATTGGGTTGGTGTGTAACAAGACTGTAGTTTTATTAAATATTGGGTTCGTGTGTAACAAGACAGTAGCTTTTATTAAATATTAGGTTCGTCTGTAACAAGACGGTAGCTTTTATTCAATATTGGTTTGGTGTGTAACAAGACAGTAGCTTTTATTAAGTATTAGGTTGGTCTGTAACAAGACAGTAGCTTTTATTAAATATTGGTTTGGTGTGTAACAAGACAGTAGGTTTTATTCAATATTAGGTTGGTGTTTAACAAGACAGTAGCTTTCATTATATATTGGGTTGGTGTGTAACAAGACAGTAGCTTTTATTAAATATTAGGTTGGTCTGTAACAAGACAGTAGCTTTTATTAAATATTGGGTTGGTGTGTAACAAGACAGTAGCTTTTATTAAATATTAGGTTGGTCTGTAATAAGACAATAGCTTTCATGATATATTGGGTTGGTGTGTAAAAAGACAGTAGCTTTTATTCAATATTAGGTTTGTCTGTAACAAGACATTAACTTTTATTCAATATTGGGTTGGTGTGTAACAAGACAGTAGCTTGTATTCAATATTAGGTTTGTCTGTAACAAGACAGTAGCTTTTATTAAATATTGGGTTGGTGTGTAACAAGACAGTAGCTTTGATTAAATATTAGGTTTGTGTGTAAATAGACAGTAGCTTTTATTAAATATTAGGTTGGTCTGTAACAAGATAGTAGCTTTTATTTTATATTGGGTTGGCGTGTAACAAGACAGTAGTTTTATTAAATATTAGGTTGGTCTGTAACAAGACGGTAGCTTTTATTCAATATTCGTTTGGTGTGTAACAAGACAGTAGCTTTTATTAAGTATTAGGTTGGTCTGTAAAAAGACAGTAGCTTTTCTTAAATATTGTGTTCGTGTGTAACAAGACAGTAGCTTTTATTAAATATTAGGTTGGTCTGTAACAATACAGTAGCTTTTATTAAATATTAGGTTGGTGTGTAACAAGGCAGTTGCTTTTATTAAATATTGGGTTAGTGTGTAACAAGACCCTAGCTTGTATTCAATATTGGGTAGGTGTGTAACAAGACAGTAGCTTATATTCAATATTAGTTTGGTCTGTAACAAGACGGTAGCTTTAATTAAATATTGGATTGGTGTGTAACAAGACAGTAGTATTGATTAAATATTAGGTTTGTGTGTAACAAGACTAGCTTTTATAAAATATTATGTTGGTGTGTAACAAGACAGTAGCTTTTATTAAATATTAGGTTGGTCTGTAACAAGACAATAGCTCTTATTAAATATTGGGTTGGTCTGTAACAAGAAAATAGCTTTTATTATGTATTGGGTTGGTGTGTAAGAAGACAGTAGCTTTTATTATATATTAGGTTTGTGTGTAACTAGTCAGTAGCTTTTATTAAATATTAGGTTGGTCTGTAACAAGATAGTAGCTTTTATTGTATATTGGGTTGGCGTGTAACAAGACAGTAGCTTTTATTAAATATTAGGTTGGTGTGTAACTAGACAGTAGCTTTCATTAAATATTAGGTTGGTCTGTAAAAAGCTAGTAGCTTTTATTGTATATTGGGTTAGCGTGTAACAAAACAGTAGCTTTTATTAAATATTGGATTGATATGTAACAAGACAGTAGCTTTTATTAAATATTAGGTTTGTCTGTAACACGACAGTAGCTTTTATTCAATATTGGGTTTGTGTGTAAGAAGTCAGTAGCTTGTATTCAATATTAGGTTGGTCTGTAACAAGACAGTAGCTTTTATTAAATATTGGGTTGGTGTGTAACAAGACAGTAGCTTTGATTAAATATTAGGTTTGTGTGTAACAAGACTAGCTTTTATTAAATATTGGGTTGGTGTGTAACAAGAGAGTAGTTTTTATTAAATATTAGTTTGGTCTGTAATAAGACAATAGCTTTCATAATATATTGTGTTGGTGTGTAAAAAGACAGTAGCTTTTATTCAATATTAGGTTTGTCTGTAACAAGACAGTAGCTTTTATTCAATATTGGGTTGGTGTGTAACAAGACAGTAGCTTGTATTCAATATTAGGTTGGTCTGTAACAAGACAGTAGCATTTAATAAATATTGGGTTGGTGTGTAACAAGACAGTAGATTGGATTAAATATTAGGTTTATTTGTAACAAGATTAGCTTTTATTAAATATTAGGTTGGTGCGTAACAAGACAGTAGCTTTTATTAAATATTAGGTTTGTGTGTAAATAGACAGTAGCTTTTAATAAATATTAGGTTGGTGTGTAACAAGATAGTAGCTTTTATTATATATTGGGTTGGCGTGTAACAAGACAGTAGTTTTATTAAATATTAGGTTGGTCTGTAACGAGACGGTAGCTTTTATTCAATATTCGTTTGGTGTGTAACAAGACAGTAGCTTTTATTAAGTATTAGGTTGGTCTGTAACAAGACAGTAGCTTTTATTAAATATTAGGTTGGTGTGTAATAAGACGGTAGCTTTTATTAAATATTGAGTTGGTGTGTAACAAGACAGTAGTTTTATTAAATATTTGGTTGGTGTGTAACAAGACAGTAGCTTTTATTAAATATTAGGTTGGTGTGTAACAAGACAGTAGCTTGTATTCAATATTAGGTTGGTCTGTAACAAGACAGTAGCTTTCATTATATATTGGGTTGGTGTGTAACAAAACAGTAGCTTTTAGTAAATATTAGGTTCGTCTGTAACAAGACGGTAGCTTTTATTCAATATTCGGTTGGTGTGTAGCTTTTATTAAATATTAGGTTGGTCTGTAACAAGACAATAGCTTTTATCAAATATTGGGTTGGTGTGTAACAAAACAGTAGCTTTTAGTAAATATTAGGTTCGTCTGTAACAAGACGGTAGCTTTTATTCAATATTCGGTTGGTTACAACAAGACAGTAGCTTTTATTAAGTATTAGGTTGGTCTGTAACAAGACAGTAGCTTTTATTAAATATTGGTTTGGTGTGTAACAAGACAGTAGCTTTTATTCAATATTAGGTTGGTGTTTAACAAGACAGTAGCTTTTATTAAATATTAGGTTGATGTGTAACAAGAAAGTAGCTTTTATTAAATATTAGGTTGGTCTGTAATAAGACAATAGCTTTCATTATATATTGGGTTGGTGTGTAACAAGACAGTAGCTTTTATTCAATATTAGGTTTTTGTGTAACAAGACAGTAGCTTTTATTCAATATTGGGTTGGTGTGTAACAAGACAGTAGCTTGTATTCAATATTAGGTTGGTCTGTAACAAGACAGTAGCTTTCATTATATATTGGGTTGGTGTGTAACAAGACAGTAGCTTTTATTATATATTAGGTTGGTCTGTAACAAGACAGTAGCTTTTATTAAATATTGGGTTGGTGTGTAACAAGACAGTAGCTTTTATTAAATATTAGGTTGGTCTGTAATAAGACAATAGCTTTCATAATATATTGGGTTGGTGTGTAAAAAGACAGTAGCTTTTATTCAATATTAGGTTCGTCTGTAACAAGACAGTAGCTTTTATTCAATATTGGGTTGGTGTGTAACAAGACAGTAGCTTATATTCAATATTAGGTTGGTCTGTAACAAGAAAGTCGCTTTTATTAAATATTGGGTTGGTGTGTAACAAGACAGTAGCTTTTATTAATGATTACGTTTGTGTGTAAATAGACAGTAGCTTTTATTAAATATTAGGTTGGTCTGTAACAAGATAGTAGCTTTTATTATATATATGGTTGGCGTGTAACAAACAGTAGATTTATTAAATATTAGGTTGGTCTGTAACAAGACGGTAGCTTTTATTCAATATTCGTTTGGTGTGTAACAAGACAGTAGCTTTTATTAAATATTAGGTTGGTCAGTAAAAAGACAGTAGCTTTTATTAAATATTGGGTTCGTGTGTAAGAAGACAGTAGCTTTTATTACATATTGGGTTCGTGTGAAACAAGACAGTAGCTTTTATTAAATATTAGGTTGGTCTGTAACAAGCTTTTATTCAATATTCGGTTGGTGTGTAACAAGACATAGCTTGTATTCAATATTAGGTTGGTCTGTAACAAGACAGTAGCTTTGATTAAATATTAGGTTTGTGTGTAAATAGACAGTAGCTTTATTAAATATTAGGTTGGTCTGTAACAAGATAGTAGCTTTTATTATATATTGGGTTGGGGTGTAACAAGACAGTAGTTTTATTAAATATTAGGTTGGTCTGTAACAAGACGGTAGCTTTTATTCAATATTCGTTTGGTGTGTAACAAGACAGTAGCTGTTATTAAGTATTTGATTTGTCTGTAAAACGACAGTAGCTTGTATTAAATATTTGGTTCGTGTGTAACAAGACAGTAGCTTTTATTAAATATTAGGTTGGTCTGTAACAAGACGGTAGCTTTTATTCAATATTCGGTTGGTGTGTAACAAGACAGTAGCTTTTATTCAATATTAGGTTGTTGTGTAACAAGACAGTAGCTTTTATTCAATATTGGGTTGGTGTGTAACAAGACAGTAGCTTGTATTCAATATTAGGTTGGTCTGTAACAGGACAGTAGCTTTCATTATATATTGGGTTTGTGTGTAACAAGACAGTAGCTTTTATTACATATTAGGTTGGTCTGTAACAAGACAGTAGCTTTTATTAAATATTGGGTTGGTGTGTAACAAGACAGTAGCTTTTATTAAATATTAGGTTGGTCTGTAATAAGACAATAGCTTTCATAATATATTGGGTTGGTGTGTAAAAAGACAGTAGCTTTTATTCAATATTAGGTTGTTCTGTAACAAGACAGTAGCTTTTATTCAATATTGGGTTGGTGTGTAACAAGACAGTAGCTTGTATTCAATGTTAGGTTGGTCTGTAACAAGACAGTAGCTTTTATTAAATGTTGGGTTGGTGTGTAACAAGACAGTAGCTTTGATTAAATATTAGGTTTGTTTGTAACAAGACTAGCTTTTATTAAATATTAGGTTGGTGCGTAACAAGAGAGTAGCTTTTATTAAATATTAGGTTTGTGTGTAAATAGACAGTAGCTTTTATTAAATATTAGGTTGGTCTGTAACAAGATAGTAGCTTTTATTATATATTGGGTTGGCGTGTAACAAACAGTAGTTTTATTAAATATTAGGTTGGTCTGTAACAAGACGGTAGCTTTTATTCAATATTCGTTTGGTGTGTAACAAGACAGTAGCTTTTATTAAATATTAGGTTGGTCTGTAAAAAGACAGTAGCTTTTATTCAATATTGGGTTCGTGTGTAACAAGACAGTAGCTTTTATTAAATATTAGGTTGGTCTGTAACAAGCTTTTATTCAATATGCGGTTGGTGTGTAACAAGACAATGGCTTTTATCAAATATTGGGTTGGTGTGTAACAAGACAGTAGTTTTCATAAATATTAGGTTCGTCAGTAACAAGACGGTAGCTTTTATTCAATATTCGGTTGGTGTGTAACAAGACAGTAGCTTTTATTAAATATTGGTTTGGTGTGTAACAAAACAGTAGCTTTTATTCAATATTAGGTTGGTGTTTAACAAGACAGTAGCTTTCATTATATATTGGGTTGGTGTGTAACAAGACAGTAGCTTTTATTCAATATTAGGTTGTTGTGTAACAAGACAGTAGCGTTTATTCAATATTGGGATGGTGTGTAACAAGACTGTAGCTTGTATTCAATATTAGGTTGGTCTGTAACAAGACAGTAGCTTTCATTATATATTGGGTTGGTGTGTAACAAGACAGTAGCTTTTAGTAAATATTGGGTTGGTGTGAAACAAGACAGTAGCTTTTATTAAATATTAGGTTGGTCTGTAATAAGACAATAGCTTTCATTATATATTGGGTTGGTGTGTAACAAGACAGTAGCATTATTCTATATTAGGTTTGTCTGTAACAAGACAGTAGCTTTTATTCAATATTGGGTTGGTGTGTAACAAGATAGTAGAATTTATTATATATTGGGTTGGCGTGTAACAAACAGTAGTTTTATTAAATATCAGGTTGGTCTGTAACAAGACGGTAGCTTTTATTCAATATTCGTTTGGTGTGTAACAAGACAGTAGCTTTTATTAAATATTATGTTGGTCTGTAAAAAGACAGTAGCTTTTATTAAATATTGGGTTAGTGTGTAACAAGACAGTATCCTTTATTAAATATTAAGTTGGTCTGTAACAAGCTTTTATTCAATATTCGGTTGCTGTGTAACAAGACAATAGCTTTTATCAAATATTGGGTTGGTGTGTAACAAGACAGTAGCTTTTATCAAATATTGGGTTGGTGTGTAACAAGACTGTAGTTTTATTAAATATTGGGTTCGTGTGTAACAAGACAGTAGCTTTTATTAAATATTAGGTTCGTCTGTAACAAGACGGTAGCTTTTATTCAATATTGGTTTGGTGTGTAACAAGACAGTAGCTTTTATTAAGTATTAGGTTGGTCTGTAACAAGACAGTAGCTTTTATTAAATATTGGTTTGGTGTGTAACAAGACAGTAGGTTTTATTCAATATTAGGTTGGTGTTTAACAAGACAGTAGCTTTCATTATATATTGGGTTGGTGTGTAACAAGACAGTAGCTTTTATTAAATATTAGGTTGGTCTGTAACAAGACAGTAGCTTTTATTAAATATTGGGTTGGTGTGTAACAAGACAGTAGCTTTTATTAAATATTAGGTTGGTCTGTAATAAGACAATAGCTTTCATGATATATTGGGTTGGTGTGTAAAAAGACAGTAGCTTTTATTCAATATTAGGTTTGTCTGTAACAAGACATTAACTTTTATTCAATATTGGGTTGGTGTGTAACAAGACAGTAGCTTGTATTCAATATTAGGTTTGTCTGTAACAAGACAGTAGCTTTTATTAAATATTGGGTTGGTGTGTAACAAGACAGTAGCTTTGATTAAATATTAGGTTTGTGTGTAAATAGACAGTAGCTTTTATTAAATATTAGGTTGGTCTGTAACAAGATAGTAGCTTTTATTTTATATTGGGTTGGCGTGTAACAAGACAGTAGTTTTATTAAATATTAGGTTGGTCTGTAACAAGACGGTAGCTTTTATTCAATATTCGTTTGGTGTGTAACAAGACAGTAGCTTTTATTAAGTATTAGGTTGGTCTGTAAAAAGACAGTAGCTTTTCTTAAATATTGTGTTCGTGTGTAACAAGACAGTAGCTTTTATTAAATATTAGGTTGGTCTGTAACAATACAGTAGCTTTTATTAAATATTAGGTTGGTGTGTAACAAGGCAGTTGCTTTTATTAAATATTGGGTTAGTGTGTAACAAGACCCTAGCTTGTATTCAATATTGGGTAGGTGTGTAACAAGACAGTAGCTTATATTCAATATTAGTTTGGTCTGTAACAAGACGGTAGCTTTAATTAAATATTGGATTGGTGTGTAACAAGACAGTAGTATTGATTAAATATTAGGTTTGTGTGTAACAAGACTAGCTTTTATAAAATATTATGTTGGTGTGTAACAAGACAGTAGCTTTTATTAAATATTAGGTTGGTCTGTAACAAGACAATAGCTCTTATTAAATATTGGGTTGGTCTGTAACAAGAAAATAGCTTTTATTATGTATTGGGTTGGTGTGTAAGAAGACAGTAGCTTTTATTATATATTAGGTTTGTGTGTAACTAGTCAGTAGCTTTTATTAAATATTAGGTTGGTCTGTAACAAGATAGTAGCTTTTATTGTATATTGGGTTGGCGTGTAACAAGACAGTAGCTTTTATTAAATATTAGGTTGGTGTGTAACTAGACAGTAGCTTTCATTAAATATTAGGTTGGTCTGTAAAAAGCTAGTAGCTTTTATTGTATATTGGGTTAGCGTGTAACAAAACAGTAGCTTTTATTAAATATTGGATTGATATGTAACAAGACAGTAGCTTTTATTAAATATTAGGTTTGTCTGTAACACGACAGTAGCTTTTATTCAATATTGGGTTTGTGTGTAAGAAGTCAGTAGCTTGTATTCAATATTAGGTTGGTCTGTAACAAGACAGTAGCTTTTATTAAATATTGGGTTGGTGTGTAACAAGACAGTAGCTTTGATTAAATATTAGGTTTGTGTGTAACAAGACTAGCTATTATTAAATATTGGGTTGGTGTGTAACAAGAGAGTAGTTTATATTAAATATTAGTTTGGTCTGTAATAAGACAATAGCTTTCATAATATATTGTGTTGGTGTGTAAAAAGACAGTAGCTTTTATTCAATATTAGGTTTGTCTGTAACAAGACAGTAGCTTTTATTCAATATTGGGTTGGTGTGTAACAAGACAGTAGCTTGTATTCAATATTAGGTTGGTCTGTAACAAGACAGTAGCATTTAATAAATATTGGGTTGGTGTGTAACAAGACAGTAGATTGGATTAAATATTAGGTTTATTTGTAACAAGATTAGCTTTTATTAAATATTAGGTTGGTGCGTAACAAGACAGTAGCTTTTATTAAATATTAGGTTTGTGTGTAAATAGACAGTAGCTTTTAATAAATATTAGGTTGGTGTGTAACAAGATAGTAGCTTTTATTATATATTGGGTTGGCGTGTAACAAGACAGTAGTTTTATTAAATATTAGGTTGGTCTGTAACGAGACGGTAGCTTTTATTCAATATTCGTTTGGTGTGTAACAAGACAGTAGCTTTTATTAAGTATTAGGTTGGTCTGTAACAAGACAGTAGCTTTTATTAAATATTAGGTTGGTCTGTAACAAGACGGTAGCTTTTATTCAATATTCGGTTGGTGTGTAACAAGACAGTAGCTTTTATTAAATATTAGGTTGGTCTGTAACAAGAGAATAGCTTTTATCAAATATTGGGTTGGTGTGTAACAAGACAGTAGTTTTATTAAATATTGTGTTCGTGTGTAACAAGACAGTAGCTTTTATTATATATTAGGTTCGTCTGTAACAAGACGGTAGCTTTTATTCAATATTAGATTGGTGTGTAACAAGACACTAGCTTTTATTAAGTATTAGGTTGGTCTGTAACAAGACAGTAGCTTTTATTAAATGTTGGTTTGGTGTGTAACAAGACAGTAGGTTTTATTCAATATTAGGTTGGTGTTTAACAAGACAGTAGCTTTCATTATATATTGGGTTGGTGTGTAACAAGACAGTAGATTTTATTCAATATTAGGTTGTTGTGTAACAAGACAGTAGCTTTTATTAAATATCGGGTTGGTGTGTAACAAGACAGTAGCTTGTATTCAATATTAGGTTGGTCTGTAACAAGACAGTAGTTTTCATTATATATTGGGTTTGTGTGTAACAAGACAGTAGCTTTTATTCAATATTGGGTTGGTGTGTAACAAGATAGTAGCATTTATTATATATTGGGTTGGCGTGTAACAAACAGTAGTTTTATTAAATATTAGGTTGGTCTGTAACAAGACGTTAGCTTTTATTCAATATTCGTTTGGTGTGTAACAAGACAGTAGCTTTTATTAAATATTAGGTTGGTCTGTAAAAAGACAGTAGCTTTTATTAAATATTGGGTTAGTGTGTAACAAGACAGTAGCTTTTATTAAATATTAGGTTGGTCTGTAACAAGCTTTTATTCAATATTCGGTTGGTGTGTAACAAGACAATAGCTTTTATCAAATATTGGGTTGGTGTGTAACAAGACAGTAGCTTTTATCAAATATTGGGTTGGTGTGTAACAAGACTGTAGTTTTATTAAATATTGGGTTCGTGTGTAACAAGACAGTAGCTTTTATTAAATATTAGGTTTGTCTGTAACACGACAGTAGCTTTTATTCAATATTGGGTTTGTGTGTAAGAAGACAGTAGCTTGTATTCAATATTAGGTTGGTCTGTAACAAGACAGTAGCTTTTATTAAATATTGGGTTGGTGTGTAACAAGACAGTAGCTTTTATTAAATATTAGGTTGGTCTGTAATAAGACAATAGCTTTCATAATATATTGTGTTGGTGTGTAAAAAGACAGTAGCTTTTATTCAATATTAGGTTTGTCTGTAACAAGACAGTAGCTTTTATTCAATATTGGGTTGGTGTGTAACACGACAGTAGCTTGTATTCAATATTAGGTTGGTCTGTAACAAGACAGTAGCATTTATTAAATATTGGGTTGGTGTGTAACAAGACAGTAGATTGGATTAAATATTAGGTTTATTTGTAACAAGACTAGCTTTTATTAAATATTAGGTTGGTGCGTAACAAGACAGTAGCTTTTATTAAATATTAGGTTTGTGTGTAAATAGACAGTAGCTTTTAATAAATATTAGGTTGGTGTGTAACAAGATAGTAGCTTTTATTATATATTGGGTTGGCGTGTAACAAGACAGTAGTTTTATTAAATATTAGGTTGGTCTGTAACGAGACGGTAGCTTTTATTCAATATTCGTTTGGTGTGTAACAAGACAGTAGCTTTTATTAAGTATTAGGTTGGTCTGTAACAAGACAGTAGCTTTTATTAAATATTAGGTTGGTCTGTAACAAGACGGTAGCTTTTATTCAATATTCGGTTGGTGTGTAACAAGACAGTAGCTTTTATTAAATATTAGGTTGGTCTGTAACAAGAGAATAGCTTTTATCAAATATTGGGTTGGTGTGTAACAAGACAGTAGTTTTATTAAATATTGTGTTCGTGTGTAACAAGACAGTAGCTTTTATTAAATATTAGGTTTGTCTGTAACAAGACGGTAGCTTTTATTCAATATTAGGTTGGTGTGTAACAAGACAGTAGCTTTTATTAAGTATTAGGTTGGTCTGTAACAAGACAGTAGCTTTTATTAAATATT
Organism: Eledone cirrhosa; assembly: GCA_964016885.1. Classification (NCBI taxonomy): domain Eukaryota; kingdom Metazoa; phylum Mollusca; class Cephalopoda; order Octopoda; family Eledonidae; genus Eledone; species Eledone cirrhosa. The sequence continues at coordinate 28,459,395 of OZ024762.1, forward strand.
GGTTTGGTGTGTAACAAGACAGCAGGTTTTATTCAATATTAGGTTGGTGTTTAACAAGACAGTAGTTTTCATTATATATTGGGTTGGTGTGTAACAAGACAGTAGATTTTATTCAATATTAGGTTGTTGTGTAACAAGACAGTAGCTTTTATTCAATATTGGGTTGGTGTGTAACAAGACAGTAGCTTGTATTCAATATTAGGTTGGTCTGTAACAAGACAGTAGTTTTTATTATATATTGGGTTTGTGTGTAACAAGACAGTAGCTTTTATTAAATATTAGGTTGGTCTGTAACAAGACAGTAGCTTTTATTAAATATTGGGTTGGTGTGTAACAAGACAGTAGCTTTTATTAAATATTAGGTTGGTCTGTAATAAGACAATAGCTTTCAAAATATATTGGGTTGGTGTGTAAAAAGACAGTAGCTTTTATTCAATATTAGGTTTGTCTGTAACAAGACAGTAGCTTTTATTCAATATTGGGTTGGTGTGTAACAAGACAGTAGCTTGTATTCAATATTGGGTTGGTCTGTAACAAGACAGTAGCTTTTATTATATATTGGGTTGGTGTGTAACAAGACAGTAGCTTTGATTAAATATTAGGTTTGTGTGTAACAAGACTAGCTTTTATTAAATATTAGGTTGGTGTGTAACAAGACAGTAGCTTTTATTAATTATTAGGTTGGTCTGTAACAAGACGGTAGCTTTTATTCAATATTCGGTTGGTCTGTAACAAGACGGTCGCTTTTATTCAATATTCGTTTGGTGTGTAACAAGACAGTAGCTTTTATTAAGTATTAGGTTGGTCTGTAAAAAGACAGTACCTTTTCTTAAATATTGGGTTCGTGTGTAACAAGACAGTAGCTTTTATTAAATATTAGGTTGGTCTGTAACAATACAGTAGCTTTTATTAAATATTAGGTTGGTGTGTAACAAGGCAGTTGCTTTTATTAAATATTGGGTTAGTGTGTAACAAGACACTAGCTTGTATTCAATATTGGGTAGGTGTGTAACAAGACAGTAGCTTGTATTCAATATTAGGTTGGTCTGTAACAAGACAGTAGCTTTTATTAAATATTGGGTTGGTGTGTAACAAGACAGTAGCTTTGATTAAATATTAGGTTTGTGTGTAACAAGACTAGCTTTTATTAATTATTATGTTGGTGTGTAACAAGACAGTAGCTTTTATTAAATATTATGTTGGTCTGTAACAAGACAATATCTCTTATTAAATATTGGGTTGGTCTGTAACAAGAAAATAGCTTTTATTATGTATTGGGTTGGTGTGTAAGAAGACAGTAGCTTTTATTATATATTAGGTTTGTGTGTAACTACACAGTAGCTTTTATTAAATATTAGGTTTGTCTGTAACAAGATAGTAGCTTTTATTGTATATTGGGTTGGCGTGTAACAAGACAGTAGCTTTTATTAAATATTGGATTGGTATGTAACAAGACAGTAGCTTTTATTAAATATTAGGTTTGTCTGTAACAAGACAGTAGCGTTTATTCAATATTGGGTTTGCGTGTAACAAGACAGTAGCTTGTATTAAATATTAGGTTGGTCTTTAACAAGACTGTTCCTTTTATTACATATTAGGTTTGTGTGCAACTAGACGGTAGCTTTTATTAAATATTATGTTGGTCTGTAACAAGATAGTAGCTTTTATTATATATTGGGTTGGCGTGTAACAAGACAGTAGTTTTATTAAATATTAAGTTGGTCTGTAATATGACAATAGCTTTCAAAATATATTGGGTTGGTGTGTAAAAAGACAGTAGCTTTTATTCAATATTAGGTTTGTCTGTAACAAGACAGTAGCTTTTATTCAATATTGGGTTGGTGTGTAACAAGACAGTAGCTTGTATTCAATATTGGGTTGTTCTGTAACAGGACAGTAGCTTTTATTTTATATTGGGTTGGTGTGTAACAAGACAGTAGATTTGATTAAATATTAGGTTTGTGTGTAACAAGACTAGCTTTTATTAAATATTAGGTTGGTGTGTAACAAGACGGTAGCTTTTATTCAATATTCGGTTGGTCTGTAACAAGATAGTAGCTTTTATTATATATTGGGTTGGCGTGTAACAAGACAGTAGTTTTATTAAATATTAGGTTGGTCTGTAACAAGACGGAAGCTTTTATTCAATATTCGTTTGGTGTGTAATAAGACAGTAGATTTTATTAAGTGTTAGGTTGGTCTGTAAAAAGGCAGTAGCTTTTATTAAATATTGGTTTCGTGTGTAACAAGACAGTAGCTTTTATTAAATATTAAGTTGCTGTGTAACAAGGCAGTTGCTTTTATTAAATATTGGGTTGGTGTGTAACAAGACAGTAGCTTTCATTATATATTGGGTTGGTGTGTAACAAGACAGTAGCTTGTATTCAATATTAGGTTGGTCTGTAACAAGACAGTAGTTTTCATTATATATTGGGTTGGTGTGTAACAAGACAGTAGCTTTTATTAAATATTAGGTTGGTCTGTAACAAGACAGTAGCTTTTATTAAATATTGGGTTGGTGTGTAACAAGACAGTTGCTTTTATTAAATATTAGGTTGGTCTGTAATAAGACAATAGCTTTCAAAATATATGTGTAAAAAGACAGTAGCTTTTATTCAATATTAGGTTTGTCTCTAACAAGACAGTAGCTTTTATTCAATATTGGGTTGGTGTGTAACAAGACAGTAGCTTGTATTCAATATTAGGTTGGTCTGTAACAAGACAGTAGCTTTTATTATATATTGGGCTGGTGTGTAACAAGACAGTAGCTTTGATTAAATATTAGGTTTGTGTGTAACAAGACTAGCTTTTATTAAATATTAGGTTGGTTTGTAACAAGACAGTAGCTTTTATTAAATATTAGGTTGGTCTGTAACAAGACGGTAGCTTTTATTCAATATTGGGTTGGTGTGTAACAAGACAGTAGCTTGTATTCAATATTAGGTTGGTCTGTAACAAGGCAGTTACTTTTATTAAATATTGGGTTAGTGTGTAACAAGACACTAGCTTGTATTCAATATTGGGTAGGTGTGTAACAAGACAGTTGCTTGTATTCAATATTAGGTTGGTCTGTAACAAGACAGTGGCTTTTATCGTATATTGGGTTGGTATGTAACAAGACAGTAGCTTTTATTAAATATTAGGTTTGTCTGTAACAAGACAGTAGCGTCTATTCAATATTGGGTTTGTGTGTAACAAGACAGTAGCTTGTATTAAATATTAGGTTGGTCTTTAACAAGACTGTTACTTTTATTAAATATTAGGTTTGTGTGCAACTAGACGGTAGCTTTTATTAAATATTATGTTGGTCTGTAACAAGATAGTAGATTTTATTATATATTGGGTTGGCGTGTAACAAGACAGTAGTTTTATTAAATATTAGGTTGGTCTGTAACAAGACGGTAGCTTTTATTCAATATTCGTTTGGTGTGTAATAAGACAGTAGCTTTTATTAAGTGTTAGGTTGGTCTGTAAAAAGACAGTAGCTTTTATTAAATATTGGGTTCGTGTGTAACAAGACAGTAGCTTTTATTAAATATTAAGTTTCTGTGTAACAATGCAGTTGCTTTTATTAAATATTGGGTTGGTGTGTAACAAGACAGTAGGTTTTATTGAATATTGGGTTGGTGTGTAACAAGACAGTAGCTTTTATTAAATATTGGGTTAGTGTGTAACAAGACAGTATCTTTTATTAAATATTGGATTGGTGTGTAACAAGCCAGTAGCTTTTATTAAATATTGGGTTGGTGTGTAACAAGACAGTAGCTTTTATTCAATATTGGGTTGGTCTGTAATAAGACAGTAGCTTTTATTTAATATTGGGTTGGTGTGTAACAAAACAGTAGCTTTTCTTCAATATTGGGTTGGTGTGTAACAAGACGGTAGCTTTTATTAAATATTACGTTGTTGTGTAACAAGACACTAGCTTTTATTCAATATTATGTTGGTCTGAAACAAGACAGTAGGTTTTATTCAATATTGGGTTGGTGTGTAACAAGACAGTCGCTTTTATTCAATATTGGGTTGGTGTGTAACAAGACAGTAACTTTTATTCAATATTGGGTTGGTGTGTAACAAGACAGTAGCTTTTCGTAAATATTAGGTTGGTGTGTAAGAAGACAGTAGCTTTTTTAATATATTGGGTTGGTCTGTAACAAGACAATAGCTTTTATTCAATATTGGGTTGGTCTGTAACAAGACAGTAGCTTTTATTTAATATTGGGTTCGTGTGTAACAAGACAGTAGCTTTTATTAAATATTGGCTTCGACTGTAATAAGACAGTAGCTTTTATTCAATATTATGTTGGTGTGTAACAAGACAGTAGGTTTTATTAAATATTGGGTTGTTCTGTAACAAGACAATAGCTTTTATTGAATATTGGGTTGGTCTGTAACAAGACAGTAGCTTTTATTCAATATTGTGTTGGTGTGTAACAAGTAAGTAGCTTTTATTAGATATTAGGTTGGTCTGTAACAAGACAGTAGCTTTTATTAAATTATGCGTTGGTCTGTAACAAGACAGTAGCTTGTATTCAATATTGGCTAGGTGTGTAACAAGACAGTAGGTTTTATTAAATATTGGGTTGGTCTGTAACAAGACAATAGCTTTTATTAAATATTGGGTTGGTCTGTAACAAGACAGTAGCTTTTATTATATATTGGGTTGGCGTGTAACAAGACAGTAGTTTTATTAAATATTAGGTTGGTCTGTAACAAGACGGTAGCTTTTATTCAATATTCGTTTGGTGTATAACAAGACAGTAGCTTTTATTAAGTATTAGGTTGGTCTGTAAAAAGACAGTAGCTTTTCTTAAATATTGGGTTCGTGTGTAACAAGACAGTAGCTTTTATTAAATATTAGGTTGGTCTGTAACAATACAGTAGCTTTTATTAAATATTAGGTTGGTGTGTAACAAGACACTAGCTTTTATTCAATATTATGTTGGTCTGAAACAAGACAGTAGGTTTTATTCAATATTGGGTTGGTGTGTAACAAGACAGTCGCTTTTATTCAATATTGGGTTGGTGTGTAACAAGACAGTAACTTTTATTCAATATTGGGTTGGTGTGTAACAAGACAGTAGCTTTTCGTAAATATTAGGTTGGTGTGTAAGAAGACAGTAGCTTTTTTAATATATTGGGTTGGTCTGTAACAAGACAATAGCTTTTATTCAATATTGGGTTGGTCTGTAACAAGACAGTAGCTTTTATTTAATATTGGGTTCGTGTGTAACAAGACAGTAGCTTTTATTAAATATTGGCTTCGACTGTAATAAGACAGTAGCTTTTATTCAATATTATGTTGGTGTGTAACAAGACAGTAGGTTTTATTAAATATTGGGTTGTTCTGTAACAAGACAATAGCTTTTATTGAATATTGGGTTGGTCTGTAACAAGACAGTAGCTTTTATTCAATATTGTGTTGGTGTGTAACAAGTAAGTAGCTTTTATTAGATATTAGGTTGGTCTGTAACAAGACAGTAGCTTTTATTAAATTATGCGTTGGTCTGTAACAAGACAGTAGCTTGTATTCAATATTGGCTAGGTGTGTAACAAGACAGTAGGTTTTATTAAATATTGGGTTGGTCTGTAACAAGACAATAGCTTTTATTAAATATTGGGTTGGTCTGTAACAAGACAGTAGCTTTTATTATATATTGGGTTGGCGTGTAACAAGACAGTAGTTTTATTAAATATTAGGTTGGTCTGTAACAAGACGGTAGCTTTTATTCAATATTCGTTTGGTGTATAACAAGACAGTAGCTTTTATTAAGTATTAGGTTGGTCTGTAAAAAGACAGTAGCTTTTCTTAAATATTGGGTTCGTGTGTAACAAGACAGTAGCTTTTATTAAATATTAGGTTGGTCTGTAACAATACAGTAGCTTTTATTAAATATTAGGTTGGTGTGTAACAAGACACTAGCTTTTATTCAATATTATGTTGGTCTGAAACAAGACAGTCGCTTTTATTCAATATTGGGTTGGTGTGTAACAAGACAGTAACTTTTATTCAATATTGGGTTGGTGTGTAACAAGACAGTAGCTTTTCGTAAATATTAGGTTGGTGTGTAAGAAGACAGTAGCTTTTTTAATATATTGGGTTGGTCTGTAACAAGACAATAGCTTTTATTCAATATTGGGTTGGTCTGTAACAAGACAGTAGCTTTTATTTAATATTGGGTTCGTGTGTAACAAGACAGTAGCTTTTATTAAATATTGGCTTCGACTGTAATAAGACAGTAGCTTTTATTCAATATTATGTTGGTGTGTAACAAGACAGTAGGTTTTATTAAATATTGGGTTGTTCTGTAACAAGACAATAGCTTTTATTGAATATTGGGTTGGTCTGTAACAAGACAGTAGCTTTTATTCAATATTGTGTTGGTGTGTAACAAGTAAGTAGCTTTTATTAGATATTAGGTTGGTCTGTAACAAGACAGTAGCTTTTATTAAATTATGCGTTGGTCTGTAACAAGACAGTAGCTTGTATTCAATATTGGCTAGGTGTGTAACAAGACAGTAGGTTTTATTAAATATTGGGTTGGTCTGTAACAAGACAATAGCTTTTATTAAATATTGGGTTGGTCTGTAACAAGACAGTAGCTTTTATTATATATTGGGTTGGCGTGTAACAAGACAGTAGTTTTATTAAATATTAGGTTGGTCTGTAACAAGACGGTAGCTTTTATTCAATATTCGTTTGGTGTATAACAAGACAGTAGCTTTTATTAAGTATTAGGTTGGTCTGTAAAAAGACAGTAGCTTTTCTTAAATATTGGGTTCGTGTGTAACAAGACAGTAGCTTTTATTAAATATTAGGTTGGTCTGTAACAATACAGTAGCTTTTATTAAATATTAGGTTGGTGTGTAACAAGGCAGTTGCTTTTATTATATATTGGGTTAGTGTGTAACAAGACAGTAGCTTTTATTAAATATTATGTTGGTCTGTAACAGGACAATAGCTCTTATTAGATATTGGGTTGGTCTGTAACAAGAAAATAGCTTTTATTATGTAGTGGGTTGGTGTGTAAGAATACAGTAGCTTTTATTATATATTAGGTTTGTGTGTAACTAGACAGTAGCTTTTATTAAATATTAGGCTGGTCTGTAACAAGATAGTAGCTTTTATTGTATATTGGGTTGGCGTGTAACAAGACAGTCGCTTTTATTACATATTTTGTTGGTGTGTATCTAGACAGTAGCTTTCATTAAATATTAGGTTGGTCTGTAACAAGATAGTAGCTTTTATTGTATATTGGGTTGGCGTGTAACAAGACAGTAGCTTTTATTAAATATTGGATTGGTATGTAACAAGACAGTAGCTTTTATTAAATATTAGGTTTGTCTGTAACAAGACAGTAGCTTATATTCAATATTGGGTTTGTGTGTAACAAGACAGTAGCTTGTATTAAATATTAGGTTGGTCTGTAACAAGACAGTAGCTTTTATTAATTATTGGGTTGGTGTGTAACAAGACAGTAGCTTTGATTAAATATTAGGTTTGTGTGTAACAAGACTAGCTTTTATTAAATATTAGGTTGGTGTGTAACAAGACAGTTACTTTTATTAAATATTAGGTTTGTGTGTAACTAGACAGTAGCTTTTATTAAATATTAGGTTGGTCTGTAACAAGATAGTAGCTTTTATTATATATTGGGTTGGCGTGTAACAAGACAGTAGTTTTAATAAATATTAGGTTGGTCTGTAACAAGACGGTATCATTTATCCAATATTCGTTTGGTGTGTAATAAAACAGTAGCTTTTATTATGTATTAGGTTGGTCTGTAAAAAGACAGTAGCTTTTATTAAATATTGGGTTCGTGTGTAACAAGACAGTAGCTTTTATTAAATATTAAGTTGGTGTGTAACAAGGCAGTTGCTTTTATTAAATATTGGGTTGGTGTGTAACAAGACAGTAGGTTTTATTCAATATTGGGTTGGTGTGTAACAAGACAGTAGCTTTTATTAAATATTGGATTGGTGTGTAACAAGACAGTAGCTTTTATTAAATATTGGGTTGGTGTGTAACAAGACAGTAGCTTTTCGTAAATATTAGGTTGGTGTGTAACAAGACAGTAGCTTTTTTAATATATTGGGTTGGTCTGTAACAAGACAATAGCTTTTATTCAATATTGGGTTGGTCTGTAACAAGACGGTAGCTTTTATTCAATATTGGGTTCGTGTGTAACAAGACAGTAGCTTTTATTAAATATTGGGTTCGACTGTAATAAGACAGTAGCTTTTATTCAATATTATGTTGGTGTGTAATAAGACAGTAGCTTTTATTAAATATTGCGTTGGTCTGTAACAAGACAGTAATTTTATTCAATATTAGGTTAGTGTGTAACAAGAAAGTAGCTTTTATTAAATATTGCGTTGGTCTGTAACAAGACAGTAGCTTTTATTCAATATTAGGTTGGTCTGTAACAAGACAATAGCTTTTATTAAATATTGGGTTGGTGTGTAATAAGACAGTAGCTTTTATTAAATATTGGGTTCGTCTGTAATAAGACAGTAGATTTTATTAAATATTGGGTTGATCTGTAACAAGAGAGTTGCTTTTATTAAATATTGGCTTGGTGTGTAACAAGACAGTAGCTTTTATTAAATATTGGGTTAGTGTGTAACAAGACAGTAGTTTTTATTCAATATTGGGTTGGTCTGTAACAAGACAGTACCTTTTATTTAATATTGGGTTGGTGTGTAACAAGACAGTAGCTTTTCTTCAATATTGGGTTGGTGTGTAACAAGACAGCAGCTTTTATTAAATATTACGTTGTTGTGTAACAAGACACTAGCTTTTATTCAATATTATGTTGGTCTGAAACAAGACAGTACGTTTTATTCAATATTGGGTTGGTCTGTAACAAGACAGTAGCTTTTATTCAATATTGGGTTGGTGTGTAACAAGACAGTAGCTTTTATTAAATATTGGGTTCGACTGTAATAAGACAGTAGATTTTATTCAATATTATGTTGGTGTGTAACAAGACAGTAGGTTCTATTAAATATTGGGTTGGTCTGTAACAAGACAGTAGCTTTTATTCAATATTGGGTTGGTCTGTAACAAGACAGTAGCTTTATTAGATATGGGGTTGGTCTGTAACAAGACAGTAGCTTTTCTTCAATACTAGGTTGGTCTGTAACATGACAGTAGCTTTTATTCAATATTGGGTTTGTGTGTAACAAGACAGTAGCTTTTATTCAATATTGGGTTGGTCTGAAACAAGACAGTAGCTTTTATTAAATATTGGGTTGGTCTGTAACAAGACGGTAGCTTTTATTCAATATTCGGTTGGTGTGTAGCAAGACAGTAGCTTTTATTAAATATTGGGTTGGTCTGTAACAAGACAGTAGCTTTTATTCAATATTGGGTTGGTGTGTAAAGATTCAGTAGCTTTTATTAAATATTAGGTTGGTCTGTAACAAGACAGTAGCTTTTATTGAATATTGGGTTGGTCTGTAAGAAGACTGTAGCTTTTATTCAATACTAGGTTGGTCTGTAACAAGACAATAGCTTTTATTAAATATTGGGTTGGTGTGTAACAAGACAGTAGCTTTTATTAAATATTGTGTTCGTCTGTAATAACACAGTAGCTTTTATTCAATATTATGTTGGTGTGTAACAAGACAGTAGATTTTATTAAATATTGGGTTGGTCTGTAACAAGAGAGTTGCTTTTATTAAATATTGGGTTGGTGTGTAGCAAGACAGTAGCTTTTATTCAATATTGGGTTGGTCTGTAACAAGACAGTAGCTTTTATTGAATATTATGTTGGTGTGTAACAAGACAGTAGGTTTTATTAAATATTGGGTTGGTCTGTAACAAGACAATAGCTTTTATTGAATATTGGGTTGGTCTGTAACAAGACAGTAGCTTTTATTAAATATTGGGTTGGTGTGTAACAAGACAGTAGCTTTTATTAAATATTGGGTTGGTCTGCAACAAGACAGGAGCTTTTATGAAATATTGGGTTGGTCTGTAAGAAGACAGTAGCTTTTATTCAATATTCGGTTCGTCTGTAACAAGACAGTAGCTTTTATTCAATATTGGGTTCGTGAGTCACAAGACAGTAGCTTTTATTAAATATTGGGTTGGTCTGTAACAAGACAGTAACTTTTATTAAATATTGGGTTGGTGTGTAACAAGGCAGTTGCTTTTATGCATTATTGGGTTGGTCTGTAGCAAGACCGTAGCTTTTATTCAATATTGGGTTCGTGTGTAACAAGACAGTAGCTTTTATTCAATATTGGGTTGGTCTGAAACAAGACAGTAGCTTTTATGCATTATTGGGTTGGTCTGTAACAAGACAGTAGCTTTTATTCAATATTGGGTTGGTGTGTAACAAGACAGTAGCTTTTATTCAATATTGGGTTGGTCTGAAACAAGACAGTAGCTTTTATTACATATTGGGTTGGTGTGTAACAAGACAGTAGCTTTTATTAAATATTACGTTGTTGTGTAACAAGACACTAGCTTTTATTCAATATTATGTTGGTCTGAAACAAAACAGTACGTTTTATTCAATATTGGGTTGGTCTGTAACAAGACAGTAGCTTTTATTCAATATTGGGTTGGTGTGTAACAAGACAGTAGCTTTTATTAAATATTGGGTTCGACTGTAATAAGACAGTAGCTTTTATTCAATATTATGTTGGTGTGTAACAAGACAGTAGGTTCTATTAAATATTGGGTTGGTCTGTAACAAGACAGTAGATTTTATTCAGTATTGGGTTGGTGTGTAACACGACAGTAGCTTTTATTAAATAGTGGGTTGGTCTGCAACAAGGCAGTAGCTTTTATTAAATATTGGGTTGGTCTGTAACAAGTCAGTAGCTTTTATTTAATATTGGGTTGGTCTGTAACAAGACAGTAGCTTTATTAGATATGGGGTTGCTCTGTAACAAGACAGTAGCTTTTATTCAATATTGGGTTGGTCTGAAACAAGACAGTAGCTTTTATTAAATATTGGGTTGGTCTGTAACAAGACGGTAGCTTTTATTCAATATTCGGTTGGTGTGTAACAAGACAGTAGCTTTTATTCAATATTGGGTTGGTGTGTAACAAGACAGTAGCTTCTATTCTATATTGGGTTGGTCTGAAACAAGACAGTAGCTTTTATTACATATTGGGTTGGTGTGTAACAAGACAGTAGCTTTTATTAAATATTGGGTTGGTCTGCAACAAGGCAGTAGCTTTTATTAAATATTGGGTTGGTCTGTAACAAGACAGTTGCTCTTAATCAATATTAGGTTAGTGTGTAACAAGACGGTAGCTTTTATTAAATATTGCGTTGGTCTGTAACAAGACAGTAATTTTATTCAATATTAGGTTAGTGTGTAACAAGAAAGTAGCTTTTATTAAATATTGCGTTGGTCTGTAACAAGACAGTAGCTTTTATTCAATATTAGGTTGGTCTGTAACAAGACAATAGCTTTTATTAAATATTGGGTTGGTGTGTAATAAGACAGTAGCTTTTATTAAATATTGGGTTCGTCTGTAATAAGACAGTAGCTTTTTTTCAATATTAGGTTAGTGTGTAACAAGACAGTAGCTTTTATTCAATATTGTTCTGGTCTGTAACAAGACAATAGCTTTTATTCAATATTAGGTTGGTCTGTAACAAGACAATATCTTTTATTAAATATTGGGTTCGTCTGTAATAAGACAGTAGCTTTTATTCAATATTATGTTGGTGTGTAACAAGACAGTAGATTTTATTAAATATTGGGTTGATCTGTAACAAGAGAGTTGCTTTTATTAAATATTGGGTTGGTCTGTAACAAAAGAGTTGCTTTTATTAAATATTGGGTTGGTGTGTAACAAGACAGTAGATTTATTCAATATTGGGTTGGTGTGTAACAAGACAGTAGCTTTTATGCAATATTGGGTTGGTCTGTAACAAGACAGTAGCTTTTATTAAATATTGAGTTAGTGTGTAACAAGACAGTATCTTTTATTAAATATTGGCTTGGTGTGTAACAAGACAGTAGCTTTTATTAAATATTGGGTTAGTGTGTAACAAGACAGTAGTTTTTATTCAATATTGGGTTGGTCTGTAACAAGACAGTACCTTTTATTTAATATTGGGTTGGTGTGTAACAAGACAGTAGCTTTTCTTCAATATTGGGTTGGTGTGTAACAAGACAGCAGCTTTTATTAAATATTACGTTGTTGTGTAACAAGACACTAGCTTTTATTCAATATTATGTTGGTCTGAAACAAGACAGTACGTTTTATTCAATATTGGGTTGGTCTGTAACAAGACAGTAGCTTTTATTCAATATTGGGTTGGTGTGTAACAAGACAGTAGCTTTTATTAAATATTGGGTTCGACTGTAATAAGACAGTAGATTTTATTCAATATTATGTTGGTGTGTAACAAGACAGTAGGTTCTATTAAATATTGGGTTGGTCTGTAACAAGACAGTAGCTTTTATTCAATATTGGGTTGGTCTGTAACATGACAGTAGCTTTTATTCAATATTGGGTTGGTGTGTAACAAGACAGTAGCTTTTATTCAATATTGGGTTGGTCTGAAACAAGACAGTAGCTTTTATTAAATATTGGGTTGGTCTGTAACAAGACGGTAGCTTTTATTCAATATTCGGTTGGTGTGTAACAAGACAGTAGCTTTTATTAAATATTGGGTTGGTCTGTAACAAGACAGTAGCTTTTATGCATTATTGGGTTGGTCTGTAACAAGACAGTAGCTTTTATTCAATATTGGGTTGGTGTGTAAAAATTCAGTAGCTTATATTAAATATTAGGTTGGTCTGTAACAAGACAGTAGCTTTTATTGAATATTGGGTTGGTCTGTAACAAGACTGTAGATTTTATTCAATACTAGGTTGGTCTGTAACAAGACAATAGCTTTTATTAAATATTGGGTTGGTGTGTAACAAGACAGTAGCTTTTATTAAATATTGTGTTCGTCTGTAATAACACAGTAGCTTTTATTCAATATTATGTTGGTGTGTAACAAGACAGTAGATTTTATTAAATATTGGGTTGGTCTGTAACAAGAGAGTTGCTTTTATTAAATATTGGGTTGGTGTGTAGCAAGACAGTAGCTTTTATTCAATATTGGGTTGGTCTATAACAAGACAGTAGCTTTTATTCAATATTATGTTGGTGTGTAACAAGACAGTAGGTTTTATTAAATATTGGGTTGGTCTGTAACAAGACAATAGCTTTTATTGAATATTGGGTTGGTGTGTAACAAGACAGTAGCTTTTATTAAATATTGGGTTGGTCTGCCACAAGACAGGAGCTTTTATGAAATATTGGGTTGGTCTGTAAGAAGACAGTAGCTTTTATTCAATATTCGGTTCGTCTGTAACAAGACAGTAGCTTTTATTCAATATTGGGTTCGTGAGTCACAAGACAGTAGCTTTTATTAAATATTGGGTTGGTCTGTAACAAGAGAGTAACTTTTATTAAATATTGGGTTGGTCTGTAATAAGACAGTAGCTTTTATTAAATATTGGGTTGGTGTGTAACAAGGCAGTTGCTTTTATGCATTATTGGGTTGGTCTGTAGCAAGACCGTAGCTTTTATTCAATATTGGGTTCGTGTGTAACAAGACAGTAGCTTTTATTCAATATTGGGTTGGTCTGAAACAAGACAGTAGCTTTTATGCATTATTGGGTTGGTCTGTAACAAGACAGTAGCTTTTATTCAATATTGTGTTGGTGTGTAACAAGACAGTAGCTTTTATTCAATATTGGGTTGGTCTGAAACAAGACAGTAGCTTTTATTACATATTGGGTTGGTGTGTAACAAGACAGTAGCTTTTATTAAATATTACGTTGTTGTGTAACAAGACACTAGCTTTTATTCAATATTATGTTGGTCTGAAACAAGACAGTACGTTTTATTCAATATTGGGTTGGTCTGTAACAAGACAGTAGCTTTTATTCAATATTGGGTTGGTGTGTAACAAGACAGTAGCTTTTATTAAATATTGGGTTCGACTGTAATAAGACAGTAGCTTTTATTCAATATTATGTTGGTGTGTAACAAGACAGTAGGTTCTATTAAATATTGGGTTGGTCTGTAACAAGACAGTAGCTTTTATTCAGTATTGGGTTGGTGTGTAACACGACAGTAGCTTTTATTAAATAGTGGGTTGGTCTGCAACAAGGCAGTAGCTTTTATTAAATATTGGGTTGGTCTGTAACAAGTCAGTAGCTTTTATTCAATATTGGGTTGGTCTGTAACAAGACAGTAGCTTTATTAGATATGGGGTTGCTCTGTAACAAGACAGTAGCTTTTATTCAATATTGGGTTGGTCTGTAACAAGACAGTAGGTTTTATTCAATATTGGGTTGGTGTGTAACAAGACAGCAGCTTTTATTCAATATTGGGTTGGTCTGAAACAAGACAGTAGCTATTATTAAATATTGGGTTGGTCTGTAACAAGACGGTAGCTTTTATTCAATATTCGGTTGGTGTGTAACAAGACAGTAGCTTTTATTCAATATTGGGTTGGTGTGTAACAAGACAGTAGCTTCTATTCTATATTGGGTTGGTCTGAAACAAGACAGTAGCTTTTACTACATATTGGGTTGGTGTGTAACAAGACAGTAGCTTTTATTAAATATTGGGTTGGTCTGCAACAAGGCAGTAGCTTTTATTAAATATTGGGTTGGTCTGTAACAAGACAGTTGCTCTTAATCAATATTAGGTTAGTGTGTAACAAGACGGTAGCTTTTATTAAATATTGCGTTGGTCTGTAACAAGACAGTAATTTTATTCAATATTAGGTTAGTGTGTAACAAGAAAGTAGCTTTTATTAAATATTGCGTTGGTCTGTAACAAGACAGTAGCTTTTATTCAATATTAGGTTGGTCTGTAACAAGACAATAGCTTTTATTAAATATTGGGTTGGTGTGTAATAAGACAGTAGCTTTTATTAAATATTGGGTTCGTCTGTAATAAGACAGTAGCTTTTTTTCAATATTAGGTTAGTGTGTAACAAGACAGTAGCTTTTATTAAATATTGTTCTGGTCTGTAACAAGACAATAGCTTTTATTCAATATTAGGTTGGTCTGTAACAAGACAATATCTTTTATTAAATATTGGGTTCGTCTGTAAAAAGACAGTAGCTTTTATTCAATATTATGTTGGTGTGTAACAAGACAGTAGATTTTATTAAATATTGGGTTGATCTGTAACTAGAGAGTTGCTTTTATTAAATATTGGGTTGGTCTGTAACAAAAGAGTTGCTTTTATTAAATATTGGGTTGGTGTGTAACAAGACAGTAGATTTATTCAATATTGGGTTGGTGTGTAACAAGACAGTAGCTTTTATGCAATATTGGGTTGGTCTGTAACAAGACAGTAGCTTTTATTAAATATTGAGTTAGTGTGTAACAAGACAGTATCTTTTATTAAATATTGGCTTGGTGTGTAACAAGACAGTAGCTTTTATTAAATATTGGGTTAGTGTGTAACAAGACAGTAGCTTTTCTTCAATATTGGGTTGGTGTGTAACAAGACAGCAGCTTTTATTAAATATTACGTTGTTGTGTAACAAGACACTAGCTTTTATTCAATATTATGTTGGTCTGAAACAAGACAGTACGTTTTATTCAATATTGGGTTGGTCTGTAACAAGACAGTAGCTTTTATTCAATATTGGGTTGGTGTGTAACAAGACAGTAGCTTTTATTAAATATTGGGTTCGACTGTAATAAGACAGTAGATTTTATTCAATATTATGTTGGTGTGTAACAAGACAGTAGGTTCTATTAAATATTGGGTTGGTCTGTAACAAGACAGTAGCTTTTATTCAATATTGGGTTGGTCTGTAACAAGACAGTAGCTTTATTAGATATGGGGTTGCTCTGTAACAAGACAGTAGCTTTTATTCAATATTGGGTTAGTCTGTAACATGACAGTAGCTTTTATTCAATATTGGGTTTGTGTGTAACAAGACAGTAGCTTTTATTCAATATTGGGTTGGTCTGAAACAAGACAGTAGCTTTTATTAAATATTGGGTTGGTCTGTAACAAGACGGTAGCTTTTATTCAATATTCGGTTGGTGTGTAACAAGACAGTAGCTTTTATTAAATATTGGGTTGGTCTGTAACAAGACAGTAGCTTTTATGCATTATTGGGTTGGTCTGTAACAAGACAGTAGCTTTTATTCAATATTGGGTTGGTGTGTAAAAATTCAGTAGCTTTTATTAAATATTAGGTTGGTCTGTAACAAGACAGTAGCTTTTATTGAATATTGGGTTGGTCTGTAACAAGACTGTAGCTTTTATTCAATACTAGGTTGGTCTGTAACAAGACAATAGCTTTTATTAAATATTGGGTTGGTGTGTAACAAGACAGTAGCTTTTATTAAATATTGTGTTCTTCTGTAATAACACAGTAGCTTTTATTATATATTATGTTGGTGTGTAACAAGACAGTAGATTTTATTAAATATTGGGTTGGTCTGTAACAAGAGAGTTGCTTTTATTAAATATTGGGTTGGTGTGTAGCAAGACAGTAGCTTTTATTCAATATTGGGTTGGTCTGTAACAAGACAGTAGCTTTTATTCAATATTATGTTGGTGTGTAACAAGACAGTAGGTTTTATTAAATATTGGGTTGGTCTGTAACAAGACAATAGCTTTTATTGAATATTGGGTTGGTCTGTAACAAGACAGTAGCTTTTATTAAATATTGGGTTGGTGTGTAACAAGACAGTAGCTTTTATTAAATATTGGGTTGGTCTGCAACAAGACAGGAGCTTTTATGAAATATTGGGTTGGTCTGTAAGAAGACAGTAGCTTTTATTCAATATTCGGTTCGTCTGTAACAAGACAGTAGCTTTTATTCAATATTGGGTTCGTGAGTCACAAGACAGTAGCTTTTATTAAATATTGGGTTGGTCTGTAACAAGACAGTAACTTTTATTAAATATTGGGTTGGTCTGTAATAAGACAGTAGCTTTTATTAAATATTGGGTTGGTGTGTAACAAGGCAGTTGCTTTTATGCATTATTGGGTTGGTCTGTAGCAAGGCCGTAGCTTTTATTCAATATTGGGTTCGTGTGTAACAAGACAGTAGCTTTTATTCAATATTGGGTTGGTCTGAAACAAGACAGTAGCTTTTATGCATTATTGGGTTGGTCTGTAACAAGACAGTAGCTTTTATTCAATATTGGGTTGGTGTGTAACAAGACAGTAGCTTTTATTCAATATTGGGTTGGTCTGAAACAAGACAGTAGCTTTTATTACATATTGGGTTGGTGTGTAACAAGACAGTAGCTTTTATTAAATATTACGTTGTTGTGTAACAAGACACTAGCTTTTATTCAATATTATGTTGGTCTGAAACAAGACAGTACGTTTTATTCAATATTGGGTTGGTCTGTAACAAGACAGTAGCTTTTATTCAATATTGGGTTGGTGTGTAACAAGACAGTAGCTTTTATTAAATATTGGGTTCGACTGTAATAAGACAGTAGCTTTTATTCAATATTATGTTGGTGTGTAACAAGACAGTAGGTTCTATTAAATATTGGGTTGGTCTGTAACAAGACAGTAGCTTTTATTCAGTATTGGGTTGGTGTGTAACACGACAGTAGCTTTTATTAAATAGTGGGTTGGTCTGCAACAAGGCAGTAGCTTTTATTAAATATTGGGTTGGTCTGTAACAAGTCAGTAGCTTTTATTCAATATTGGGTTGGTCTGTAACAAGACAGTAGGTTTTATTCAATATTGGGTTGGTGTGTAACAAGACAGTAGCTTTTATTCAATATTGGGTTGGTCTGAAACAAGACAGTAGCTTTTATTAAATATTGGGTTGGTCTGTAACAAGACGGTAGCTTTTATTCAATATTCGGTTGGTGTGTAACAAGACAGTAGCTTTTATTAAATATTGGGTTTGTCTGTAACAAGACAGTAGCTTTTATGCATTATTGGGTTGGTCTGTAACAAGACAGTAGCTTTTATTCAATATTGGGTTTGTGTGTAAAAATTCAGTAGCTTTTATTAAATATTAGGTTGGTCTGTAACAAGACAGTAGCTTTTATTGAATATTGGGTTGGTCTGAAACAAGACTGTAGCTTTTATTCAATACTAGGTTGGTCTGTAACAAGACAATAGCTTTTATTAAACATTGGGTTGGTGTGTAACAACACAGTAGCTTTTATTAAATATTGTGTTCGTCTGTAATAAGACAGTAGCTTTTATTCAATATTATGTTGGTGTGTAACAAGACAGTAGATTTTATTAAATATTGGGTTGGTCTGTAACAAGACAGTAGCTTTTATTAAATATTGGGTTGGTGTGTAACAAGACAGTAGTTTTTATTCAATATTGGGTTGGTCTGTAACAAGACAGTACCTTTTATTTAATATTGGGTTGGTGTGTAACAAGACAGTAGCTTTTCTTCAATATTGGGTTGGTGTGTAACAAGACAGCAGCTTTTATTAAATATTACGTTGTTGTGTAACAAGACACTAGCTTTTATTCAATATTATGTTGGTCTGAAACAAGACAGTACGTTTTATTCAATATTGGGTTGGTCTGTAACAAGACAGTAGCTTTTATTCAATATTGGGTTGGTGTGTAACAAGACAGTAGCTTTTATTAAATATTGGGTTCGACTGTAATAAGACAGTAGATTTTATTCAATATTATGTTGGTGTGTAACAAGACAGTAGGTTCTATTAAATATTGGGTTGGTCTGTAACAAGACAGTAGCTTTTATTCAATATTGGGTTGGTCTGTAACAAGACAGTAGCTTTATTAGATATGGGGTTGCTCTGTAACAAGACAGTAGCTTTTATTCAATATTGGGTTGGTCTGTAACATGACAGTAGCTTTTATTCAATATTGGGTTTGTGTGTAACAAGACAGTAGCTTTTATTCAATATTGGGTTGGTCTGAAACAAGACAGTAGCTTTTATGCATTATTGGGTTGGTCTGTAACAAGACAGTAGCTTTTATTCAATATTGGGTTGGTGTGTAAAAATTCAGTAGCTTTTATTAAATATTAGGTTGGTCTGTAACAAGACAGTAGCTTTTATTGAATATTGGGTTGGTCTGTAACAAGACTGTAGCTTTTATTCAATACTAGGTTGGTCTGTAACAAGACAATAGCTTTTATTAAATATTGGGTTGGTGTGTAACAAGACAGTAGCTTTTATTAAATATTGTGTTCGTCTGTAATAACACAGTAGCTTTTATTATATATTATGTTGGTGTGTAACAAGACAGTAGATTTTATTAAATATTGGGTTGGTCTGTAACAAGAGAGATGCTTTTATTAAATATTGGG
Source organism: Eledone cirrhosa (assembly GCA_964016885.1). NCBI lineage: Eukaryota > Metazoa > Mollusca > Cephalopoda > Octopoda > Eledonidae > Eledone > Eledone cirrhosa. Next base: position 28,478,682 of record OZ024762.1, read on the forward strand.
TTGGTGTGTAGCAAGACAGTAGCTTTTATTCAATATTGGGTTGGTCTGTAACAAGACAGTAGCTTTTATTCAATATTATGTTAGTGTGTAACAAGACAGTAGGTTTTATTAAATATTGGGTTGGTCTGTAACAAGACAATAGCTTTTATTGAATATTGGGTTGGTCTGTAACAAGACAGTAGCTTTTATTGAATATTGGGTTGGTCTGTAACAAGACTGTAGCTTTTATTCAATACTAGGTTGGTCTGTAACAAGACAATAGCTTTTATTAAATATTGGGTTGGTGTGTAACAAGACAGTAGCTTTTATTAAATATTGTGTTCTTCTGTAATAACACAGTAGCTTTTATTATATATTATGTTGGTGTGTAACAAGACAGTAGATTTTATTAAATATTGGGTTGGTCTGTAACAAGAGAGTTGCTTTTATTAAATATTGGGTTGGTGTGTAGCAAGACAGTAGCTTTTATTCAATATTGGGTTGGTCTGTAACAAGACAGTAGCTTTTATTCAATATTATGTTGGTGTGTAACAAGACAGTAGGTTTTATTAAATATTGGGTTGGTCTGTAACAAGACAATAGCTTTTATTGAATATTGGGTTGGTCTGTAACAAGACAGTAGCTTTTATTAAATATTGGGTTGGTGTGTAACAAGACAGTAGCTTTTATTAAATATTGGGTTGGTCTGCAACAAGACAGGAGCTTTTATGAAATATTGGGTTGGTCTGTAAGAAGACAGTAGCTTTTATTCAATATTCGGTTCGTCTGTAACAAGACAGTAGCTTTTATTCAATATTGGGTTCGTGAGTCACAAGACAGTAGCTTTTATTAAATATTGGGTTGGTCTGTAACAAGACAGTAACTTTTATTAAATATTGGGTTGGTCTGTAATAAGACAGTAGCTTTTATTAAATATTGGGTTGGTGTGTAACAAGGCAGTTGCTTTTATGCATTATTGGGTTGGTCTGTAGCAAGGCCGTAGCTTTTATTCAATATTGGGTTCGTGTGTAACAAGACAGTAGCTTTTATTCAATATTGGGTTGGTCTGAAACAAGACAGTAGCTTTTATGCATTATTGGGTTGGTCTGTAACAAGACAGTAGCTTTTATTCAATATTGGGTTGGTGTGTAACAAGACAGTAGCTTTTATTCAATATTGGGTTGGTCTGAAACAAGACAGTAGCTTTTATTACATATTGGGTTGGTGTGTAACAAGACAGTAGCTTTTATTAAATATTACGTTGTTGTGTAACAAGACACTAGCTTTTATTCAATATTATGTTGGTCTGAAACAAGACAGTACGTTTTATTCAATATTGGGTTGGTCTGTAACAAGACAGTAGCTTTTATTCAATATTGGGTTGGTGTGTAACAAGACAGTAGCTTTTATTAAATATTGGGTTCGACTGTAATAAGACAGTAGCTTTTATTCAATATTATGTTGGTGTGTAACAAGACAGTAGGTTCTATTAAATATTGGGTTGGTCTGTAACAAGACAGTAGCTTTTATTCAGTATTGGGTTGGTGTGTAACACGACAGTAGCTTTTATTAAATAGTGGGTTGGTCTGCAACAAGGCAGTAGCTTTTATTAAATATTGGGTTGGTCTGTAACAAGTCAGTAGCTTTTATTCAATATTGGGTTGGTCTGTAACAAGACAGTAGGTTTTATTCAATATTGGGTTGGTGTGTAACAAGACAGTAGCTTTTATTCAATATTGGGTTGGTCTGAAACAAGACAGTAGCTTTTATTAAATATTGGGTTGGTCTGTAACAAGACGGTAGCTTTTATTCAATATTCGGTTGGTGTGTAACAAGACAGTAGCTTTTATTAAATATTGGGTTTGTCTGTAACAAGACAGTAGCTTTTATGCATTATTGGGTTGGTCTGTAACAAGACAGTAGCTTTTATTCAATATTGGGTTTGTGTGTAAAAATTCAGTAGCTTTTATTAAATATTAGGTTGGTCTGTAACAAGACAGTAGCTTTTATTGAATATTGGGTTGGTCTGAAACAAGACTGTAGCTTTTATTCAATACTAGGTTGGTCTGTAACAAGACAATAGCTTTTATTAAACATTGGGTTGGTGTGTAACAACACAGTAGCTTTTATTAAATATTGTGTTCGTCTGTAATAAGACAGTAGCTTTTATTCAATATTATGTTGGTGTGTAACAAGACAGTAGATTTTATTAAATATTGGGTTGGTCTGTAACAAGACAGTAGCTTTTATTAAATATTGGGTTGGTGTGTAACAAGACAGTAGTTTTTATTCAATATTGGGTTGGTCTGTAACAAGACAGTACCTTTTATTTAATATTGGGTTGGTGTGTAACAAGACAGTAGCTTTTCTTCAATATTGGGTTGGTGTGTAACAAGACAGCAGCTTTTATTAAATATTACGTTGTTGTGTAACAAGACACTAGCTTTTATTCAATATTATGTTGGTCTGAAACAAGACAGTACGTTTTATTCAATATTGGGTTGGTCTGTAACAAGACAGTAGCTTTTATTCAATATTGGGTTGGTGTGTAACAAGACAGTAGCTTTTATTAAATATTGGGTTCGACTGTAATAAGACAGTAGATTTTATTCAATATTATGTTGGTGTGTAACAAGACAGTAGGTTCTATTAAATATTGGGTTGGTCTGTAACAAGACAGTAGCTTTTATTCAATATTGGGTTGGTCTGTAACAAGACAGTAGCTTTATTAGATATGGGGTTGCTCTGTAACAAGACAGTAGCTTTTATTCAATATTGGGTTGGTCTGTAACATGACAGTAGCTTTTATTCAATATTGGGTTTGTGTGTAACAAGACAGTAGCTTTTATTCAATATTGGGTTGGTCTGAAACAAGACAGTAGCTTTTATGCATTATTGGGTTGGTCTGTAACAAGACAGTAGCTTTTATTCAATATTGGGTTGGTGTGTAAAAATTCAGTAGCTTTTATTAAATATTAGGTTGGTCTGTAACAAGACAGTAGCTTTTATTGAATATTGGGTTGGTCTGTAACAAGACTGTAGCTTTTATTCAATACTAGGTTGGTCTGTAACAAGACAATAGCTTTTATTAAATATTGGGTTGGTGTGTAACAAGACAGTAGCTTTTATTAAATATTGTGTTCGTCTGTAATAACACAGTAGCTTTTATTATATATTATGTTGGTGTGTAACAAGACAGTAGATTTTATTAAATATTGGGTTGGTCTGTAACAAGAGAGATGCTTTTATTAAATATTGGGTTGGTGTGTAGCAAGACAGTAGCTTTTATTCAATATTGGGTTGGTCTGTAACAAGACAGTAGCTTTTATTCAATATTATGTTAGTGTGTAACAAGACAGTAGGTTTTATTAAATATTGGGTTGGTCTGTAACAAGACAATAGCTTTTATTGAATATTGGGTTGGTCTGTAACAAGACAGTAGCTTTTATTAAATATTGGGTTGGTGTGTAACAAGACAGTAGCTTTTATTAAATATTGGGTTGGTCTGCAACAAGACAGGAGCTTTTATGAAATATTGGGTTGGTCTGTAAGAAGACAGTAGCTTTTATTCAATATTCGGTTCGTCTGTAACAAGACAGTAGCTTTTATTCAATATTGGGTTCGTGAGTCACAAGACAGTAGCTTTTATTAAATATTGGGTTGGTCTGTAACAAGACAGTAACTTTTATTAAATATTGGGTTGGTCTGTAATAAGACAGTAGCTTTTATTAAATATTGGGTTGGTGTGTAACAAGGCAGTTGCTTTTATGCATTATTGGGTTGGTCTGTAGCAAGGCCGTAGCTTTTATTCAATATTGGGTTCGTGTGTAACAAGACAGTAGCTTTTATTCAATATTGGGTTGGTCTGAAACAAGACAGTAGCTTTTATGCATTATTGGGTTGGTCTGTAACAAGACAGTAACTTTTATTCAATATTGGGTTGGTGTGTAACAAGACAGTAGCTTTTATTCAATATTGGGTTGGTCTGAAACAAGACAGTAGCTTTTATTACATATTGGGTTGGTGTGTAACAAGACAGTAGCTTTTATTAAATATTACGTTGTTGTGTAACAAGACACTAGTTTTATTCAATATTATGTTGGTCTGAAACAAGACAGTACGTTTTATTCAATATTGGGTTGGTCTGTAACAAGACAGTAGCTTTTATTCAATATTGGGTTGGTGTGTAACAAGACAGTAGCTTTTATTAAATATTGGGTTCGACTGTAATAAGACAGTAGCTTTTATTCAATATTATGTTGGTGTGTAACAAGACAGTAGGTTCTATTAAATATTGGGTTGGTCTGTAACAAGACAGTAGCTTTTATTCAGTATTGGGTTGGTGTGTCACACGACAGTAGCTTTTATTAAATAGTGGGTTGGTCTGCAACAAGGCAGTAGCTTTTATTAAATATTGGGTTGGTCTGTAACAAGTCAGTAGCTTTTATTCAATATTGGGTTGGTCTGTAACAAGACAGTAGGTTTTATTCAATATTGGGTTGGTGTGTAACAAGACAGTAGCTTTTATTCAATATTGGGTTGGTCTGAAACAAGACAGTAGCTTTTATTAAATATTGGGTTGGTCTGTAACAAGACGGTAGCTTTTATTCAATATTCGGTTGGTGTGTAACAAGACAGTAGCTTTTATTAAATATTGGGTTTGTCTGTAACAAGACAGTAGCTTTTATGCATTATTGGGTTGGTCTGTAACAAGACAGTAGCTTTTATTCAATATTGGGTTTGTGTGTAAAAATTCAGTAGCTTTTATTAAATATTAGGTTGGTCTGTAACAAGACAGTAGCTTTTATTGAATATTGGGTTGGTCTGAAACAAGACTGTAGCTTTTATTCAATACTAGGTTGGTCTGTAACAAGACAATAGCTTTTATTAAACATTGGGTTGGTGTGTAACAACACAGTAGCTTTTATTAAATATTGTGTTCGTCTGTAATAAGACAGTAGCTTTTATTCAATATTATGTTGGTGTGTAACAAGACAGTAGATTTTATTAAATATTGGGTTGGTCTGTAACAAGAGAGTTGCTTTTATTAAATATTGGGTTGGTGTGTAACAAGACAGTAGCTTTTATTCAATATTGGGTTGGTCTGTAACAAGACAGTAGCTTTTATTCAATATTATGTTGGTGTGTAACAAGACAGTAGGTTTTATTAAATATTGGGTTGGTCTGTAACAAGACAATAGCTTTTGTTGAATATTGGGTTGGTCTGTAACAAGACAGTAGCTTTTATTAAATATTGGGTTGGAGTGTAACAAGACAGTAGCTTTTATTAAATATTGGGTTGGTCTGCAACAAGACAGGAGCTTTTATGAAATATTGGGTTGGTCTGTAACAAGACAGTAGCTTTTATTCAATATTGGGTTCGTCTGTAACAAGACAGTAGCTTTTATTCAATATTGGGTTCGTGTGTCACAAGACAGTAGCTTTTATTAAATATTGGGTTGGTCTGTAACAAGACAGTAGCTTTTATTAAATATTGGGTTGGTCTGTAATAAGACAGTAGCTTTTATTAAATATTGGGTTGGTGTGTAACAAGACAGTTGCTTTTATGCATTATTGGGTTGGTCTGTAACAAGACCGTAGCTTTTATTCAATATTGGGTTCGTGTGTAACAAGACATTAGCTTTTATTCAATATTAGGTTGGTGTGTAACAAGACAGTAGCTTTTATTCAATATTGGGTTGGTCTGAAACAAGATAGTAGCTTTTATGCATTATTGGTTTGGTCTGTAACAAGACAGTAGCTTTTATTCAATATTGGGTTGGTGTGTAACAAGACAGTAGCTTCTATTCTATATTGGGTTGGTCTGAAATAAGACAGTAGCTTTTATTACATATTGGGTTGGTGTGTAACAAGACAGTAGCTTTTATTAAATATTGGGTTGGTCTGTAACAAGACAGTAGCTTTTATGCATTATTGGGTTGGTCTGTAACAAGACAGTAGCTTTTATTCAATATTGGGTTGGTGTGTAACAAGTCAGTAGCTTTTATTAAATATTAGGTTGGTCTGTAACAAGACAGTAGCTTTTATTGAATATCGGGTTGGTCTGTAACAAGACAGTAGCTTTTATTCAATATTAGGTTTGTGTGTAACAAGACAGTAGCTTTTATTAATTATTGCGTTGGTCTGTAACAAGACAGTAGCTTTTATGCATTATTGGGTTGGTCTGTAACAAGACAATAGCTTTTATTAAATATTGGGTTGGTGTGTAACAAGACAGTAGCTTTTATTATATATTGGGTTCGTCTGTAATAAGACAGTAGCTTTTATTCAATATTATGTTGGTGTGTAACAAGACAGTAGATTTTATTAAATATTGGGTTGGTCTGTAACAAGAGAGTTGCTTTTATTAAATATTGGGTTGGTGTGTAACAAGACAGTAGCTTTGATTAAATATTAGGTGTGTGTGTAATAAGACTAGTTTTTATTAAATATTAGGTTGGTGTGTAACAAGACAGTTGATTTTATTAAATATTAGGTTTGTGTGTAACTAGACAGTAGCTTTTAATAAATATTAGGTTGGTCTGTAACAAGACGGTAGCTTTTATTCAATATTCGTTTGGTGTGTAATAAGACAGTAGCTTTTATTAAGTATTAGGTTGGTCTGTAAAAAGACAGTAGCTTTTATTAAATATTGGGTTCGTGTGTAACAAGACAGTAGCTTTTATTAAATATTAAATTGGTGTGTAACAAGGCAGTTGCTTTTATTAAATATTGGGTTGGTGTGTAGCAAGACTGTAGGTTTTATTCAATATTGGGTTGGTGTGTTAGAAGACAGTAGCTTTTATTAAATATTGGGTTAGTGTGTAACAAGACAGTATCTTTTATTAAATATTGGATTGGTGTGTAACAAGACAGTAGCTTTTATTAAATATTGGGTTGGTGTGTAACAAGACAGTAGCTTTTATTCAATATCGGGTTGGTGTGTAACATGTCAGTAACTTTTATTAAATATTGGGTTGGTGTGTAACAAGACAGTAGCTTTTCGTAAATATTAGGTTGGTGTGTAACAAGACAGTAGCTTTTTTAATATATTGGGTTGGTCTGTAACAAGACAATAGCTTTTATTCAATATTGGGTTGGTCTGTAACAAGACGGTAGCTTTTATTCAATATTGGGTTCGTGTGTAACAAGACAGTAGCTTTTATTAAATATTGGGTTCGACTGTAATAAGACAGTAGCTTTTAATCAATATTATGTTGGTGTGTAACAAGACAGTAGGTTTTATTAAATATTGTGTTGGTCTGTAACAGGACAGTAGCTTTTATTGAATATTGGGTTGGTCTGTAACAAGACAGTAGCTTTTATTCAATATTGGGTTGGTGTGTAACACGACAGTAGCTTTTATTAAATATTGGGTTGGTCTGCAACAAGGCAGTAGCTTTTATTAAATATTGGGTTGGTCTGTAACAAGACAGTTGCTCTTAATCAATATTAGGTTAGTGTGTAACAAGACGGTAGCTTTTATTAAACATTGCGTTGGTCTGTAACAAGACAGTAATTTTATTCAATATTAGGTTAGTGTGTAACAAGAAAGTAGCTTTTATTAAATATTGCGTTGGTCTGTAACAAGACAGTAGCTTTTATTCAATATTAGGTTGGTCTGTAACGAGACAATAGCTTTTATTAAATATTGGGTTGGTGTGTAATAAGACAGTAGCTTTTATTAAATATTGGGTTCGTCTGTAATAAGACAGTAGCTTTTTTTCAATATTAGGTTAGTGTGTAACAAGACAGTAGCTTTTATTAAATATTGTTCTGGTCTGTAACAAGACAATAGCTTTTATTCAATATTAGGTTGGTCTGTAACAAGACAATATCTTTTATTAAATATTGGGTTCGTCTGCAATAAGACAGTAGCTTTTATTCAATATTATGTTGGTGTGTAACAAGACAGTAGATTTTATTAAATATTGGGTTGATCTGTAACAAGAGAGTTGCTTTTATTAAATATTGGGTTGGTGTGTAACAAGACAGTAGATTTATTAAATATTGGGTTAGTGTGTAACAAGACAGTATCTTTTATTAAATATTGGATTGGGGTGTAACAAGACAGTAGCTTTTATTAAATATTGGGTTAGTATGTAACAAGACAGTAGTTTTTATTCAATATTGGGTTGGTCTGTAACAAGACAGTAGCTTTTATTTAATATTGGGTTGGTGTGTAACAAGACAGTAGCTTTTCTTCAATATTGGGTTGGTGTGTAACAAGACAGCAGCTTTTATTAAATATTACGTTGTTGTGTAACAAGACACTAGCTTTTATTCAATATTATGTTGGTCTGAAACAAGACAGTACGTTTTATTCAATATTGGGTTGGTCTGTAACAAGACAGTAGCTTTTATTCAATATTGGGTTGGTGTGTAACAAGACAGTAGCTTTTATTAAATATTGGGTTCGACTGTAATAAGACAGTAGATTTTATTCAATATTATGTTGGTGTGTAACAAGACAGTAGGTTCTATTAAATATTGGGTTGGTCTGTAACAAGACAGTAGCTTTTATTCAATATTGGGTTGGTCTGTAACAAGACAGTAGCTTTATTAGATATGGGGTTGCTCTGTAACAAGACAGTAGCTTTTATTCTATATTGGGTTTGTGTGTAACAAGACAGTAGCTTTTATTGAATATTGGGTTGGTCTGAAACAAGACAGTAGCTTTTATTAAATATTGGGTTGGTCTGTAACAAGACGGTAGCTTTTATTCAATATTCGGTTGGTGTGTAACAAGACTGTAGCTTTTATTAAATATTGGGTTGGTCTGTAACAAGACAGTAGCTTTTATGCATTATTGGGTTGGTCTGAAACAAGACAGTAGCTTTTATTCAATATTGGGTTGGTGTGTAAAAATTCAGTAGCTTTTATTAAATATTAGGTTGGTCTGTAACAAGACAGTAGCTTTTATTGAATATTGGGTTGGTCTGTAACAAGACTGTAGCTTTTATTCAATACTAGGTTGGTCTGTTACAAGACAGTAGATTTTATTAAATATTGGGTTGGTCTGTAACAAGAGAGTTGCTTTTATTAAATATTGAGTTGGTGTGTAGCAAGACAGTAGCTTTTATTCAATATTGGGTTGTTCTGTAACAAGACTGTAGCTTTTATTCAATATTATGTTGGTGTGTAACAAGACAGTAGGTTTTATTAAATATTGGGTTGGTCTGTAACAAGACAGTAGCTTTTATTGAATATTGGGTTGGTCTGTAACAAGACAGTAGCTTTTATTATATATTGGGTTGGTGTGTAACAAGACAGTAGCTTTTATTAAATATTGGGTTGGTCTGCAACAGGACAGTTGATTTTATTAAATATTAGGTTTGTGTGTAACTAGACAGTAGCTTTTAATAAATATTAGGTTGGTCTGTAACAAGACGGTAGCTTTTATTCAATATTCGTTTGGTGTGTAATAAGACAGTAGCTTTTATTAAGTATTAGGTTGGTCTGTAAAAAGACAGTAGCTTTTATTAAATATTGGGTTCGTGTGTAACAAGACAGTAGCTTTTATTAAATATTAAATTGGTGTGTAACAAGGCAGTTGCTTTTATTAAATATTGGGTTGGTGTGTAGCAAGACTGTAGGTTTTATTCAATATTGGGTTGGTGTGTTAGAAGACAGTAGCTTTTATTAAATATTGGGTTAGTGTGTAACAAGACAGTATCTTTTATTAAATATTGGATTGGTGAGTAACAAGACAGTAGCTTTTATTAAATATTGGGTTGGTGTGTAACAAGACAGTAGCTTTTATTCAATATTGGGTTGGTCTGTAACAAGACAGTAGCTTTTATTCAATATTGGGTTGGTGTGTAACAAGACAGTAGCTTTTCTTCAATATTGGGTTGGTGTGTAATAAGACAGTAGCTTTTATTAAATATTACGTGTTGTGTAACAAGACACTAGCTTTTATTCAATATTATGTTGGTCTGAAACAAGACAGTAGCTTTTATTGAATATTGGGTTGGTCTGTAACAAGACAGTAATTATATTCAATTTTAGTTTAGTGTGTAACAAGACAGTAGCTTTTATTCAATATCGGTTTGGTGTGTAACATGTCAGTAACTTTTATTCAATATTGGGTTGGTGTGTAACAAGACAGTAGCGTTTCGTAAATATTAGGTTGGTGTGTAACAAGACAGTAGCTTTTTTAATATATTGGGTTGGTCTGTAACAAGACAATAGCTTTTATTCAATATTGGGTTGGTCTGTAACAAGACGGTAGCTTTTATTCAATATTGGGTTCGTGTGTAACAAGACAGTAGCTTTTATTAAATATTGGGTTCGACTGTAATAAGACAGTAGCTTTTAATCAATATTATGTTGGTGTGTAACAAGACAGTAGGTTTTATTAAATATTGTGTTGGTCTGTAACAGGACAGTAGCTTTTATTGAATATTGGGTTGGTGTGTAACACGACAGTAGCTTTTATTAAATATTGGGTTGGTCTGCAACAAGGCAGTAGCTTTTTTTAAATATTGGGTTGGTCTGTAACAAGACAGTTGCTCTTAATCAATATTAGGTTAGTGTGTAACAAGACGGTAGATTTTATTAAATATTGCGTTGGTCTGTAACAACACAGTAATTTTATTCAATATTAGGTTGGTCTGTAACGAGACAATAGCTTTTATTAAATATTGGGTTGGTGTGTAATAAGACAGTAGCTTTTATTAAATATTGGGTTCGTCTGTAATAAGACAAGAGCTTTTTTTCAATATTAGGTTAGTGTGTAACAAGACAGTAGCTTTTATTAAATATTGTTCTGGTCTGTAACAAGACAATAGCTTTTATTCAATATTAGGTTGGTCTGTAACAAGACAATATCTTTTATTAAATATTGGGTTCGTCTGCAATAAGACAGTAGCTTTTATTCAATATTATGTTGGTGTGTAACAAGACAGTAGATTTTATTAAATATTGGGTTGATCTGTAACAAGAGAGTTGCTTTTATTAAATATTGGGTTGGTCTGTAACAAAAGAGTTGCTTTTATTAAATATTGGGTTGGTGTGTAACAAGACAGTAGATTTATTAAATATTGGGTTAGTGTGTAACAAGACAGTATCTTTTATTAAATATTGGATTGGTGTGTAACAAGACAGTAGCTTTTATTAAATATTGGGTTAGTGTGTAACAAGACAGTAATTTTTATTCAATATTGGGTTGGTCTGTAACAAGACAGTAGCTTTTATTTAATATTGGGTTGGTGTGTAACAAGACAGTAGCTTTTCTTCAATATTGGGTTGGTGTGTAACAAGACAGCAGCTTTTATTAAATATTACGTTGTTGTGTAACAAGACACTAGCTTTTATTCAATATTATGTTGGTCTGAAACAAGACAGTACGTTTTATTCAATATTGGGTTGGTCTGTAACAAGACAGTAGCTTTTATTCAATATTGGGTTGGTGTGTAACAAGACAGTAGCTTTTATTAAATATTGGGTTCGACTGTAATAAGACAGTAGATTTTATTCAATATTATGTTGGTGTGTAACAAGACAGTAGGTTCTATTAAATATTGGGTTGGTCTGTAACAAGACAGTAGCTTTTATTCAATATTGGGTTGGTCTGTAACAAGACAGTAGCTTTATTAGATATGGGGTTGCTCTGTAACAAGACAGTAGCTTTTATTCAATATTGGGTTGGTCTGTAACAAGACAGTAGCTTTTATTCAATATTGGGTTTGTGTGTAACAAGACAGTAGCTTTTATTCAATATTGGGTTGGTCTGAAACAAGACAGTAGCTTTTATTAAATATTGGGTTGGTCTGTAACAAGACGGTAGCTTTTATTCAATATTCGGTTGGTGTGTAACAAGACAGTAGCTTTTATTAAATATTGGGTTGGTCTGTAACAAGACAGTAGCTTTTATGCATTATTGGGTTGGTCTGTAACAAGACAGTAGCTTTTATTCAATATTGGGTTGGTGTGTAAAAATTCAGTAGCTTTTATTAAATATTAGGTTGGTCTGTAACAAGACAGTAGCTTTTATTGAATATTGGGTAGGTCTGTAACAAGACTGTAGCTTTTATTCAATACTAGGTTGGTCTGTAACAAGACAGTAGATTTTATTAAATATTGGGTTGGTCTGTAACAAGAGAGTTGCTTTTATTAAATATTGAGTTGGTGTGTAGCAAGACAGTAGCTTTTATTCAATATTGGGTTGGTCTGTAACAAGACTGTAGCTTTTATTCAATATTATGTTGGTGTGTAACAAGACAGTAGGTTTTATTAAATATTGGGTTGGTCTGTAACAAGACAATAGCTTTTATTGAATATTGGGTTGGTCTGTAACAAGACAGTAGCTTTTATTATATATTGGGTTGGTGTGTAACAAGACAGTAGCTTTTATTAAATATTGGGTTGGTCTGTAACAAGACAGTAGCTTTTATTCAATATTGGGTTCGTCTGTAACAAGACAGTAGCTTTTATTCAATATTGGGTTGGTCTGAAACAAGACAGTAGCTTTTATGCATTATTGGGTTGGTCTGTAACAAGACAGTAGCTTTTATTCAATATTGGGTTGGTGTGTAACAAGACAGTAGCTTTTATTCAATATTGGGTTGGTCTGAAACAAGACAGTAGCTTTTATTACATATTGGGTTGGTGTGTAACAAGACAGTAGCTTTTATTAAATATTACGTTGTTGTGTAACAAGACACTAGCTTTTATTCAATGTTATGTTGGTCTGAAACAAGACAGTACGTTTTATTCAATATTGGGTTGGTCTGTAACAAGACAGTAGCTTTTATTCAATATTGGGTTGGTGTGTAACAAGACAGTAGCTTTTATTAAATATTGGGTTCGACTGTAATAAGACAGTAGCTTTTATTCAATATTATGTTGGTGTGTAACAAGACAGTAGGTTCTATTAAATATTGGGTTGGTCTGTAACAAGACAGTAGCTTTTATTCAATATTGGGTTGGTGTGTAACACGACAGTAGCTTTTATTAAATATTGGGTTGGTCTGCAACAAGGCAGTAGCTTTTATTAAATATTGGGTTGGTCTGTAACAAGTCAGTAGCTTTTATTCAATATTGGGTTGGTCTGTAACAAGACAGTAGCTTTATTAGATATGGGGTTGCTCTGTAACAAGACAGTAGCTTTTATTCAATATTGGGTTGGTCTGTAACAAGACAGTAGCTTTTATTCAATATTGGGTTGGTGTGTAACAAGACAGTAGCTTTTATTCAATATTGGGTTGGTCTGAAACAAGACAGTAGCTTTTATTAAATATTGGGTTGGTCTGTAACAAGACGGTAGCTTTTATTCAATATTCGGTTGGTGTGTAACAAGACAGTAGCTTTTATTAAATATTGGGTTGGTCTGTAACAAGACAGTAGCTTTTATGCATTATTGGGTTGGTCTGTAACAAGACAGTAGTTTTTATTCAATATTGGGTTGGTGTGTAAAAATTCAGTAGCTTTTATTAAATATTAGGTTGGTCTGTAACAAGACAGTAGCTTTTATTGAATATTGGGTTGGTCTGAAACAAGACTGTAGCTTTTATTCAATACTAGGTTGGTCTGTAACAAGACAATAGCTTTTATTAAACATTGGGTTGGTGTGTAACAAGACAGTAGCTTTTATTAAATATTGTGTTCGTCTGTAATAAGACAGTAGCTTTTATTCAATATTATGTTGGTGTGTAACAAGACAGTAGATTTTATTAAATATTGGGTTGGTCTGTAACAAGAGAGTTGCTTTTATTAAATATTGGGTTGGTGTGTAACAAGACAGTAGCTTTTATTCAATATTGGGTTGGTTTGTAACAAGACAGTAGCTTTTATTCAATATTATGTTGGTGTGTAACAAGACAGTAGGTTTTATTAAATATTGGGTTGGTATGTAACAAGACAATAGCTTTTGTTGAATATTGGGTTGGTCTGTAACAAGACAGTAGCTTTTATTAAATATTGGGTTGGAGTGTAACAAGACAGTAGCTTTTATTAAATATTGGGTTGGTCTGTAACAAGTCAATAGTTTTTATTCAATATTGGGTTGGTCTGTAACAAGACAGTAGCTTTATTAGATATGGGGTTGCTCTGTAACAAGACAGTAGCTTTTAATTAAATATTGTGTTGGTCTGTAACAAGACAGTAGCTTTTATTCAATATTGGGTTTGTGTGTAATAAGACAGTAGCTTTTATTCAATATTGGGTTGGTCTGAAACAAGACAGTAGCTTTTATTAAATATTGGGTTGGTCTGTAACGAGACGGTAGCTTTTATTCAATATTCGGTTGGTGTGTAACAAGACAGTAGCTTTTATTAAATATTGGGTTGGTCTGTAACAAGACAGTAGCTTTTATGCATTATTGGGTTGGTCTGTAACAAGACAGTAGTTTTTATTCAATATTGGGTTGGTGTGTAAAAATTCAGTAGCTTTTATTAAATATTAGGTTGGTCTGTAACAAGACAGTAGCTTTTATTGAATATTGGGTTGGTCTGAAACAAGACTGTAGCTTTTATTCAATACTAGGTTGGTCTGTAACAAGACAGTAGATTTTATTAAATATTGGGTTGGTCTGTAACAAGAGAGTTGCTTTTATTAAATATTGAGTTGGTGTGTAGCAAGACAGTAGCTTTTATTCAATATTGGGTTGGTCTGTAACAAGACAGTAGCTTTTATTCAATATTGGGTTGGTTTGTAACAAGACAGTAGCTTTTATTCAATATTATGTTGGTGTGTAACAAGACAGTAGGTTTTATTAAATATTGGGTTGGTATGTAACAAGACAATAGCTTTTGTTGAATATTGGGTTGGTCTGTAACAAGACAGTAGCTTTTATTAAATATTGGGTTGGAGTGTAACAAGACAGTAGCTTTTATTAAATATTGGGTTGGTCTGTAACAAGTCAATAGTTTTTATTCAATATTGGGTTGGTCTGAAACAAGACAGTAGCTTTTATGCATTATTGGGTTGGTCTGTAACAAGACAGTAGCTTTTATTCAATATTGGGTTGGTGTGTAACAAGACAGTAGCTTTTATTCAATATTGGGTTGGTCTGAAACAAGACAGTAGCTTTTATTACATATTGGGTTGGTGTGTAACAAGACAGTAGCTTTTATTAAATATTACGTTGTTGTGTAACAAGACACTAGCTTTTATTCAATGTTATGTTGGTCTGAAACAAGACAGTACGTTTTATTCAATATTGGGTTGGTCTGTAACAAGACAGTAGCTTTTATTCAATATTGGGTTGGTGTGTAACAAGACAGTAGCTTTTATTAAATATTGGGTTCGACTGTAATAAGACAGTAGCTTTTATTCAATATTATGTTGGTGTGTAACAAGACAGTAGGTTCTATTAAATATTGGGTTGGTCTGTAACAAGACAGTAGCTTTTATTCAATATTGGGTTGGTGTGTAACACGACAGTAGCTTTTATTAAATATTGGGTTGGTCTGCAACAAGGCAGTAGCTTTTATTAAATATTGGGTTGGTCTGTAACAAGTCAGTAGCTTTTATTCAATATTGGGTTGGTCTGTAACAAGACAGTAGCTTTATTAGATATGGGGTTGCTCTGTAACAAGACAGTAGCTTTTATTCAATATTGGGTTGGTCTGTAACAAGACAGTAGCTTTTATTCAATATTGGGTTGGTGTGTAACAAGACAGTAGCTTTTATTCAATATTAGGTTGGTCTGAAACAAGACAGTAGCTTTTATTAAATATTGGGTTGGTCTGTAACAAGACGGTAGCTTTTATTCAATATTCGGTTGGTGTGTAACAAGACAGTAGCTTTTATTAAATATTGGGTTGGTCTGTAACAAGACAGTAGCTTTTATGCATTATTGGGTTGGTCTGTAACAAGACAGTAGTTTTTATTCAATATTGGGTTGGTGTGTAAAAATTCAGTAGCTTTTATTAAATATTAGGTTGGTCTGTAACAAGACAGTAGCTTTTATTGAATATTGGGTTGGTCTGAAACAAGACTGTAGCTTTTATTCAATACTAGGTTGGTCTGTAACAAGACAATAGCTTTTATTAAACATTGGGTTGGTGTGTAACAAGACAGTAGCTTTTATTAAATATTGTGTTCGTCTGTAATAAGACAGTAGCTTTTATTCAATATTATGTTGGTGTGTAACAAGACAGTAGATTTTATTAAATATTGGGTTGGTCTGTAACAAGAGAGTTGCTTTTATTAAATATTGGGTTGGTGTGTAACAAGACAGTAGCTTTTATTCAATATTGGGTTGGTTTGTAACAAGACAGTAGCTTTTATTCAATATTATGTTGGTGTGTAACAAGACAGTAGGTTTTATTAAATATTGGGTTGGTATGTAACAAGACAATAGCTTTTGTTGAATATTGGGTTGGTCTGTAACAAGACAGTAGCTTTTATTAAATATTGGGTTGGAGTGTAACAAGACAGTAGCTTTTATTAAATATTGGGTTGGTCTGTAACAAGTCAATAGTTTTTATTCAATATTGGGTTGGTCTGTAACAAGACAGTAGCTTTATTAGATATGGGGTTGCTCTGTAACAAGACAGTAGCTTTTAATTAAATATTGTGTTGGTCTGTAACAAGACAGTAGCTTTTATTCAATATTGGGTTTGTGTGTAATAAGACAGTAGCTTTTATTCAATATTGGGTTGGTCTGAAACAAGACAGTAGCTTTTATTAAATATTGGGTTGGTCTGTAACGAGACGGTAGCTTTTATTCAATATTCGGTTGGTGTGTAACAAGACAGTAGCTTTTATTAAATATTGGGTTGGTTTGTAACAGGAAAGGAGCTTTTATGCATTATTGGGTTGGTCTGTAACAAGACAGTAGCTTTTATTCAATATTGGGTTGGTGTGTAAAAATTCAGTAGCTTTTATTATATATTAGGTTGGTCTGTAACAAGACAGTAGCTTTTATTGAATATTGGGTTGGTCTGTAACAAGACTGTAGCTTTTATTCAATACTAGGTTGGTCTGTAACAAGACAATAGCTTTTATTAAATATTGGGTTGGTGTGTAACAAGACAGTAGCTTTTATTAAATATTGTGTTCGTCTGTAATAAGACAGTAGCTTTTATTCAATATTATGTTGGTGTGTAACAAGACAGTAGGTTCTATTAAATATTGGGTTGGTCTGTAACAAGACAGTAGCTTTTATTCAATATTGGGTTGGTGTGTAACACGACAGTAGCTTTTATTAAATATTGGGTTGGTCTGTAACAAGACAGTAGCTTTTATTCAATATTGGGTTGGTGTGTAACACGACAGTAGCTTTTATTAAATATTGGGTTGGTCTGTAACAAGTCAGTAGCTTTTATTCAATATTGGGTTGGTCTGTAACAAGACAGTAGCTTTATTAGATATGGGGTTGCTCTGTAACAAGTCAGTAGCTTTTAATTAAATATTGTGTTGGTCTGTAACAAGACAGTAGCTTTTATTCAATATTGGGTTTGTGTGTAATAAGACAGTAGCTTTTATTCAATATTGGGTTGGTCTGAAACAAGACAGTAGCTTTTATTAAATATTGGGTTGGTCTGTAACGAGACGGTAGCTTTTATTCAATATTCGGTTGGTGTGTAACAAGACAGTAGCTTTTATTAAATATTGGGTTGGTCTGTAACAAGACAGTAGCTTTTATGCATTATTGGGTTGGTCTGTAACAAGACAATAGCTTTTATTAAATATTGGGTTGGTGTGTAACAAGACAGTAGCTTTTATTCAATATTGGGTTGGTGTGTAAAAATTCAGTAGCTTTTATTAAATATTAGGTTGGTCTGTAACAAGACAGTAGCTTTTATTGAATATTGGGTTGGTCTGTAACAAGACTGTAGCTTTTATTCAATACTAGGTTGGTCTGTAACAAGACAATAGCTTTTATTAAATATTGGGTTGGTGTGTAACAAGACAGTAGCTTTTATTAAATATTGTGTTCGTCTGTAATAAGACAGTAGCTTTTATTCAATATTATGTTGGTGTGTAACTAGACAGTAGATTTTATTAAATATTGGGTTGGTCTGTAACAAGAGAGTTGCTTTTATTAAATATTGGGTTGGTGTGTAACAAGACAGTAGCTTTTATTCAATATTATGTTGGTGTGTAACAAGACAGTAGGTTTTATTAAATATTGGGTTGGTCTGTAACAAGACAATAGCTTTTATTGAATATTGGGTTGGTCTGTAACAAGACAGTAGCTTTTATTAAATATTGGGTTGGTGTGTAACAAGACAGTAGCTTTTATTAAATATTGGGTTGGTCTGCAACAAGACAGGAGCTTTTATGAAATATTGGGTTGGTCTGTAACAAGACAGTAGCTTTTATTAAATATTGGGTTGGTCTGTAACAAGACAGTAGCTTTTATTAAATATTGGGTTGGTCTGTAATAAGACAGTAGCTTTTATTAAATATTGGGTTGGTGTGTAACAAGACAGTTGCTTTTATGCTTTATTGGGTTGGTCTGTAGCAAGACCGTAGCTTTTATTCAATATTGGGTTGGTGTGTAACAGGACAGTAGCTTTTATTCAATATTGGGTTTGTGTGTAATAAGACAGTAGCTTTTATTCAATATTGGGTTGGTCTGAAACAAGACAGTAGCTTTTATTAAATATTGGGTTGGTCTGTAACGAGACGGTAGCTTTTATTCAATATTCGGTTGGTGTGTAACAAGACAGTAGCTTTTATTAAATATTGGGTTGGTCTGTAACAAGACAGTAGCTTTTATGCATTATTGGGTTGGTCTGTAACAAGACAGTAGCTTTTATTCAATATTGGGTTGGTGTGTAAAAATTCAGTAGCTTTTATTATATATTAGGTTGGTCTGTAACAAGACAGTAGCTTTTATTGAATATTGGGTTGGTCTGTAACAAGACTGTAGCTTTTATTCAATACTAGGTTGGTCTGTAACAAGACAATAGCTTTTATTAAATATTGGGTTGGAGTGTAACAAGACAGTAGCTTTTATTAAATATTGGGTTGGTCTGTAACAAGTCAATAGTTTTTATTCAATATTGGGTTGGTCTGTAACAAGACAGTAGCTTTATTAGATATGGGGTTGCTCTGTAACAAGACAGTAGCTTTTAATTAAATATTGTGTTGGTCTGTAACAAGACAGTAGCTTTTATTCAATATTGGGTTTGTGTGTAATAAGACAGTAGATTTTATTCAATATTGGGTTGGTCTGAAACAAGACAGTAGCTTTTATTAAATATTGGGTTGGTCTGTAACGAGACGGTAGCTTTTATTCAATATTCGGTTGGTGTGTAACAAGACAGTAGCTTTTATTAAATATTGGGTTGGTTTGTAACAGGACAGGAGCTTTTATGCATTATTGGGTTGGTCTGTAACAAGACAGTAGCTTTTATTCAATATTGGGTTGGTGTGTAAAAATTCAGTAGCTTTTATTATATATTAGGTTGGTCTGTAACAAGACAGTAGCTTTTATTGAATATTGGGTTGGTCTGTAACAAGACTGTAGCTTTTATTCAATACTAGGTTGGTCTGTAACAAGACAATAGCTTTTATTAAATATTGGGTTGGTGTGTAACAAGACAGTAGCTTTTATTAAATATTGTGTTCGTCTGTAATAAGACAGTAGCTTTTATTCAATATTATGTTGGTGTGTAACAAGACAGTAGGTTCTATTAAATATTGGGTTGGTCTGTAACAAGACAGTAGCTTTTATTCAATATTGGGTTGGTGTGTAACACGACAGTAGCTTTTATTAAATATTGGGTTGGTCTGTAACAAGACAGTAGCTTTTATTCAATATTGGGTTGGTGTGTAACACGACAGTAGCTTTTATTAAATATTGGGTTGGTCTGTAACAAGTCAGTAGCTTTTATTCAATATTGGGTTGGTCTGTAACAAGACAGTAGCTTTATTAGATATGGGGTTGCTCTGTAACAAGTCAGTAGCTTTTAATTAAATATTGTGTTGGTCTGTAACAAGACAGTAGCTTTTATTCAATATTGGGTTTGTGTGTAATAAGACAGTAGCTTTTATTCAATATTGGGTTGGTCTGAAACAAGACAGTAGCTTTTATTAAATATTGGGTTGGTCTGTAACGAGACGGTAGCTTTTATTCAATATTCGGTTGGTGTGTAACAAGACAGTAGCTTTTATTAAATATTGGGTTGGTCTGTAACAAGACAGTAGCTTTTATGCATTATTGGGTTGGTCTGTAACAAGACAATAGTTTTTTTTAAATATTGGGTTGGTGTGTAACAAGACAGTAGCTTTTATTCAATATTGGGTTGGTGTGTAAAAATTCAGTAGCTTTTATTAAATATTAGGTTGGTCTGTAACAAGACAGTAGCTTTTATTGAATATTGGGTTGGTCTGTAACAAGACTGTAGCTTTTATTCAATACTAGGTTGGTCTGTAACAAGACAATAGCTTTTATTAAATATTGGGTTGGTGTGTAACAAGACAGTAGCTTTTATTAAATATTGTGTTCGTCTGTAATAAGACAGTAGCTTTTATTCAATATTATGTTGGTGTGTAACTAGACAGTAGATTTTATTAAATATTGGGTTGGTCTGTAACAAGAGAGTTGCTTTTATTAAATATTGGGTTGGTGTGTAACAAGACAGTAGCTTTTATTCAATATTATGTTGGTGTGTAACAAGACAGTAGGTTTTATTAAATATTGGGTTGGTCTGTAACAAGACAATAGCTTTTATTGAATATTGGGTTGGTCTGTAACAAGACAGTAGCTTTTATTAAATATTGGGTTGGTGTGTAACAAGACAGTAGCTTTTATTAAATATTGGGTTGGTCTGCAACAAGACAGGAGCTTTTATGAAATATTGGGTTGGTCTGTAACAAGACAGTAGCTTTTATTCAATATTGGGTTCGTCTGTAACAAGACAGTAGCTTTTATTCAATATTGGGTTCGTGTGTCACAAGACAGTAGCTTTTATTAAATATTGGGTTGGTCTGTAACAAGACAGTAGCTTTTATTAAATATTGGGTTGGTCTGTAATAAGACAGTAGCTTTTATTAAATATTGGGTTGGTGTGTAACAAGACAGTTGCTTTTATGCTTTATTGGGTTGGTCTGTAGCAAGACCGTAGCTTTTATTCAATATTGGGTTGGTGTGTAACAGGACAGTAGCTTTTATTCAATATTGGGTTTGTGTGTAATAAGACAGTAGCTTTTATTCAATATTGGGTTGGTCTGAAACAAGACAGTAGCTTTTATTAAATATTGGGTTGGTCTGTAACGAGACGATAGCTTTTATTCAATATTGGGTTGGTGTGTAACAAGACAGTAGCTTTTATTAAATATTGGGTTGGTCTGTAACAAGACAGTAGCTTTTATGCATTATTGGGTTGGTCTGTAACAAGACAGTAGCTTTTATTCAATATTGGGTTGGTGTGTAAAAATTCAGTAGCTTTTATTATATATTAGGTTGGTCTGTAACAAGACAGTAGCTTTTATTGAATATTGGGTTGGTCTGTAACAAGACTGTAGCTTTTATTCAATACTAGGTTGG
Organism: Eledone cirrhosa; assembly: GCA_964016885.1. Lineage (NCBI taxonomy): Eukaryota > Metazoa > Mollusca > Cephalopoda > Octopoda > Eledonidae > Eledone > Eledone cirrhosa. Next base: position 28,500,112 of record OZ024762.1, read on the forward strand.
TCTGTAACAAGACAATAGCTTTTATTAAATATTGGGTTGGTGTGTAACAAGACAGTAGCTTTTATTAAATATTGTGTTCGTCTGTAATAAGACAGTAGCTTTTATTCAATATTATGTTGGTGTGTAACAAGACAGTAGGTTCTATTAAATATTGGGTTGGTCTGTAACAAGACAGTAGCTTTTATTCAATATTGGGTTGGTGTGTAACACGACAGTAGCTTTTATTAAATATTGGGTTGGTCTGTAACAAGACAGTAGCTTTTATTCAATATTGGGTTGGTGTGTAACACGACAGTAGCTTTTATTAAGTATTGGGATGGTCTGCAACAAGGCAGTAGCTTTTATTAAATATTGGGTTGGTCTGTAACAAGTCAGTAGCTTTTATTCAATATTGGGTTGGTCTGTAACAAGACAGTAGCTTTATTAGGTATGGGGTTGCTCTGTAACAAGACAGTAGCTTTTAATTAAATATTGTGTTGGTCTGTAACAAGACAGTAGCTTTTATTCAATATTGGGTTTGTGTGTAATAAGACAGTAGCTTTTATTCAATAATGGGTTGGTCTGAAACAAGACAGTAGCTTTTATTAAATATTGGGTTGGTCTGTAACGAGACGGTAGCTTTTATTCAATATTCGGTTGGTGTGTAACAAGACAGTAGCTTTTATTAAATATTGGGTTGGTCTGTAACAGGACAGTAGCTTTTATGCATTATTGGGTTGGTCTGTAACAAGACAGTAGCTTTTATTCAATATTGGGTTGGTGTGTAAAAATTCAGTAGCTTTTATTAAATATTAGGTTGGTCTGTAACAAGACAGTAGCTTTTATTGAATATTGGGTTGGTCTGTAACAAGACTGTAGCTTTTATTCAATACTAGGTTGGTCTGTAACAAGACAATAGCTTTTATTAAATATTGGGTTGGTGTGTAACAAGACAGTAGCTTTTATTAAATATTGGGTTGGTCTGTAACAAGACAGTAGCTTTTATGCATTATTGGGTTGGTCTGTAACAAGACAGTAGCTTTTATTCAATATTGGGTTGGTGTGTAAAAATTCAGTAGCTTTTATTAAATATTAGGTTGGTCTGTAACAAGACAGTAGCTTTTATTGAATATTGGGTTGGTCTGTAACAAGACTGTAGCTTTTATTCAATACTAGGTTGGTCTGTAACAAGACAATAGCTTTTATTAAATATTGGGTTGGTGTGTAACAAGACAGTAGCTTTTATTAAATATTGTGTTCGTCTGTAATAAGACAGTAGCTTTTATTCAATATTATGTTGGTGTGTAACAAGACAGTAGATTTTATTAAATATTGGGTTGGTCTGTAACAAGAGAGTTGCTTTTATTAAGTATTGGGTTGGTGTGTAACAAGACAGTAGCTTTTATTCAATATTATGTTGGTGTGTAACAAGACAGTAGGTTTTATTAAATATTGGGTTGGTCTGTAACAAGACAATAGCTTTTATTGAATATTGGGTTGGTCTGTAACAAGACAGTAGCTTTTATTAAATATTGGGTTGGTGTGTAACAAGACAGTAGCTTTTATTAAATATTGGGTTGGTCTGCAACAAGACAGGAGCTTTTATGAAATATTGGGTTGGTCTGTAACAAGACAGTAGCTTTTATTCAATATTGGGTTCGTCTGTAACAAGACAGTAGCTTTTATTCAATATTGGGTTGTGTGTCACAAGACAGTAGCTTTTATTAAATATTGGGTTGGTCTGTAACAAGACAGTAGCTTTTATTAAATATTGGGTTGGTCTGTAATAAGACAGTAGCTTTTATTAAATATTGGGTTGGTGTGTAACAAGACAGTTGCTTTTATGCATTATTGGGTTGGTCTGTAGCAAGACCGTAGCTTTTATTCAATATTGGGTTGGTGTGTAACAAGACAGTAGCTTTTATTCAATATTGGGTTGGTCTGAAACAAGACAGTAGCTTTTATTACATATTGGGTTGGTGTGTAACAAGACAGTAGCTTTTATTAAATATTGGGTTGGTCTGTAACAAGACAGTAGCTTTTATGCATTATTGGGTTGGTCTGTAACAAGACAGTAGCTTTTATTCAATATTGGGTTGGTGTGTAACAAGTCAGTAGCTTTTATTAAATATTAGGTTGGTCTGTAACAAGACAGTAGCTTTTATTGAATATCGGGTTGGTCTGTAACAAGACAGTAGCTTTTATTCAATATTAGGTTTGTGTGTAACAAGACAGTAGCTTTTATTAAATATTGCGTTGGTCTGTAACAAGACAGTAGCTTTTATGCATTATTGGCTTGGTCTGTAACAAGACAATAGCGTTTATTAAATATTGGGTTGGTGTGTAACAAGACAGTAGCTTTTATTAAATATTGGGTTCGTCTGTAATAAGACAGTAGCTTTTATTCAATATTATGTTGGTGTGTAACAAGACAGTAGATTTTATTAAATATTGGGTTGGTCTGTAACAAGAGAGTTGCTTTTATTAAATATTGGGTTGGTGTGTAACAAGACAGTAGCTTTTATTAAATATTGCGTTGGTCTGTAACAAGACGGTAGCTTTTATTCAATACTAGGTTGGTCTGTAACAAGACAATAGTTTTTATTAAATATTGGGTTGGTGTGTAACAAGACAGTAGCTTTTATTAAATATTGGGTTCGTATGTAATAAGACAGTAGCTTTTATTCAATATTGCGTTGGTGTGTAACAAGATAGTAGATTTTATGCAATATTGGTTGGTCTGTAACAAGACAGTAGCTTTTATTCAATATTAGGTCGGTCTGTAACAAGACAATATCTTTTATTAAATATTGGGTTCGTCTGTAATAAGACAGTAGCTTTTATTCAATATTATGTTGGTGTGAAACAAGACAGTAGATTTTATTAAATATTGGGTTGGTCTGTAACAAGAGAGTTGCTTTTATTAAATATTGAGTTGGTGTGTAACAAGACAGTAGCTTTTATTCAATATTGGGTTCGTGTGTAACAAGACAGTAGCTTTTATGCAATATTGGGTTGGTCTGTAAAAAGACAGTAGCTTTTATTAAATATTGGGTTAGTGTGTAACAAGACAGTATCTTTTATTAAATATTGGATTGGTGTGTAACAAGACAGTAGCTTTTATTAAATATTGGGTTAGTGTGTAACAAGACAGTAGCTTATATTCAATATTGGGTTGGTCTGTAACAAGACAGTAGCTTTTATTTAATATTGGGTTGGTGTGTAACAAGACAGTATCTTTTATTAAATATTACGTTGTTGTGTAACAAGACACTAGCATTTATTCAATATTATGTTGGTCTGAAACAAGACAGTAGGTTTTATTCAATATTCGGTTGGTCTGTAACAAGACAGTAGCTTTTATTCAATATTGGGTTGGTGTGTAACAAGACAGTAGCTTTTATTAAATATTGGGTTCGACTGTAATAAGACAGTAGCTTTTATTCAATATTATGTTGGTGTGTAACAAGACAGTAGGTTTTATTAAATATTGGGTTGGTCTCTAACAAAACAATAGCTTTTATTGAATATTGGGTTGGTCTGTAACAAGACAGTAGCTTTTATGCATTATTGGGTTGGTCTGTAACAAGACAGTAGCTTTTATTCAATATTGGGTTGGTGTGTAACAAGTCAGTAGCTTTTATTAAATATTAGGTTGGTCTGTAACAAGACAGTAGGTTTTATTGAATATTGGGTTGGTCTGTAACAAGACAGTAGCTTTTATTCAATACTAGGTTGGTCTGTAACAAGACAATAGCTTTTATTAAATATTGGGTTGGTGTGTAACAAGACAGTAGCTTTTATTAAATATTGGGTTGGTCTGAAACAAGACAGTAGCTTTTATTAAATATTGGGTTCGTCTGTAATAAGACAGTAGCTTTTATTCAATATTATGTTGGTGTGTAACAAGACAGTAGATTTTATTAAATATTGGGTTGGTCTGTAACAAGAGAGTTGCTTTTATTAAATATTGGGTTGGTGTGTAACAAGACAGTAGCTTTTATTCAATATTGGGTTGGTGTGTAACAAGACAGTAGCTTTTATTGAATATTGCGTTGGTCTGTAACAAGACAGTAGCTTTTATTCAATATTGGGTTAGTGTGTAACAAGACACTAGCTTTTATTAAATATTGTTCTGGTCTTTAACAAGACAGTAGCTTTTATTCAATATTATGTTGGTGTGTAACAAGACAGTAGCTTTTATTAAATTTTGGGTTGGTCTGTAACAAGACAGTTGCTTTTATGCAATATTGGGTTGGTCTGTAACAAGACAGTAGCTTTTATTCAATATTGAGTTCGTGTATAACAAGACAGTAGATTTTATTCAATATTGGGATGGGGTGTAACAAGACAGTAGCTTTTATTAAATATTAGGTTGGTCTGTGACAAGTCAGTAGCTTTTATTGAATATTGGGTTGGTCTGTAACAAGACAGTAGCTTTTATTCAATATTAGGTTAGTGTGCAACAAGACAGTAGCTTTTATTACATATTGTGTTGGTCTGTAACAAGACAGTAGCTTTTATTCAATATTAGGTTGGTCTGTAACAAGACAATAGCTTTTATTAAATATTGGGTTGGTGTGTAACAAGACAATAGCTTTTATTTAATATTAGGTTGGTCTGTAAAAAGACAGTAGCTTTTATTAAATATTGGGTTTGTCTGTAATAAGACAGTAGCTTTTATTCAATATTATGTTGGTGTGTAACAAGACAGTAGCTTTTATTAAATATAGGGTTGGTCTGCAACAAGACAGGAGCTTTTATGAAATATTGGGTTGGTGTGTAACAAGGCAGTAGCTTTTATTCAATATTGGGTTGGTGTGTAACAAGACAGTAGCTTTTATTCAATAGTGGGTTGGTCTGAAACAAGACAGTAGCTTTTATGCATTATTGGGCTGGTCTGTAACAAGACAGTAGCTTTTATTCAATATTGGGTTGGTGTGTAACAAGACAGTAGTTTTTAATCAATATTGGGTTGGTCTGAAACAAGACAGTAGCTTTTATTAAATATTGGATTGGTCTGTAACAAGACAGTAGCTTTTATTAAATATTGGGTTGGTGTGTAACAAGACAGTATCTTTTATTAAATATTGGGTTGGTCTGTAACAAGACAGTAGCTTTTATGCATTATTCGGTTGGTCTGTAACAAGACAGTAGCTTTTATTCAATATTGGGTTGGTGTGTAACAAGTCAGTAGCTTTTATTAAATATTAGGTTGGTCTGTAACAAGACAGTAGCTTTTATTGAATATCGGGTTGGTCTGTAACAAGACTGTAGCTTTTATTCAATATTAGGTTTGTGTTTAACAAGACAGTAGCTTTTATTAAATATTGGGTTGGTCTGTATCAAGACAGTAGCTTTTATTCAATATTGGGTTGGTCTGTAACAAGACAGTAGCTTTATTAGATATGGGTTGCTCTGTAACAAGACAGTAGCTTTTACTCAATATTGGGCTGGTCTGTAACAAAACAGTAGCTTTTATTCAATATTGGGTTGGTGTGTAACAAGACAGTAGCTTTTATTAAATATTGGGTTGGTCTGAAACAAGACAGTAGCTTTTATTAAGTATTGGGTTGGTCTGTAACAAGACGGTAGCTTTTATTCAATATTCGGTTGGTGTGTAACAAGACAGTAGCTTTTATTAAATATTGGGTTGGTCTGCAACAAGACAGGAGCTTTTATGAAATATTGGGTTGGTCTGTAACAAGACAGTAGCTTTTATGCATTATTGGGTTGGTCTGTAACAAGACAGTAGCTATTATTCAATATTGGGTTGGTGTGTAACAAGTCAGTAGCTTTTATTAAATATTAGGTTGGTCTGTAACAAGACAGTAGCTTTTATTGAATATTGGGTTGGTCTGTAACAAGACAGTAGCTTTTATTCAATACTAGGTTGGTCTGTAACAAGACAATAGCTTTTATTAAATATTGGGTTGGTGTGTAACAAGACAGTAGCTTTTATTAAATATTGATTTCGTGTGTAATAAGACAGTAGCTTTTATTCAATATTATGTTGGTGTGTAACAAGACAGTAGATTTTATTCAATATTGGGTTGGTCTGTAACAAGAGAGTTGCTTTTATTAAATATTGGGTTGGTGTGTAACAAGACAGTAGCTTTTATTCAATATTGGGTTGGTGTGTAACAAGTCAGTAGCTTTTATTGAATATTGCGTTGGTCTGTAACAAGACAGTAGCTTTTATTTAATATTGGGTTGGTGTGTAACAAGACAGTAGCTTTTCTTCAATATTGGGTTGGTGTGTAACAAGACAGTATCTTTTATTAAATATTACGTTGTTGTGTAACAAGACACTAGCATTTATTCAATATTATGTTGGTCTGAAACAAGACAGTAGGTTTTATTCAATATTCGGTTGGTCTGTAACAAGACAGTAGCTTTTATTCAATATTGGGTTGGTGTGTGACAAGACAGTAGCTTTTATTAAATATTGGGTTCGACTGTAATAAGACAGTAGCTTTTATTCAATATTATGTTGGTGTGTAACAAGACAGTAGTTTTTATTAAATATTGGGTTGGTCTCTAACAAGACAATAGCTTTTATTGAATATTGGGTTGGTCTGTAACAAGACAGTAGCTTTTATTCAATATTGGGTTGGTCTGCAACAAGGCAGTAGCTTTTATTAAATATTGGGTTTGTCTGTAACAAGACAGTAGCTTTTATTCAATATTGGGTTGGTCTGTAACAAGACAGTAGCTTTATTAGATATGGGGTTGCTCTGTAACAAGACAGTAGCTTTTATTCAATATTGGGTTGGTCTGTAACAAAACAGTAGCTTTTATTCAATATTGGGTTGGTGTGTAACAAGACAGTAGCTTTTATTAAATATTGGGTTGGTCTGAAACAAGACAGTAGCTTTTATTCAATATTCGGTTCGTGTGTTACAAGACAGTAGCTTTTATTAAATATTGGGTTGGTCTGCAACAAGACAGGAGCTTTTATGAAATATTGGGTTGGTCTGTAACAAGACAGTAGCTTTTATTAAATATTGGGTTGGTCTGTAACAAGACAGTAGCTTTTATGCATTATTGGGTTGGTCTGTAACAAGACAGTAGCTTTTATTCAATATTGGGTTGGTGTGTAACAAGTCAGTAGCTTTTATTAAATATTAGGTTGGTCTGTAACAAGACAGTAGCTTTTATTGAATATTGGGTTGGTCTGTAACAAGACAGTAGCTTTTATTCAATACTAGGTTGGTCTGTAACAAGACAATAGCTTTTATTAAATATTGGGTTGGTGTGTAACAAGACAGTAGCTTTTATTAAATATTGGGTTCGTCTGTAATAAGACAGTAGCTTTTATTCAATATTATGTTGGTGTGTAACAAGACAGTAGATTTTATTAAATATTGAGTTGGTCTGTAACAAGAGAGTTGCTTTTATTAAATATTGGGTTGGTGTGTAACAAGACAGTAGCTTTTATTCAATATTGGGTTGGTGTGTAACAAGACAGTAGCTTTTATTGAATATTGCGTTGGTCTGTAACAAGACAGTAGCTTTTATTCAATATTAGGTTAGTGTGTAACAAGACACTAGCTTTTATTAAATATTGTTCTGGTCTTTAACAAGACGATAGCTTTTATTCAATATTAGGTCGGTCTATAACAAGACAATAGCTTTTATTAAATATTGGGTTTGTCTGTAATAAGACAGTAGCTTTTATTCAATATTATGTTGGTGTGTAACAAGACAGTAGCTTTTATTAAATATTGGGTTGGTCTGTAACAAGACAGTTGCTTTTATGCAATATTGGGTTGGTCTGTAACAAGACAGTAGCTTTTATTCAATATTGAGTTCGTGTGTAACAAGACAGTAGATTTTATTCAATATTGGGATGGGGTGTAACAAGACAGTAGCTTTTATTAAATATTAGGTTGGTCTGTAACAAGTCAGTAGCTTTTATTGAATATTGGGTTGGTCTGTAACAAGACAGTAGCTTTTATTCAATATTAGGTTAGTGTGCAACAAGACAGTAGCTTTTATTAAATATTGTGTTGGTCTGTAACAAGACAGTAGCTTTTATTCAATATTAGGTTGGTCTGTAACAAGACAATAGCTTTTATTAAATATTGGGTTGGTGTGTAACAAGACAATAGCTTTTATTTAATATTGGGTTGGTCTGTAACAAGACAGTAGCTTTTATTAAATATTGGGTGGGTGTGTAACAAGACAGTAGCTGTTATTAAATATTGGGTTGGTCTGCAACAAGACAGGAGCTTTTATGAAATATTGGGTTGGTGTGTAACAAGACAGTAGCTTTTATTCAATATTGGGTTGGTGTGTAACAAGACAGTAGCTTTTATTCAATATTGGGTTGGTCTGAAACAAGACAGTAGCTTTTATGCATTATTGGGCTGGTCTGTAACAAGACAGTAGCTTTTATTCAATATTGGGTTGGTGTGTAACAAGACAGTAACTTTTATTCAATATTGGGTTGGTCTGAAACAAGACAGTAGCTTTTATTAAATATTGGATTGTTCTGTAACAAGACAGTAGCTTTTATTAAATATTGCGTTGGTGTGTAACAAGACAGTAGCTTTTATTAAATATTGGGTTGGTCTGTAACAAGACAGTAGCTTTTATGCATTATTGGGTAGGTCTGTAACAAGACAGTAGCTTTTATTCAATATTGGGTTGGTGTGTAACAAGTCAGTAGCTTTTATTAAATATTAGGTTGGTCTGTAACAAGACAGTAGCTTTTATTGAATATCGGGTTGGTCTGTAACAAGACTGTAGCTTTTATTCAATATTAGGTTTGTGTTTAACAAGACAGTAGCTTTTATTAAATATTGGGTTGGTCTGTAACAAGACAGTAGCTTTTATTCAATATTGGGTTGGTCTATAACAAGACAGTAGCTTTATTAGATATGGGGTTGCTCTGTAACAAGACAGTAGGTTTTATTCAATATTGGGTTGGTCTGTAACAAAACAGTAGCTTTTATTCAATATTGGGTTGGTGTGTAACAAGACAGTAGCTTTTATTAAATATTGGGTTGGTCTGAAACAAGACAGTAGCTTTTATTAAATATTGGGTTGGTCTGTAACAAGACGGTAGCTTTTATTCAATATTGGGTTGGTGTGTAACAAGACAGTAGCTTTTATTAAATATTGGGTTGGTCTGCAACAAGACAGGAGCTTTTATGAAATATTGGGTTGGTCTGTAACAAGACAGTAGGTTTTATTCAATATTCGGTTGGTCTGTAACAAGACAGCAGCTTTTATTCAATATTGGGTTGGTGTGTGACAAGACAGTAGCTTTTATTAAATATTGGGTTCGACTGTAATAAGACAGTAGCTTTTATTCAATATTATGTTGGTGTGTAACAAGACAGTAGCTTTTATTACATATTGGGTTGGTCTCTAACAAGACAATAGCTTTTATTGAATATTGGGTTGGTCTGTAACAAGACAGTAGCTTTTATTCAATATTGGGTTGGTCTGCAACAAGGCAGTAGCTTTTATTAAATATTGGGTTTGTCTGTAACAAGACAGTAGCTTTTATTCAATATTGGGTTGGTCTGTAACAAGACAGTAGCTTTATTAGATATGGGGTTGCTCTGTAACAAGACAGTAGCTTTTATTCAATATTGGTTTGGTCTGTAACAAAACAGTAGCTTTTATTCAATATTGGGTTGGTGTGTAACAAGACAGTAGCTTTTATTAAATATTGGGTTGGTCTGAAACAAGACAGTAGCTTTTATTCAATATTCGGTTGGTGTGTAACAAGACAGTAGTTTTTATTAAATATTGGGTTGGTCTGCAACAAGACAGGAGCTTTTATGAAATATTGGGTTGGTCTGTAACAAGACAGTAGCTTTTATGCATTATTGGGTTGGTCTGTAACAAGACAGTAGCTTTTATTCAATATTGGGTTGGTGTGTAACAAGTCAGTAGCTTTTATTAAATATTAGGTTGGTCTGTAACAAGACAGTAGCTTTTATTGAATATTGGGTTGGTCTGTAACAAGACAGTAGCTTTTATTCAATACTAGGTTGATCTGTAACAAGACAATAGCTTTTATTAAATATTGGGTTGGTGTGTAACATGACAGTAGCTTTTATTAAATATTGGGTTCGTCTGTAATAAGACAGTAGCTTTTATTCAATATTATGTTGGTGTGTAACAAGACAGTAGATTTTATTACATATTGGGTTGGTCTGTAACAAGAGAGTTGCTTTTATTAAATATTGGGTTGGTGTGTAACAAGACAGTAGCTTTTATTCAATATTGGGTTGGTGTGTAACAAGACAGTAGCTTTTATTGAATATTGCGTTGGTCTGTAACAAGACAGTAGCTTTTATTCAATATTAGGTTAGTGTGTAACAAGACATTAGCTTTTATTAAATATTGTTCTGGTCTTTAACAAGACGATAGCTTTTATTCAATATTAGGTCGGTCTGTAACAAGACAATAGCTTTTATTAAATATTGGGTTTGTCTGTAATAAGACAGTAGCTTTTATTCAATATTATGTTGGTGTGTAACAAGACAGTAGCTTTTATTAAATATTGGGTTGGTCTGTAACAAGACAGTTGCTTTTATGCAATATTGGGTTGGTCTGTAACAAGACAGTAGCTTTTATTCAATATTGAGTTCGTGTGTAACAAGACAGTAGATTTTATTCAATATTGGGATGGGGTGTAACAAGACAGTAGCTTTTATTAAATATTAGGTTGGTCTGTAATAAATCAGTAGCTTTTATTGAATATTGGGTTGGTCTGTAACAAGACAGTAGCTTTTATTCAATATTAGGTTAGTGTGCAACAAGACAGTAGCTTTTATTAAATATTGTGTTGGTCTGTAACAAGACAGTAGCTTTTATTCAATATTAGGTTGGTCTGTAACAAGACAATAGCTTTTATTAAATATTGGGTTGGTGTGTAACAAGACAATAGCTTTTATTTAATATTGGGTTGGTCTGTAACAAGACAGTAGCTTTTATTAAATATTGGGTTGGTGTGTAACAAGACAGTAGCTTTTATTAAATATTGGGTTGGTCTGCAACAAGACAGGAGCTTTTATGAAATATTGGGTTGGTGTGTAACAAGACAGTAGCTTTTATTCAATATTGGGTTGGTGTGTAACAAGACAGTAGCTTTTATTCAATATTGGGTTGGTCTGAAACAAGACAGTAGCTTTTATGCATTATTGGGCTGGTCTGTACCAGGACAGTAGCTTTTATTCAATATTGGGTTGGTGTGTAACAAGACAGTAACTTTTATTCAATATTGGGTTGGTCTGAAACAAGACAGTAGCTTTTATTAAATATTGGATTGGTCTGTAACAAGACAGTAGCTTTTATTAAATATTGGGTTCGTGTGTAACAAGACAGTAGCTTTTATTAAATATTGGGTTGGTCTGTAACAAGACAGTAGCTTTTATGCATTATTGGGTTGGTCTGTAACAAGACAGTAGCTTTTATTCAATATTGGGTTGGTGTGTAACAAGTCAGTAGCTTTTATTAAATATTAGGTTGGTCTGTAACAAGACAGTAGCTTTTATTGAATATCGGGTTGGTCTGTAACAAGACTGTAGCTTTTATTCAATATTAGGTTTCTGTTTAACAAGACAGTAGCTTTTATTAAATATTGGGTTGGTCTGTAACAAGACAGTAGCTTTTATTCAATATTGGGTTGGTCTATAACAAGACAGTAGCTTTATTAGATATGGGGTTGCTCTGTAACAAGACAGTAGCTTTTATTCAATATTGGGTTGGTCTGTAACAAAACAGTAGCTTTTATTCAATATTGGGTTGGTGTGTAACAAGACAGTAGCTTTTATTAAGTATTGGGTTGGTCTGAAACAAGACAGTAGCTTTTATTATATATTGGGTTGGTCTGTAACAAGACGGTAGCTTTTATTCAATATTGGGTTGGTGTGTAACAAGACAGTAGCTTTTATTAAATATTGGGTTCGTGTGTAATAAGACAGTAGCTTTTATTCAATATTATGTTGGTGTGTAACAAGACAGTAGATTTTATTAAATATTGGGTTGGTCTGTAACAAGAGAGTTGCTTTTATTAAATATTGGGTTGGTGTGTAACAAGACAGTAGCTTTTATTCAATATTGGGTTGGTGTGTAACAAGTCAGTAGCTTTTATTGAATATTGCGTTGGTCTGTAACAAGGCAGTAGCTTTTATTCAATATTAGGTTAGTGTGTAACAAGACACTAGCTTTTTTTAAATATTGTTCTGGTCTGTAACAAGACAATAGCTTTTATTCAATATTAGGTTGGTCTGTAACAAGACAATAGCTTTTATTAAATATTGGGTTTGTCTGTAATAAGACAGTAGCTTTTATTCAATATTATGTTGGTGTGTAACAAGACAGTAGCTTTTATTAAATATTGGGTTGGTCTGTAACAAGACAGTTGCTTTTATGCAATATTGGGTTGGTCTGTAACAAGACAGTAGCTTTTATTCAATATTGAGTTCGTGTGTAACAAGACAGTAGATTTTATTCAATATTGGGATGGGGTGTAACAAGACAGTAGCTTTTATTAAATATTAGGTTGGTCTGTAACAAGTCAATAGCTTTTTTTGAATATTGGGTTGGTCTGTAACAAGACAGTAGCTTTTATTCAATATTAGGTTAGTGTGTAACAAGACAGTAGCTTTTATTAAATATTGTGTTGGTCTGTAACAAGACAGTAGCTTTTATTCAATATTAGGTTGGTCTGTAACAAGACAATAGCTTTTATTAAATATTGGGTTGGTGTGTAACAAGACAATAGCTTTTGTTGAATATTGGGTTGGTCTGTAACAAGACAGTAGCTTTTATTAAATATTGGGTTGGTGTGTAACAAGACAGTAGCTTTTATTCAATATTGAGTTCGTGTGTAACAAGACAGTAGATTTTATTCAATATTGGGATGGGGTGTAACAAGACAGTAGCTTTTATTAAATATTAGGTTGGTCTGTAACAAGTCAGTAGCTTTTTTTGAATATTGGGTTGGTCTGTAACAAGACAGTAGCTTTTATTCAATATTAGGTTAGTGTGTAACAAGACAGTAGCTTTTATTAAATATTGTGTTGGTCTGTAACAAGACAGTAGCTTTTATTAAATATTAGGTTGGTCTGTAACAAGACAATAGCTTTTATTATATATTGGGTTGGTGTGTAACAAGACAATAGCTTTTATTGAATATTGGGTTGGTCTGTAACAAGACAGTAGCTTTTATTAAATATTGGGTTGGTGTGTAACAAGACAGTAGCTTTTATTAAATATTGGGTTGGTCTGCAACAAGACAGGAGCTTTTATGAAATATTGGGTTGGTGTGTAACAAGACAGTAGCTTTCATTCAATATTGGGTTGGTCTGTAACAAGACAGTAGCTTTTATTCAATATTAGGTTGGTCTGTAACAAGACAATAGCTTTTATTAAATATTGGGTTGGTGTGTAACAAGACAATAGCTTTTATTTAATATTGGGTTGGTGTGTAACAAGACAGTAGCTTTTATTAAATATTGGGTTGGTGTGTAACAAGACAGTAGCTTTTATTCAATATTGGGTTGGTGTGTAACAATACAGTAGCTTTTATGCAATATTGGGTTGGTCTGTAACAAGACAGTAACTTTTATTGAATATTGCGTTGGTCTGTAACAAGACAGTAGCTTTTATTCAATATTGTTCTGGTCTGTAACAAGACAATAGCTTTTATTCAATATTAGGTTGGTCTGTAACAAGACAATAGCTTTTATTTAATATTGGGTTTGTCTGTAATAAGACAGTAGCTTTTATTCAATATTATGTTGGTGTGTAACAAGACAGTAGCTTTTATTCAATATTGGGTTGGTCTGTAACAAGACAGTAGCTTTTATTGAATATTGGATTGGTCTGTAACAAGACAGTAGCTTTTATTCACTACTAGGTTGGTCTGTAACAAGACAATAGCTTTTATTAAATATTGGGTTGGTGTGTAACAAGACAGTAGCTTTTATTTAATATTGTGTTCGTCTGTAATAAGACAGTAGCTTTTATTCAATATTATGTTGGTGTGTAACAAGACAGTAGATTTTATTAAATATTGGGTTGGTCTGTAACAAGAGAGTTGCTTTTATTAAATATTGGGTTGGTGTGTAACAAGACAGTAGCTTTTATTCAATATTGGGTTGGTCTGTAACAAGACAGTAGCTATTATTCAATATTATGTTGGTGTGTAACAAGACTGTAGGTTTTATTAAATATTGGGTTGGTCTGTAACAAGACAATAGCTTTTATTGAATATAGGGTTGGTCTGTAACAAGACAGTAGCTTCTATTAAATATTGGGTTGGTGTGTAACAAGACAGTAGCTTTTATTAAATATTGAGTTGGTCTGCAACAAGACAGGAGCTTTTATAAAATATTGGGTTGGTCTGTAACAAGACGGTAGCTTTTATTCAATATTGGGTTCGTCTGTAACAAGACACTAGCTTTTATTCAATATTGGGTTGGTGTGTCACAAGACAGTAGCTTTTATTAAATATTGGGTTGGTCTGTAACAAGACAGTAGCTTTTATTCAATAATATGTTGGTGTGTAACAAGACAGTAGATTTTATTAAATATTGGGTTGGTCTGTAACAAGAGAGTTGCTTTTATTATATATTGGGTTGGTGTGTAACAAGACAGTTGCTTTTATGCATTATTGGGTTGGTCTGTAACAAGACCGTAGCTTTTATTCAATATTGGGTTCGTGTGTAACAAGACAGTAGCTTTTATTCAATATTGGGTTGGTGTGTAACAAGACAGTAGCTTTTATTGAATATCGGGTTGGTCTGTAACGAGACAGTAGCTTTTATTCAATACTAGGTTGGTCTGTAACAAGACAATAGCTTTTATTAAATATTGGGTTGGTGTGTAACAAGACAGTAGCTTTTATTAAATATTGTGTTCGTCTGTAATAAGACAGTAGCTTTTATTCAATATTATGTTGGTGTGTAACAAGACAGTAGATTTTATTATATATTACGTTGTTGTGTAACAAGATACTAGCATTTATTCAATATTATGTTGGTCTGAAACAAGACAGTAGGTTTTATTCAATATTCGGTTGGTCTGTAACAAGACAGTAGGTTTTATTAAATATTGCGTTGGTCTGTAACAAGACAATAGCTTTTATTGAATATTGGGTTGGTCTGTAACAAGACAGTAGCTTTTATTCAATATTGGGTTGGTCTGCAACAAGGCAGTAGCTTTTATTAAATATTGGGTTGGTCTGTAACAAGACAGTAGCTTTTATTCAATATTGGGTTGGTCTGTAACAAGACAGTAGCTTTATTAGATATGGGGTTGCTCTGTAACAAGACAGTAGCTTTTATTCAATATTGGGTTGGTCTGTAACAAGACAGTAGCTTTTATTCAATATTGGGTTGGTGTGTAACAAGACAGTAGCTTTTATTAAATATTGGGTTGGTCTGAAACAAGATAGTAGCTTTTATTAAATATTGGGTTGGTCTGTAACAAGACAGTAGATTTTATTCAATATTCGGTTGGTGTGTAACAAGACAGTAGCTTTTATTAAATATTGGGTTGGTCTGCAACAAAACAGGAGATTTTATGAAATATTGGGTTGGTCTGTAACAAGACAGTAGCTTTTATTATATATTGGGTTTGTCTGTAATAAGACAGTAGCTTTTATTCAATATTGCGTTGGTGTGTAACAAGACAGTAGATTTTATGCAATATTGGGTTGGTCTGTAACAAGACAGTAGCTTTTATTCAATATTAGGTTGGTCTGTAACAAGACAATATCTTTTATTAAATATAGGATTGGTGTGTAACAAGACAGTAGCTTTTTATTAAATATTGCGTTAGTGTGTAACAAGACAGTAGCTTTTATTCAATATTGGGTTGGTCTGTAACAAGACAGTAGCTTTTATTTAATATTGGGTTGGTGTGTAACAAGACAGTAGCTTTTCTTCAATATTGGGTTGGTGTGTAACAAGACAGTATCTTTTATTAAATATTACGTTGTTTTGTAACAAGATACTAGCATTTATTCAATATTATGTTGGTCTGTAACAAGACAGTAGCTTTTATTAAATATTGGGTTCGACTGTAATAAGACAGTTGCTTTTATTCAATATTATGTTGGTGTGTAACAAGACAGTAGGTTTTATTAAATATTGCGTTGGTCTGTAACAAGACAATAGCTTTTATTGAATATTGTGTTGGTCTGTAACAAGACAGTAGCTTTTATTCAATATTGGGTTGGTCTGCAACAAGGCAGTAGCTTTTATTCAATATTATGTTGGTGTGTAACAAGACAGTAGGTTTTATTAAATATTGGTTTGGTCTGCAACAAGACAGGAGCTTTTATGAAATATTGGGTTGGTCTGTAACAAGACAGTAGCTTTTATTAAATATTGGGTTGGTCTGTAACAAGACAGTAGCTTTTATTAAATATTGGGTTGGTCTGTAATAAGACAGTAGCTTTTATTAAATATTGGGTTGGTGTGTAACAAGACAGTTGCTTTTATGCATTATTGGGTTGGTCTGTAACAAGACCGTAGCTTTTATTCAATATTGGGTTCGTGTGTAACAAGACAGTAGCTTTTATTCAATATTGGGATGGTCTGTAACAAGACAGTAGATTTATTAGATATGGGGTTGCTCTGTAACAAGACAGTAGCTTTTATTCAATATTGGGTTGGTCTGTAACAAGACAGTAGCTTTTATTCAATATTGGGTTGGTGTGTAACAAGACAGTAGCTTTTATTCAATATTGGGTTGGTCTGAAACAAGACAGTAGCTTTTATTAAATATTGGGTTGGTCTGTAACAAGACGGTAGCTTTTATTCAATATTCGGTTGGTGTGTAACAAGGCAATAACTTTTATTAAATATTGGGTTGGTCTGTAACAAGACAGTAGCTTTTATGCATTATTGGGTTGGTCTGTAACAAGACAGTAGCTTTTATTCAATATTGGGTTGGTGTGTAACATGTCAGTAGCTTTTATTAAATATTAGGTTGGCCTGTAACAAGACAGTAGCTTTTATTCAATACTAGGTTGGTCTGTAACAAAACAATAGCTTTTATTAAATATTGGGTTGGTGTGTAACAAGACAGTAGCTTTTATTAAATATTGGGTTCGTCTGTAATAAGACAGTAGCTTTTATTCAATATCATGTTGGTGTGTAACAAGACAGTAGATTTTATTAAATATTGGGTTGGTCTGTAGCAAGACAGTAGCTTTTATTCAATATTGGGTTGGTGTGTAACAATACAGTAGCTTTTATGCAATATTGGGTTGGTCTGTAACAAGACAGTAGCTTTTATTGAATATTGCGTTGGTCTGTAACAAGACAGTAGCTTTTATTCAATATTGTTCTGGTCTGTAACAAGACAATAGCTTTTATTCAATATTAGGTTGGTCTATAACAAGACAATAGCTTTTATTTAATATTGGGTTTGTCTGTAATAAGACAGTAGCTTTTATTCAATATTATGTTGGTGTGTAACAAGACAGTAGCTTTTATTAAATATTGGGTTGGTCTGTAACAAGACAGTTGCTTTTACGCATTATTGGGTTGGTCTGTAACAAGGCAGTAGCTTTTATTAAATATTGGGTTGGTCTGTAACAAGACAGTAGCTTTATTAGATATGGGGTTGCTCTGTAACAAGACAGTAGCTTTTATTCAATATTGGGTTGGTGTGTAACACGACAGTAGCTTTTATTAAATATTGGGTTGGTCTGCAACAATGCAGTAGCTTTTATTCAATATTGGGTTGGTCTGTAACAAGACAGTAGCTTTATTAGATATGGGGTTGCTCTGTAACAAGACAGTAGCTTTTATTCTATATTGGGTTGGTGTGTAACACGACAGTAGCTTTTATTAAATATTGGGTTGGTCTGCAACAAGGCAGTAGCTTTTATTAAATATTGGGTTGGTCTGTAACAAGAGAGTTGCTTTTATTAAATATTGGGTTGGTGTGTAACAAGACAGTAGCTTTTATTCAATATTGGGTTGGTCTGTAACAAGACAGTAACTTTTATTCAATATTATGTTGGTTTGTAACAAGACAGTAGCTTTTATTAAATATTGGGTTGGTCTGCAACACGACAGGAGCTTTTATTCAATATTGGGTTGGTCTGCAACAAGGCAGTAGCTTTTATTAAATATTGGGTTGGTCTGTAACAAGACAGTAGCTTTTATTCAATATTGGGTTGGTCTGTAACAAGACAGTAGCTTTATTAGGTATGGGGTTGCTCTGTAACAAGACAGTAGCTTTTATTCAATATTGGGTTGGTCTGTAACAAGACAGTAGCTTTTATTCAATATTGGGTTGGTGTGTAACAAGACAGTAGCTTTTATTAAATATTGGGTTGGTCTGAAACAAGATAGTAGCTTTTATTAAATATTGGGTTGGTCTGTAACAAGACAGTAGATTTTATTCAATATTCGGTTGGTGTGTAACAAGACAGTAGATTTTATTAAATATTGGGTTGGTCTGCAACAAAACAGGAGATTTTATGAAATATTGGGTTGGTCTGTAACAAGACAATAGCTTTTATTGAATATTGGGTTGGTCTGTAACAAGACAGTAGCTTTTATTAAATATTGGGTTGGTGTGTAACAAGACAGTAGCTTTTATTAAATATTGGGTTGGTCTGCAACAAGACAGGAGCTTTTATGAAATATTGGGTTGGTCTGTAACAAGACAGTAGCTTTTATTCAATATTGGGTTGGTCTGAAACAAGACAGTAGCTTTTATTAAATATTGGGTTGGTCTGTAACAAGACGGTAGCTTTTGTTCAATATTCGGTTGGTGTGTAACAAGACAGTAGCTTTTATTAAATATTGGGTTGGTCTGTAACAAGACAGTAGCTTTTATGCATTATTGGGTTGGTCTGTAACAAGACAGTAGCTTTTACTCAATATTGGGTTGGTGTGTAACAAGACAGTAGCTTTTATTCAATATTGGGTTGCTCTGAAACAAGACAGTAGCTTTTATTAAATATTGGGTTGGTCTGTAACAAGAAGGTAGCTTTTGTTCAATATTAGGTTGGTCTGTAACAAGACAGTAGCTTTTATTGAATATTGTGTTGGTCTGTAACAAGACAGTAGCTTTTATTCAAAACTAGGTTGCTCTGTAACAAGACAATAGCTTTTATTAAATATTGGGTTGGTGTGTCACAAGACAGTAGCTTTATTAAATATTGGGTTGGTCTGTAACAAGACTGTAGCTTTTATTAAATATTGGGTTGGTCTGTAACAAGACAGTTGCTTTTATGCATTATTGGGTTGGTCTGTAACAAGACAGTAGCTTTTATTCAATATTGGGTTCGTGTGTAACAAGACAGTAGCTTTTATTAAATATTGGGTTGGTGTGTAACAAGACAGTAGCTTTTATTCAATATTGGGTTGGTCTGTAACAAGACAGTAGATTTTATTTAATATTGGGTTGGTGTGTAACAAGACAGTAGCTTTTCTTCAATATTGGGTTGGTGTGTAACAAGACAGTAGCTTTAATTAAATATTACGTTGTTGTGTAACAAGACACTAGCTTTTATTCAATATTATGTTGGTCTGAAACAAGACAGTAGGTTTTATTCAATATTGGGTTGGTGTGTAACAAGACAGTCGCTTTTATTCAATATTGGGTTGATGTGTAACAAGGCAGTAACTTTTATTCAATATTGGGTTGGTGTGTAACAAGACAGTAGCTTTTCGTAAATATTAGGTTGGTGTGTAACAAGACAGTAGCTTTTTTAATATATTGGGTTGGTCTGTAACAAGACAATAGCTTTTATTCGATATTGGGTTGGTCTGTAACAAGACAGTAGCTTTTATTCAATATTGGGTTCGTGTGTAACAAGACAGTAGCTTTTATTAAATATTGGGTTCGACTGTAATAAGACAGTAGCTTTTATTCAATATTATGTTGGTGTGTAACAAGACAGTAGGTTCTATTAAATATTGGGTTGGTCTGCAACAAGACAATAGCTTTTATTGAATATTGGGTTGGTCTGTAACAAGACAGTAGCTTTTATTCAATATTGGGTTGGTGTGTAACACGACAGTAGCTGTTATTCAATATTGGGTTGGTGTGTAACAAGTCAGTAGCTTTTATTAAATATTAGGTTGGTCTGTAACAAGACAGTAGCTTTTATTAAATATTAGGTTGGTCTGTAACAAGACAGTAGCTTATATTGAATATTGGGTTGGTCTGTAACAAGAAAATAGCTTTTATTCAATATTAGGTTAGTGTGTAACAAGACAGTAGCTTTTATTCAATATTAGGTTGGTCTGTAACAAGACAATAGCTTTTATTAAATATTGGGTTGGTGTGTAACAAGACAGTAGCTTTTATTAAATATTGGGTTCGTCTGTAATAAGACAGTAGCTTTTATTCAACATTAGGTTAGTATGTAACAAGACAGTAGCTTTTATTAAATATTGTTCTGGTCTGTAACAAGACAATAGCTTTTATTCAATATTAGGTTGGTCTGTAACAAGACAATATCTTTTATTAAATATTGGGTTCGTCTGTAATAAGACAGTAGCTTTTATTCAATATTATGCTGGTGTGTAACAAGAGAGTAGATTTTATTAAATATTGGGTTGGTCTGTATCAAGAGAGTTGCTTTTATTAAATATTGGGTTGGTCTGTAACAAGACAGTAGCTTTTATTTAATATTGGGTTGGTGTGTAACAAGACAGTAGCTTTTATACATTATTGGGTTGGTCTGTTACAAGACAGTAGCTTTTATAAAATATTAGGTTTGTCTGTAACAAGCCAATAGCTTTTATTCAATATTATGTTGGTCTGAAACAAGACAGTCGCTTTTATTCAATATTGGGTTGATGTGTAACAAGGCAGTAACTTTTATTCAATATTGGATTGGTGTTTAACAAGACAGTAGCTTTTATTAAATATTGGGTTGGTGTGTAACAAGACAGTAGCTTTTATTCAATATTGGGTTGGTCTGTAACAAGACAATAGCTTTTATTAAATATTGGGTTGGTGTGTAACAAGACAGTAGCTTTTATTAAATATTGGGTTCGTCTGTAATAAGACAGTAGCTTTTATTCAATATTATGTTGGTGTGTAACAAGACAGTAGATTTCATTAAATATTGGGTTGGTCTGTAACAAGAGAGTTGCTTTTAATAAATATTGGGTTGGTGTGTAACAAGACAGTAGCTTTTATTAAATATTGCGTTGGTCTGTAACAAGACGGTAGCTTTAATTAAATATTACGTTGTTGTGTAACAAGACACTAGCTTTTATTCAATATTATGTTGGTCTGAAACAAGACAGTAGGTTTTATTCAATATTGGGTTGGTGTGTAACAAGACAGTCGCTTTTATTCAATATTGGGTTGATGTGTAACAAGGCAGTAACTTTTATTCAATATTGGGTTGGTGTGTAACAAGACAGTAGCTTTTCGTAAATATTAGGTTGGTGTGTAACAAGACAGTAGCTTTTTTAATATATTGGGTTGGTCTGTAACAAGACAATAGCTTTTATTCGATATTGGGTTGGTCTGTAACAAGACAGTAGCTTTTATTCAATATTGGGTTCGTGTGTAACAAGACAGTAGCTTTTATTAAATATTGGGTTCGACTGTAATAAGACAGTAGCTTTTATTCAATATTATGTTGGTGTGTAACAAGACAGTAGGTTCTATTAAATATTGGGTTGGTCTGCAACAAGACAATAGCTTTTATTGAATATTGGGTTGGTCTGTAACAAGACAGTAGCTTTTATTCAATATTGGGTTGGTGTGTAACACGACAGTAGCTGTTATTCAATATTGGGTTGGTGTGTAACAAGTCAGTAGCTTTTATTAAATATTAGGTTGGTCTGTAACAAGACAGTAGCTTTTATTAAATATTAGGTTGGTCTGTAACAAGACAGTAGCTTATATTGAATATTGGGTTGGTCTGTAACAAGAAAATAGCTTTTATTCAATATTAGGTTAGTGTGTAACAAGACAGTAGCTTTTATTCAATATTAGGTTGGTCTGTAACAAGACAATAGCTTTTATTAAATATTGGGTTGGTGTGTAACAAGACAGTAGCTTTTATTAAATATTGGGTTCGTCTGTAATAAGACAGTAGCTTTTATTCAACATTAGGTTAGTATGTAACAAGACAGTAGCTTTTATTAAATATTGTTCTGGTCTGTAACAAGACAATAGCTTTTATTCAATATTAGGTTGGTCTGTAACAAGACAATATCTTTTATTAAATATTGGGTTCGTCTGTAATAAGACAGTAGCTTTTATTCAATATTATGCTGGTGTGTAACAAGAGAGTAGATTTTATTAAATATTGGGTTGGTCTGTATCAAGAGAGTTGCTTTTATTAAATATTGGGTTGGTCTGTAACAAGACAGTAGCTTTTATTTAATATTGGGTTGGTGTGTAACAAGACAGTAGCTTTTATACATTATTGGGTTGGTCTGTAACAAGACAGTAGCTTATATAAAATATTAGGTTTGTCTGTAACAAGCCAATAGCTTTTATTCAATATTATGTTGGTCTGAAACAAGACAGTCGCTTTTATTCAATATTGGGTTGATGTGTAACAAGGCAGTAACTTTTATTCAATATTGGATTGGTGTTTAACAAGACAGTAGCTTTTATTAAATATTGGGTTGGTGTGTAACAAGACAGTAGCTTTTATTCAATATTGGGTTGGTCTGTAACAAGACAATAGCTTTTATTAAATATTGGGTTGGTGTGTAACAAGACAGTAGCTTTTATTAAATATTGGGTTCGTCTGTAATAAGACAGTAGCTTTTATTCAATATTATGTTGGTGTGTAACAAGACAGTAGATTTCATTAAATATTGGGTTGGTCTGTAACAAGAGAGTTGCTTTTAATAAATATTGGGTTGGTGTGTAACAAGACAGTAGCTTTTATTAAATATTGCGTTGGTCTGTAACAAGACGGTAGCTTTTATTCAATACTAGGTTGGTCTGTAACAAGACAATAGCTTTTATTAAATATTGGGTTGGTGTGTAACAAGACAGTAGCTTTTATTAAATATTGGGTTGGTCTGTAACAAGACAGTAGCTTTTATGCATTATTGGGTTGGTCTGTAATAAGACAGTAGCTTTTACTCAATATTGGGTTGGTGTGTAACAAGACAGTAGCTTTTATTCAATATTGGGTTGGTCTGAAACAAGACAGTAGCTTTTATTAAATATTGGGTTGGTCTGTAACAAGACGGTAGCTTTTGTTCAATATTCGGTTGGTGTGTAACAAGACAGTAGCTTTTATTAAATATTGGGTTGGTCTGTAACAAGACAGTAGCTTTTATGCATTATTGGGTTGGTCTGTAACAAGACAGTAGCTTTTATTCAATATTGGGTTGGTGTGTAACAAGTCAGTAGCTTTTATTAAATATTAGGTTGGTCTGTAACAAGACAGTAGCTTTTATTGAATATTGTGTTGGTCTGTAACAAGACAGTAGCTTTTATTCAAAACTAGGTTGGTCTGTAACAAGACAATAGCTTTTATTAAATATTGGGTTGGTGTGTCACAAGACAGTAGCTTTATTAAATATTGGGTTGGTCTGTAACAAGTCAGTAGCTTTTATTAAATATTAGGTTGGTCTGTAACAAGACAGTAGCTTTTATTAAATATTAGGTTGGTCTGTAACAAGACAGTAGCTTATATTGAATATTGGGTTGGTCTGTAACAAGAAAATAGCTTTTATTCAATATTAGGTTAGTGTGTAACAGGACAGTAGCTTTTATTCAATATTAGGTTGGTCTGTAACAAGACAATAGCTTTTATTAAATATTGGGTTGGTCTGTAACAAGACTGTAGCTTTTATTAAATATTGGGTTGGTCTGTAACAAGACAGTTGCTTTTATGCATTATTGGGTTGGTCTGTAACAAGACAGTAGCTTTTATTCAATATTGGGTTCGTGTGTAACAAGACAGTAGCTTTTATTCAATATTGGATTGGTGTTTAACAAGACAGTAGCTTTTATTAAATATTGGGTTGGTGTGTAACAAGACAGTAGCTTTTATTCAATATTGGGTTGGTCTGTAACAAGACAGTAGCTTTTATTTAATATTGGGTTGGTGTGTAACAAGACAGTAGCTTTTCTTCAATATTGGGTTGGTGTGTAACAAGACAGTAGCTTTTATTAAATATTACGTTGTTGTGTAACAAGACACTAGCTTTTATTCAATATTATGTTGGTCTGAAACAAGACAGTAGGTTTTATTCAATATTGGGTTGGTGTGTAACAAGACAGTCGCTTTTATTCAATATTGGGTTGATGTGTAACAAGGCAGTAACTATTATTCAATATTGGGTTGGTGTGTAACAAGACAGTAGCTTTTCGTAAATATTAGGTTGGTGTGTAACAAGACAGTAGCTTTTTTAATATATTGGGTTGGTCTGTAACAAGACAATAGCTTTTATTGAATATTGGGTTGGTCTGTAACAAGACAGTAGCTTTTATTCAATATTGGGTTGGTGTGTAACACGACAGTAGCTGTTATTCAATATTGGGTTGGTGTGTAACAAGTCAGTAGCTTTTATTAAATATTAGGTTGGTCTGTAACAAGACAGTAGCTTTTATTAAATATTAGGTTGGTCTGTAACAAGACAGTAGCTTATATTGAATATTGGGTTGGTCTGTAACAAGAAAATAGCTTTTATTCAATATTAGGTTAGTGTGTAACAAGACAGTAGCTTTTATTCAATATTAGGTTGGTCTGTAACAAGACAATAGCTTTTATTAAATATTGGGTTGGTGTGTAACAAGACAGAGCTTTTATTAAATATTGGGTTCGTCTGTAATAAGACAGTAGCTTTTTTCAACATTAGGTTAGTATGTAACAAGACAGTAGCTTTTATTAAATATTGTTCTGGTCTGTAACAAGACAATAGCTTTTATTCAATATTGGGTTCGTCTGTAATAAGACGGTAGCTTTTATTCAATATTATGCTGGTGTGTAACAAGAGAGTAGATTTTATTAAATATTGGGTTGGTCTGTATCAAGTGAGTTGCTTTTATTAAATATTGGGTTGGTCTGTAACAAGACAGTAGCTTTTTTTCAATATTGGGTTGGTGTGTAACAAGACAGTAGCTTTTATTAAATATTACGTTGTTGTGTAACAAGACACTAGCTTTTATTCAATATTATGTTGGTCTGAAACAAGACAGTATGTTTTATTCAATATTGGGTTGGTCTGTAACAAGACAGTAGCTTTTATTCAATATTGGGTTGGTGTGTAACAAGACAGTAGCTTTTTTTAAATATTGGGTTCGACTGTAATAAGACAGTAGCTTTTATTCAATATTATGTTGGTGTGTAACAAGACAGTAGGTTTTATTAAATATTGGGTTGGTCTGTAACAAGACAGTAGCTTTTATTGAATATTGGGTTGGTCTGTAACAAGACAGTAGCTTTTATTCAATATTGTATTGGTGCGTGACACGACAGTAGCTTTTATTAAATATTGGGTTGGTCTGCAACAAGGCAGTAGCTTTTATTAAATATTGGGTTGGTCTGTAACAAGACAGTAGCTCTTACTCAATATTAGGTTAGTGTGTAACAAGACAGTAGCTTTTATTAAATATTGCGTTGGTCTGTAACAAGACAGTAGCTTTTATTCAATATTGGGTTGGTGTGTAACAAGTCAGTAGCTTTTATTAAAAATTAGGTTCGACTGTAATAAGACAGTAGCTTTTATTCAATATTATGTTGGTGTGTAACAAGACAGTAGGTTTTATTATATATTGGGTTGGTCTGTAACAAGACAGTAGCTTTTATTGAATATTGGGTTGGTCTGTAACAAGACAGTAGCTTTTATTCAATATTGGGTTGGTGTGTGACACGACAGTAGCTTTTATTAAATATTGGGTTGGCTTGCATCAAGGCAGTAGCTTTTATTAAATATTGGGTTGGTCTGTAACAAGACAGTAGCTTTTATTCAATATTGGGTTGGTCTGTAACAAGACAGTAGCTTTTATTCAATATTGGGTTGGTCTGTAACAAGACAGTAGCTTTATTAGATAAGGGGTTGCTCTGTAACAAGACAGTAGCTTTTATTCAATATTGGGTTGGTCTGTAACAATACAGTAGCTTTGTTAGATATGGGGTTGCTCTGTAACAAGCAGTAGCTTTTATTCAATATTGGGTTGGTGTGTAACACGACAGTAGCTTTTATTAAATATTGGGTTGGTCTACAACAAGGCAGTAGCTTTTATTCAATATTGGGTTGGTCTGTAACAAGACAGTAGCTTTATTAGATATGGGGTTGCTCTGTAACAAGACAGTAGCTTTTATTCTATATTGGGTTGGTGTGTAACACGACAGTAGCTTTTATTAAATATTGGGTTGGTCTGCAACAAGGCAGTAGCTTTTATTAAATATTGGGTTGGTCTGTAGCAAGAGAGTTGCTTTTATTAAATATTGGGTTGGTGTGTAAAAAGACAGTAGCTTTTATTCAATATTGGGTTGGTCTGTAACAAGACAGTAGCTTTTATTCAATATTATGTTGGTGTGTAACAAGACAGTAGCTTTTATTAAATATTGGATTGGTCTGCAACAAGACAGGAGCTTTTATGAAATATTGGGTTGGTCTGTAACATGACAGCAGCTTTTATTCAATATTGGGTTCGTCTGTAACAAGACAGTAGCTTTTATTCAATATTGGGTTTGTGTGTCACAAGACAGTAGCTTTTATTAAATATTGGGTTGGTCTGTAACAAAACTGTAGCTTTTATTAAATATTGGGTTGGTCTGTAATAAGACAGTAGCTTTTATTAAATATTGGGTTGGTGTGTAACAAGACAGTTGCTTTTATGCATTATTGGGTTGGTCTGTAACAAGACCGTAGCTTTTATTCAATATTGGGTTCGTGTGTAACAAGACAGTAGCTTTTATTCAATATTGGGATGGTCTGTAACAAGACAGTAGCTTTATTAGATATGGGGTTGCTCTGTAACAAGACAGTGGCTTTTATTCAATATTGGGTTGGTCTGTAACAAGACAGTAGCTTTTATTCAATATTGGGTTGGTGTGTAACAAGACAGTAGCTTTTATTCAATATTGGGGTGGTCTGAAACAAGACAGTAGCTTTTATTAAATATTGGGTTGGTCTGTAACAAGACGGTAGCTTTTATTCAATATTCGGTTGGTGTGTAACAAGACAGTAGCTTTTATTAAATATTGGGTTGGTCTGTAACAAGACAGTAGCTTTTATGCATTATTGGGTTGGTCTGTAACAAGACAGTAGCTTTTATTCAATATTGGGTTGGTGTGTAACAAGTCAGTAGCTTTTATAAAATATTAGGTTTGTCTGTAACAAGCCAGTAGCTTTTATTGAATATTGGGTTGGTCTGTAACAAGACAGTAGCTTTTATTCAATACTAGGTTGGTCTGTAACAAGACAATAGCTTTTATTAAATATTGGGTTGGTGTGTCACAGGACAGTAGCTTTTATTAAATATTGGGTTGGTCTGTAACAAGACAGTAGCTTTTATTAAATATTGTGTTGGTCTGTAATAAGACAGTAGCTTTTATTAAATATTGGGTTGGTGTGTAACAAGACAGTAGCTTTTAATAAATATTGGGTTGGTCTGTAACAAGACAGTTGCTTTTATGCATTATTGGGTTGGTCTGTAACAAGACAGTAGCTTTTATTAAATATTGGGTTCGTGTGTAACAAGACAGTAGCTTTTATTCAATATTGGATTGGTGTTTAACAAGACAGTAGCTTTTATTATATATTGGGTTTGTGTGTAACAAGACAGTAGCTTTTATTTAATATTGGGTTGGTCTGTAACAAGACAGTAGCTTTTATTAAATATTGGGTTCGTGTGTAACAAGACAGTAGCTTTTATTCAATATTGGATTGGTGTTTAACAAGACAGTAGCTTTTATTATATATTGGGTTTGTGTGTAACAAGACAGTAGCTTTTATTCAATATTGGGTTGGTCTGTAACAAGACAGTAGCTTTTATTAAATATTGGGTTCGTCTGTAACAAGACAGTAGCTTTTATTCAATATTATGTTGGTGTGTAACAAGACAGTAGATTTTATTCAATACTAGGTTGGTCTATAACAAGACAATAGCTTTTATTAAATATTGGGTTGGTGTGTAACAAGACAGTAGCTTTTATTAAATATTGGGTTGGTCTGTAACAAGACAGTAGCTTTTATGCATTATTGGGTTGGTCTGTAACAAGACAGTAGCTTTTACTCAATATTGGGTTGGTGTGTAACAAGACAGTAGCTTTTATTCAATATTGGGTTGGTCTGAAACAAGACAGTAGCTTTTATTAAATATTGGGTTGGTCTGTAACAAGACGGTAGCTTTTATTCAATATTCGGTTGGGGTGTACCAAGACAGTAGCTTTTATTAAATATTGGGTTGGTCTGTAACAAGACAGTAGCTTTTATGCATTATTGGGTTGGTCTGTAACAAGACAGTAGCTTTTATTCAATATTGGGTTGGTGTGAAACAAGTCAGTAGCTTTTATTAAATATTAGGTTGTCTGTAACAAGACGGTAGCTTTTATTGAATATTGGGTTGGTGTGTCACAAGACAGTAGCTTTTATTAAATATTGGGTTGGTCTGTAACAAGACAGTAGCTTTTATTAAATATTGGGTTGGTCTGTAACAAGACAGTTGCTTTTATGCATTATTGGGTTGGTCTGTAACAAGACAGTAGCTTTTATTCAATATTGGGTTCGTGTGTAACAAGACAGTAGCTTTTATTCAATATTGGATTGGTGTTTAACAAGACAGTAGCTTTTATTAAATATCGGGTTGGTGTGTAACAAGACAGTAGCTTTTATTCAATATTGGGTTGGTCTGTAACAAGACAGTAGCTTTTCTTCAATATTGGGTTCATGTGTAACAAGACAGTAGCTTTTATTCAATATTGGATTGGTGTTTAACAAGACAGTAGCTTTTATTAAATATCGGGTTGGTGTGTAACAAGACAGTAGCTTTTATTCAATATTGGGTTGGTCTGTAACAAGACAGTAGCTTTTATTTAATATTGGGTTGGTGTGTAACAAGACAGTAGCTGTTCTTCAATATTGGGTTGGTGTGTAACAAGACAGTAGCTTTTATTAAATATTACGTTGTTGTGTAACAAGACACTAGCATTTATTCAATATTATGTTGGTCTGAAACAAAACAGGAGGTTTTATTCAATATTGGGTTGGTGTGTAACAAGACAGTCGCTTTTATTCAATATTGGGTTGATGTGTAACAAGGCAGTAACTTTTATTCAATATTGGGTTGGTGTGTAACAAGACAGTAGCTTTTCGTAAGTATTAGGTTGGTGTGTAACAAGACAGTAGCTTTTTTAATATATTGGGTTGGTCTGTAACAAGACAATAGCTTTTATTCAATATTGGGTTGGTCTTTAACAAGACAGTAGCTTTTATTCAATATTGGGTTCGTGTGTAACAAGACAGTAGCTTTTATTAAATATTGGGTTCGACTGTAATAAGACAGTAGCTTTTATTCAATATTATGTTGGTGTGTAACAAGACAGTAGGTTCTATTAAATATTGGGTTGGTCTGTAACAAGACAATAGCTTTTATTGAATATTGGGTTGGTCTGTAACAAGACAGTAGCTTTTATTCAATATTGTGTTGGTGTGTAAAACGACAGTAGCTTTTATTCAATATTGTGTTGGTGTGTAACAAGTCAGTAGCTTTTATTAAATATTAGGTTGGTCTGTAACAAGACAGTAGCTTTTATTGAATATTGGGTTGGTCTGTAACAAGACAGTAGCTTTTATTCAATATTAGGTTAGTGTCTAACAAGACAGTAGCTTTTATTAAATATTGTTCTGGTCTGTAACAAGACAATAGCTTTTATTAGATATTGGGTTGGTGTGTAACAAGACAGTAGCTTTTATTAAATATTGGGTTCGTCTGTAATAAGACAGTAGCTTTTATTCAATATTAGGTTAGTGTCTAACAAGACAGTAACTTTTATTAAATATTGTTCTGGTATGTAACAAGACAATAGCTTTTATTCAATATTAGGTTGGTCTGTAACAAGACAATATCTTTTATTAAATATTGGGTTCGTCTGTAATAAGACAGTAGCTTTTATTCAATATTATGTTGGTGTGTAACAAGAGAGTAGATTTTATTAAATATTGGGTTGGTCTGAAACAAGAGAGTTGCTTTTATTAAATATTGGGTTGGTCTGTAATAAGACAGTAGCTTTTATTAAATATTGGGTTGGTCTGTAACAAGACAGTAGCTTTTATTAAATATTGGGTTGGTCTGTAACAAGACAGTTGCTTTTATGCATTATTGTGTTGGTCTGTAACAAGACAGTAGCTTTTATTCTATATTGGGTTGGTGTGTAACACGACAGTAGCTTTTATTAAATATTGGGTTGGTCTGCAACAAGGCAGTAGCTTTTATTAAATATTGGGTTGGTCTGTAGCAAGAGAGTTGCTTTTATTAAATATTGGGTTGGTGTGTAAAAAGACAGTAGCTTTTATTCAATATTGGGTTGGTCTGTAACAAGACAGTAGCTTTTATTCAATATTATGTTGGTGTGTAACAAGACAGTAGCTTTTATTAAATATTGGATTGGTCTGCAACAAGACAGGAGCTTTTATGAAATATTGGGTTGGTCTGTAACATGACAGCAGCTTTTATTCAATATTGGGTTCGTCTGTAACAAGACAGTAGCTTTTATTCAATATTGGGTTTGTGTGTCACAAGACAGTAGCTTTTATTAAATATTGGGTTGGTCTGTAACAAAACTGTAGCTTTTATTAAATATTGGGTTGGTCTGTAATAAGACAGTAGCTTTTATTAAATATTGGGTTGGTGTGTAACAAGACAGTTGCTTTTATGCATTATTGGGTTGGTCTGTAACAAGACCGTAGCTTTTATTCAATATTGGGTTCGTGTGTAACAAGACAGTAGCTTTTATTCAATATTGGGATGGTCTGTAACAAGACAGTAGCTTTATTAGATATGGGGTTGCTCTGTAACAAAACAGTGGCTTTTATTCAATATTGGGTTGGTCTGTAACAAGACAGTAGCTTTTATTCAATATTGGGTTGGTGTGTAACAAGACAGTAGCTTTTATTCAATATTGGGGTGGT
The DNA here is from genome assembly GCA_964016885.1 of Eledone cirrhosa. Classification (NCBI taxonomy): domain Eukaryota; kingdom Metazoa; phylum Mollusca; class Cephalopoda; order Octopoda; family Eledonidae; genus Eledone; species Eledone cirrhosa. The sequence goes on from OZ024762.1 coordinate 28,531,170, forward strand.
CTGAAACAAGACAGTAGCTTTTATTAAATATTGGGTTGGTCTGTAACAAGACGGTAGCTTTTATTCAATATTCGGTTGGTGTGTAACAAGACAGTAGCTTTTATTAAATATTGGGTTGGTCTGTAACAAGACAGTAGCTTTTATGCATTATTGGGTTGGTCTGTAACAAGACAGTAGCTTTTATTCAATATTGGGTTGGTGTGTAACAAGTCAGTAGCTTTTATAAAATATTAGGTTTGTCTGTAACAAGCCAGTAGCTTTTATTGAATATTGGGTTGGTCTGTAACAAGACAGTAGCTTTTATTCAATACTAGGTTGGTCTGTAACAAGACAATAGCTTTTATTAAATATTGGGTTGGTGTGTCACAGGACAGTAGCTTTTATTAAATATTGGGTTGGTCTGTAACAAGACAGTAGCTTTTATTAAATATTGTGTTGGTCTGTAATAAGACAGTAGCTTTTATTAAATATTGGGTTGGTGTGTAACAAGACAGTAGCTTTTAATAAATATTGGGTTGGTCTGTAACAAGACAGTTGCTTTTATGCATTATTGGGTTGGTCTGTAACAAGACAGTAGCTTTTATTAAATATTGGGTTCGTGTGTAACAAGACAGTAGCTTTTATTCAATATTGGATTGGTGTTTAACAAGACAGTAGCTTTTATTATATATTGGGTTTGTGTGTAACAAGACAGTAGCTTTTATTTAATATTGGGTTGGTCTGTAACAAGACAGTAGCTTTTATTAAATATTGGGTTCGTGTGTAACAAGACAGTAGCTTTTATTCAATATTGGATTGGTGTTTAACAAGACAGTAGCTTTTATTATATATTGGGTTTGTGTGTAACAAGACAGTAGCTTTTATTCAATATTGGGTTGGTCTGTAACAAGACAGTAGCTTTTATTAAATATTGGGTTCGTCTGTAACAAGACAGTAGCTTTTATTCAATATTATGTTGGTGTGTAACAAGACAGTAGATTTTATTCAATACTAGGTTGGTCTATAACAAGACAATAGCTTTTATTAAATATTGGGTTGGTGTGTAACAAGACAGTAGCTTTTATTAAATATTGGGTTGGTCTGTAACAAGACAGTAGCTTTTATGCATTATTGGGTTGGTCTGTAACAAGACAGTAGCTTTTACTCAATATTGGGTTGGTGTGTAACAAGACAGTAGCTTTTATTCAATATTGGGTTGGTCTGAAACAAGACAGTAGCTTTTATTAAATATTGGGTTGGTCTGTAACAAGACGGTAGCTTTTATTCAATATTCGGTTGGGGTGTAACAAGACAGTAGCTTTTATTAAATATTGGGTTGGTCTGTAACAAGACAGTAGCTTTTATGCATTATTGGGTTGGTCTGTAACAAGACAGTAGCTTTTATTCAATATTGGGTTGGTGTGAAACAAGTCAGTAGCTTTTATTAAATATTAGGTTGTCTGTAACAAGACGGTAGCTTTTATTGAATATTGGGTTGGTGTGTCACAAGACAGTAGCTTTTATTAAATATTGGGTTGGTCTGTAACAAGACAGTAGCTTTTATTAAATATTGGGTTGGTCTGTAACAAGACAGTTGCTTTTATGCATTATTGGGTTGGTCTGTAACAAGACAGTAGCTTTTATTCAATATTGGGTTCGTGTGTAACAAGACAGTAGCTTTTATTCAATATTGGATTGGTGTTTAACAAGACAGTAGCTTTTATTAAATATCGGGTTGGTGTGTAACAAGACAGTAGCTTTTATTCAATATTGGGTTGGTCTGTAACAAGACAGTAGCTTTTCTTCAATATTGGGTTCATGTGTAACAAGACAGTAGCTTTTATTCAATATTGGATTGGTGTTTAACAAGACAGTAGCTTTTATTAAATATCGGGTTGGTGTGTAACAAGACAGTAGCTTTTATTCAATATTGGGTTGGTCTGTAACAAGACAGTAGCTTTTATTTAATATTGGGTTGGTGTGTAACAAGACAGTAGCTGTTCTTCAATATTGGGTTGGTGTGTAACAAGACAGTAGCTTTTATTAAATATTACGTTGTTGTGTAACAAGACACTAGCATTTATTCAATATTATGTTGGTCTGAAACAAGACAGTAGGTTTTATTCAATATTGGGTTGGTGTCTAACAAGACAGTAGCTTTTATTAAATATTGTTCTGGTCTGTAACAAGACAATAGCTTTTATTAGATATTGGGTTGGTGTGTAACAAGACAGTAGCTTTTATTAAATATTGGGTTCGTCTGTAATAAGACAGTAGCTTTTATTCAATATTAGGTTAGTGTCTAACAAGACAGTAACTTTTATTAAATATTGTTCTGGTATGTAACAAGACAATAGCTTTTATTCAATATTAGGTTGGTCTGTAACAAGACAATATCTTTTATTAAATATTGGGTTCGTCTGTAATAAGACAGTAGCTTTTATTCAATATTATGTTGGTGTGTAACAAGAGAGTAGATTTTATTAAATATTGGGTTGGTCTGAAACAAGAGAGTTGCTTTTATTAAATATTGGGTTGGTCTGTAATAAGACAGTAGCTTTTATTAAATATTGGGTTGGTCTGTAACAAGACAGTAGCTTTTATTAAATATTGGGTTGGTCTGTAACAAGACAGTTGCTTTTATGCATTATTGTGTTGGTCTGTAACAAGACAGTAGCTTTTATTCAATATTGGGTTCGTGTGTAACAAGACAGTAGCTTTTATTCAATATTGGATTGGTGTTTATCAAGACAGTAGCTTTTATTAAATATTGGATTGGTGTGTAACAAGACAGTAGCTTTTATTCAATATTGGGTTGGTCTGTAACAAGACAGTAGCTTTTATTGAATATTGGGTTGGTGCGTAACAAGACAGTAGCTTTTCTTCAATATTGGGTTGGTGTGTAACAAGACAGTAGCTTTTATTACATATTACGTTGTTGTGTAACAAGACACTAGCTTTTATTCAATATTATGTTGGTCTGAAACAAGACAGTAGGTTTTATTCAATATTGGGTTGGTGTGTAACAAGACAGTAGCTTTTCGTAAATATTAGGTTGGTGTGTAACAAGACACTAGCTTTTTTAATATATTGTGTTGGTCTGTAACAAGACAGTAGCTTTTATTCAATATTGGGTTCGTGTGTAACAAGACAGTAGTTTTTATTAAATATTGGGTTCGACTCTAATAAGACAGTAGCTTTTAATCAATATTATGTTGGTGTGTAACAAGACAGTAGGTTTTATTAAATATTGGGTTGGTCTGTAACAGGACAATAGCTTTTATTGAATATTGGGTTGGTCTGTAACAAGACAGTAGCTTTTATTCAATATTGGATTGGTGTGTGACACGACAGTTGCTTTTATTAAATATTGGGTTGGTCTGCAACAAGGCAGTAGCTTTTATTAAATATTGGGTTGGTCTGTAACAAGACAGTAGCTCTTACTCAATATTAGGTATGTGTGTAACAAGACAGTAGCTTTTATTAAATATTGCGTTGGTCTGTAACAAGACAGTAGCTTTTATTCAATATTGGGTTGGTGTGTAACAAGTCAGTAGCTTTTATTAAATATTAGGTTGGTCTGTAACAAGACAGTAGCTTATATTGAATATTGGGTTGGTCTGTAACAAGAAAATAGCTTTTCGTAAATATTAGGTTGGTGTGTAACAAGACAGTAGCTTTTTTAATATATTGGGTTGGTGTGTAACAAGACAATAGCTTTTATTAAATATTGGGTTGGTGTGTAACAAGATAGTAGCTTTTATTAAATATTGGGTTCGTCTGTAACAAGACAGTAGCTTTTATTCAATATTATGTTGGTGTGTAACAAGACAGTAGATTTTATTCATTACTAGGTTGGTCTGTAACAAGACAATAGCTTTTATTAAATATTGGGTTGGTGTGTAACAAGACAGTAGCTTTTATTAAATATTGGGTTCGACTGTAATAAGACAGTAGCTTTTATTCAATATTATGTTGGTGTGTAACAAGACAGTAGGTTCTATTAAATATTGGGTTGGTCTGTAACAAGACAATAGCTTTTATTGAATATTGGGTTGGTCTGTAACAAGACAGTAGCTTTTATTCAATATTGGGTTGGTGTGTAAAACGACAGTAGCTTTTATTCAATATTGGGTTGGTGTGTAACAAGTCAGTAGCTTTTATTAAATATTAGGTTGGTCTGTAACAAGACAGTAGCTTTTTTTGAATATTGGGTTGGTCTGTAACAAGACAGTAGCTTTTATTCAATATTGGGTTGGTCTGAAACAAGACAGTAGCTTTTATTAAATATTGGGTTGGTCTGTAACAAGACGGTAGCTTTTATTCAATATTCGGTTGGTGTGTAACAAGACAGTAGCTTTTATTAAATATTGGGTTGGTCTGTAACAAGACAGTAGCTTTTATGCATTATTGGGTTGGTCTGTAACAAGACAGTAGCTTTTATTCAATATTGGGTTGGTGTGTAACAAGTCAGTAGATTTTATTAAATATTAGGTTGGTCTGTAACAAGACAGTAGCTTTTATTGAATATTGGGTTGGTGTGTCACAAGACAGTAGCTTTTATTAAATATTGGGTTGGTCTGTAACAAGACAGTAGCTTTTATTAAATATTGGGTTGGTCTGTAACAAGACAGTTGCTTTTATGCATTATTGGGTTGGTCTGTAACAAGACAGTAGCTTTTATTCAATATTGGGTTCGTGTGTAACAAGACAGTAGCTTTTATTCAATATTGGATTGGTGTTTAACAAGACAGTAGCTTTAATTAAATATCGGGTTGGTGTGTAACAAGACAGTAGCTTTTATTTAATATTGGGTTGGTGTGTAACAAGACAGTAGCTTTTCTTCAATATTGGGTTGGTGTGTAACAAGACAGTAGCTTTTATTAAATATTACGTTATTGTGTAACAAGACACTAGCTTTTATTCAATATTATGTTGGTCTGAAACAAAACAGTAGGTTTTATTCATTATTGGGTTGGTGTGTAACAAGACAGTCGCTTTTATTCAATATTGGGTTGATGTGTAACAAGGCAGTAACTTTTATTCAATATTGGGTTGGTGTGTAACAAGACAGTAGCTTTTCGTAAATATTAGGTTGGTGTGTAACAAGACAGTAGCTTTTTTAATATATTGGGTTGGTCTGTAACAAGACAATAGCTTTTATTCAATATTGGGTTGGTCTGTAACAAGACAGTAGCTTTTATTCAATATTGGGTTCGTGTGTAACAAGACAGTAGCTTTTATTAAATATTGGGTTCGACTGTAATAAGACAGTAGCTTTTATTCAATATTATGTTGGTGTGTAACAAGACAGTAGGTTCTATTAAATATTGGGTTGGTCTGTAACAAGACAATAGCTTTTATTGAATATTGGGTTGGTCTGTAACAAGACAGTAGCTTTTATTCAATATTGGGTTGTTCTGTAACAAGACAGTAGCTTTTATTCAATATTGGGTTGGTGTGTAACAAGTCAGTAGCTTTTATTAAATATTAGGTTGGTCTGTAACAAGACAGTAGCTTTTATTGAATATTGGGTTGGTCTGTAACAAGACGGTAGCTTTTATTCAATATTCGGTTGGTGTGTAACAAGACAGTAGCTTTTATTAAATATTGGGTTGGTCTGTAACAAGACAGTAGCTTTTATGCATTATTGGGTTGGTCTGTAACAAGACAGTAGCTTTTATTCAATATTGGGTTGGTGTGTAACAAGTCAGTAGATTTTTTTAAATATTATGTTGGTCTGTAACAAGACAGTAGCTTTTATTGAATATTGGGTTGGTGTGTCACAAGACAATAGCTTTTATTAAATATTGGGTTGGTCTGTAACAGGACAGTAGCTTTTATTAAATATTGGGTTGGTCTGTAACAAGACAGTTGCTTTTATGCATTATTGGGTTTGTCTGTAACAAGACAGTAGCTTTTATTCAATATTGGGTTCGTGTGTAACAAGACAGTAGCTTTTATTCAATATTGGATTGGTGTTTAACAAGACAGTAGCTTTTATTACATATCGGGTTGGTGTGTAACAAGACAGTAGCTTTTATTCAATATTGGGTTGGTCTGTAACAAGACAGTAGCTTTTATTTAATATTGGGTTGGTGTGTAACAAGACAGTAGCTTTTCTTCAATATTGGGTTGGTGTGTAACAAGACAGTAGCTTTTATTAAATATTACGTTGTTGTGTAACAACACACTAGCTTTTATTCAATATTATGTTGGTCTGAAACAAAACAGTAGGTTTTATTCAATATTGGGTTGGTGTGTAACAAGACAGTAGCTTTTCGTAAATATTAGGTTGGTGTGTAACAAGACAGTAGCTTTTTTAATATATTGGGTTGGTCTGTAACAAGACAATAGCTTTTATTCAATATTGGGTTGGTCTGTAACAAGACAGTAGCTTTTATTCAATATTGGGTTCGTGTGTAACAAGACAGTAGCTTTTATTAAATATTGGGTTCGACTGTAATAAGACAGTAGCTTTTATTCAATATTATGTTGGTGTGTAACAAGACAGTAGGTTCTATTAAATATTGGGTTGGTCTGTAACAAGACAATAGCTTTTATTGAATATTGGGTTGGTCTGTAACAAGACAGTAGCTTTTATTCAATATTGGGTTGGTGTGTAAAACGACAGTAGCTTTTATTCAATATTGGGTTGGTGTGTAACAAGTCAGTAGCTTTTATTAAATATTAGGTTGGTCTGTAACAAGACAGTAGCTTTTATTGAATATTGGGTTGGTCTGTAACAAGACAGTAGCTTTTATTCAATATTGGGTTGGTCTGAAACAAGACAGTAGCTTTTATTAAATATTGGGTTGGTCTGTAACAAGACGGTAGCTTTTATTCAATATTCGGTTGGTGTGTAACAAGACAGTAGCTTTTATTAAATATTGGGTTGGTCTGTAACAAGACAATAGCTTTTATTGAATATTGGGTTGGTCTGTAACAAGACAGTAGCTTTTATTCAATATTGGGTTGTTCTGTAACAAGACAGTAGCTTTTATTCAATATTGGGTTGGTGTGTAACAAGTCAGTAGCTTTTATTAAATATTAGGTTGGTCTGTAACAAGACAGTAGCTTTTATTGAATATTGGGTTGGTGTGTCACAAGACAGTAGCTTTTATTAAATATTGGGTTGGTCTGTAACAGGACAGTAGCTTTTATTAAATATTGGGTTGGTCTGTAACAAGACAGTTGCTTTTATGCATTATTGGGTTGGTCTGTAACAAGACAGTAGCTTTTATTCAATATTGGGTTCGTGTGTAACAAGACAGTAGCTTTTATTCAATATTGGATTGGTGTTTAACAAGACAGTAGCTTTTATTACATATCGGGTTGGTGTGTAACAAGACAGTAGCTTTTATTCAATATTGGGTTGGTCTGTAACAAGACAGTAGCTTTTATTTAATATTGGGTTGGTGTGTAACAAAACAGTAGCTTTTCTTCAATATTGGGTTGGTGTGTAACAAGACAGTAGCTTTTATTAAATATTACGTTGTTGTGTAACAACACACTAGCTTTTATTCAATATTATGTTGGTCTGAAACAAAACAGTAGGTTTTATTCAATATTGGGTTGGTGTGTAACAAGACAGTAGCTTTTCGTAAATATTGGGTTGGTGTGTAACAAGACAGTAGCTTTTTTAATATATTGGGTTGGTCTGTAACAAGACAATAGCTTTTATTCAATATTGGGTTGGTCTGTAACAAGACAGTAGCTTTTATTCAATATTGGGTTCGTGTGTAACAAGACAGTAGCTTTTATTAAATATTGGGTTCGACTGTAATAAGACAGTAGCTTTTATTCAATATTATGTTGGTGTGTAACAAGACAGTAGGTTCTATTAAATATTGGGTTGGTCTGTAACAAGACAATAGCTTTTATTGAATATTGGGTTGGTCTGTAACAAGACAGTAGCTTTTATTCAATATTGGGTTGTTCTGTAACAAGACAGTAGCTTTTATTCAATATTGGGTTGGTGTGTAACAAGTCAGTAGCTTTTATTAAATATTAGGTTGGTCTGTAACAAGACAGTAGCTTTTATTGTATATTGGGTTGGTCTGTAACAAGACGGTAGCTTTTATTCAATATTCGGTTGGTGTGTAACAAGACAGTAGCTTTTATTAAATATTGGGTTGGTCTGTAACAAGACAGTAGCTTTTATGCATTATTGGGTTGGTCTGTAACAAGACAGTAGCTTTTATTCAATATTGGGTTGGTGTGTAACAAGTCAGTAGATTTTTTTAAATATTATGTTGGTCTGTAACAAGACAGTAGCTTTTATTGAATATTGGGTTGGTGTGTCACAAGACAATAGCTTTTATTAAATATTGGGTTGGTCTGTAACAGGACAGTAGCTTTTATTAAATATTGGGTTGGTCTGTAACAAGACAGTTGCTTTTATGCATTATTGGGTTTGTCTGTAACAAGACAGTAGCTTTTATTCAATATTGGGTTCGTGTGTAACAAGACAGTAGCTTTTATTCAATATTGGATTGGTGTTTAACAAGACAGTAGCTTTTATTACATATCGGGTTGGTGTGTAACAAGACAGTAGCTTTTATTCAATATTGGGTTGGTCTGTAACAAGACAGTAGCTTTTATTTAATATTGGGTTGGTGTGTAACAAGACAGTAGCTTTTCTTCAATATTGGGTTGGTGTGTAACAAGACAGTAGCTTTTATTAAATATTACGTTGTTGTGTAACAACACACTAGCTTTTATTCAATATTATGTTGGTCTGAAACAAAACAGTAGGTTTTATTCAATATTGGGTTGGTGTGTAACAAGACAGTAGCTTTTCGTAAATATTAGGTTGGTGTGTAACAAGACAGTAGCTTTTTTAATATATTGGGTTGGTCTGTAACAAGACAATAGCTTTTATTCAATATTGGGTTGGTCTGTAACAAGACAGTAGCTTTTATTCAATATTGGGTTCGTGTGTAACAAGACAGTAGCTTTTATTAAATATTGGGTTCGACTGTAATAAGACAGTAGCTTTTATTCAATATTATGTTGGTGTGTAACAAGACAGTAGGTTCTATTAAATATTGGGTTGGTCTGTAACAAGACAATAGCTTTTATTGAATATTGGGTTGGTCTGTAACAAGACAGTAGCTTTTATTCAATATTGGGTTGGTGTGTAAAACGACAGTAGCTTTTATTCAATATTGGGTTGGTGTGTAACAAGTCAGTAGCTTTTATTAAATATTAGGTTGGTCTGTAACAAGACAGTAGCTTTTATTGAATATTGGGTTGGTCTGTAACAAGACAGTAGCTTTTATTCAATATTGGGTTGGTCTGAAACAAGACAGTAGCTTTTATTAAATATTGGGTTGGTCTGTAACAAGACGGTAGCTTTTATTCAATATTCGGTTGGTGTGTAACAAGACAGTAGCTTTTATTAAATATTGGGTTGGTCTGTAACAAGACAATAGCTTTTATTGAATATTGGGTTGGTCTGTAACAAGACAGTAGCTTTTATTCAATATTGGGTTGTTCTGTAACAAGACAGTAGCTTTTATTCAATATTCGGTTGGTGTGTAACAAGTCAGTAGCTTTTATTAAATATTAGGTTGGTCTGTAACAAGACAGTAGCTTTTATTGAATATTGGGTTGGTCTGTAACAAGACGGTAGCTTTTATTCAATATTCGGTTGGTGTGTAACAAGACAGTAGCTTTTATTAAATATTGGGTTGGTCTGTAACAAGACAGTAGCTTTTATGCATTATTGGGTTGGTCTGTAACAAGACAGTAGCTTTTATTCAATATTGGGTTGGTGTGTAACAAGTCAGTAGATTTTATTAAATATTAGGTTGGTCTGTAACAAGACAGTAGCTTTTATTGAATATTGGGTTGGTGTGTCACAAGACAGTAGCTTTTATTAAATATTGGGTTGGTCTGTAACAGGACAGTAGCTTTTATTAAATATTGGGTTGGTCTGTAACAAGACAGTTGCTTTTATGCATTATTGGGTTGGTCTGTAACAAGACAGTAGCTTTTATTCAATATTGGGTTCGTGTGTAACAAGACAGTAGCTTTTATTCAATATTGGATTGGTGTTTAACAAGACAGTAGCTTTTATTACATATCGGGTTGGTGTGTAACAAGACAGTAGCTTTTATTCAATATTGGGTTGGTCTGTAACAAGACAGTAGCTTTTATTTAATATTGGGTTGGTGTGTAACAAAACAGTAGCTTTTCTTCAATATTGGGTTGGTGTGTAACAAGACAGTAGCTTTTATTAAATATTACGTTGTTGTGTAACAACACACTAGCTTTTATTCAATATTATGTTGGTCTGAAACAAAACAGTAGGTTTTATTCAATATTGGGTTGGTGTGTAACAAGACAGTAGCTTTTCGTAAATATTGGGTTGGTGTGTAACAAGACAGTAGCTTTTTTAATATATTGGGTTGGTCTGTAACAAGACAATAGCTTTTATTCAATATTGGGTTGGTCTGTAACAAGACAGTAGCTTTTATTCAATATTGGGTTCGTGTGTAACAAGACAGTAGCTTTTATTAAATATTGGGTTCGACTGTAATAAGACAGTAGCTTTTATTCAATATTATGTTGGTGTGTAACAAGACAGTAGGTTCTATTAAATATTGGGTTGGTCTGTAACAAGACAATAGCTTTTATTGAATATTGGGTTGGTCTGTAACAAGACAGTAGCTTTTATTCAATATTGGGTTGGTGTGTAAAACGACAGTAGCTTTTATTCAATATTGGGTTGGTGTGTAACAAGTCAGTAGCTTTTATTAAATATTAGGTTGGTCTGTAACAAGACAGTAGCTTTTATTAAATATTGGGTTGGTCTGTAACAAGACAGTAGCTTTTATTAAATATTGGGTTGGTCTGTAACAAGACGGTAGCTTTTATTCAATATTCGGTTGGTGTGTAACAAGACAGTAGCTTTTATTAAATATTGGGTTGGTCTGTAACAAGACAGTAGCTTTTATGCATTATTGGGTTGGTCTGTAACAAGACAGTAGCTTTTATTCATTATTGGGTTGGTGTGTAACAAGTCAGTAGATTTTATTAAATATTAGGTTGGTCTGTAACAAGACAGTAGCTTTTATTGAATATTGGGTTGGTGTGTCACAAGACAGTAGCTTTTATTAAATATTGGGTTGGTCTGTAACAAGACAGTAGCTTTTATTAAATATTGGGTTGGTCTGTAACAAGACAGTTGCTTTTATGCATTATTGGGTTGGTCTGTAACAAGACAGTAGCTTTTATTCAATATTGGGTTCGTGTGTAACAAGACAGTAGCTTTTATTCAATATTGGATTGGTGTTTAACAAGACAGTAGCTTTTATTAAATATCGGGTTGGTGTGTAACAAGACAGTAGCTTTTATTTAATATTGGGTTGGTGTGTAACAAGACAGTAGCTTTTCTTCAATATTGGGTTGGTGTGTAACAAGACAGTAGCTTTTATTAAATATTACGTTGTTGTGTAACAAGGCACTAGCTTTTATTCAATATTATGTTGGTCTGAAACAAAACAGTAGGTTTTATTCAATATTGGGTTGGTGTGTAACAAGACAGTCGCTTTTATTCAATATTGGGTTGATGTGTAACAAGGCAGTAACTTTTATTCAATATTGGGTTGGTGTGTAACAAGACAGTAGCTTTTCGTAAATATTAGGTTGGTGTGTAACAAGACAGTAGCTTTTTTAATATATTGGGTTGGTCTGTAACAAGACAATAGCTTTTATTCAATATTGGGTTGGTCTGTAACAAGACAGTAGCTTTTATTCAATATTGGGTTCGTGTGTAACAAGACAGTAGCTTTTATTAAATATGGGGTTCGACTGTAATAAGACAGTAGCTTTTATTCAATATTATGTTGGTGTGTAACAAGACAGTAGGTTCTATTAAATATTTGGTTGGTCTGTAACAAGACAATAGCTTTTATTGAATATTGGGTTGGTCTGTAACAAGACAGTAGCTTTTATTCAATATTGGGTTGGTCTGTAACAAGACAGTAGCTTTTATTCAATATTGGGTTGGTGTGTAACAAGTCAGTAGCTTTTATTAAATATTAGGTTGGTCTGTAACAAGACAGTAGCTTTTATTGAATATTGGGTTGGTCTGTAACAAGACGGTAGCTTTTATTCAATATTCGGTTGGTGTGTAACAAGACAGTAGCTTTTATTAAATATTGGGTTGGTCTGTAACAAGACAGTAGCTTTTATGCATTATTGGGTTGGTCTGTAACAAGACAGTAGCTTTTATTCAATATTGGGTTGGTGTGTAACAAGTCAGTAGATTTTATTAAATATTAGGTTGGTCTGTAACAAGACAGTAGCTTTTATTGAATATTGGGTTGGTGTGTCACAAGACAGTAGCTTTTATTAAATATTGGGTTGGTCTGTAACAAGACAGTAGCTTTTATTAAATATTGGGTTGGTCTGTAACAAGACAGTTGCTTTTATGCATTATTGGGTTGGTCTGTAACAAGACAGTAGCTTTTATTCAATATTGGGTTCGTGTGTAACAAGACAGTAGCTTTTATTCAATATTGGATTGGTGTTTAACAAGACAGTAGCTTTTATTCAATATTGGGTTGGTCTGTAACAAGACAGTAGCTTTTATTTAATATTGGGTTGGTGTGTAACAAGACAGTAGCTTTTCTTCAATATTGGGTTGGTGTGTAACAAGACAGTAGCTTTTATTAAATATTACGTTGTTGTGTAACAAGACACTAGCTTTTATTCAATATTATGTTGGTCTGAAACAAAACAGTAGGTTTTATTCAATATTGGGTTGGTGTGTAACAAGACAGTCGCTTTTATTCAATATTAGGTTGATGTGTAACAAGGCAGTAACTTTTATTCAATATTGGGTTGGTGTGTAACAAGACAGTAGCTTTTCGTAAATATTAGGTTGGTGTGTAACAAGACAGTAGCTTTTTTAATATATTGGGTTGGTCTGTAACAAGACAATAGCTTTTATTCAATATTGGGTTGGTCTGTAACAAGACAATAGCTTTTATTCAATATTGGGTTGGTCTGTAACAAGACAGTAGCTTTTATTCAATATTGGGTTCGTGTGTAACAAGACAGTAGCTTTTATTAAATATTGGGTTCGACTGTAATAAGACAGTAGCTTTTATTCAATATTATGTTGGTGTGTAACAAGACAGTAGGTTCTATTAAATATTGGGTTGGTCTGTAACAAGACAATAGCTTTTGTTGAATATTGGGTTGGTCTGTAACAAGACAGTAGCTTTTATTCAATATTGGGTTCGTCTGTAATAAGACAGTAGCTTTTATTCAATATTATGTTGGTGTGTAACAAGACAGTAGATTTTATTCAATACTAGGTTGGTCTGTAACAAGACAATAGCTTTTATTAAATATTGGGTTGGTGTGTAACAAGACAGTAGCTTTTATTAAATATTGGGTTGGTTTGTAACAAGACAGTAGCTTTTATTCAATATTGGGTTGGTGTGTAACAAGTCAGTAGATTTTATTAAATATTAGGTTGGTCTGTAACAAGACAGTAGCTTTTATTGAATATTGGGTTGGTGTGTCACAAGACAGTAGCTTTTATTAAATAATGGGTTGGTCTGTAACAAGTCAGTAGCTTTTATTAAATATTGGGTTGGTCTGTAACAAGACAGTTGCTTTTATGCATTATTGGGTTGGTCTGTAACAAGACAGTAGCTTTTATTCAATATTGGGTTCGTGTGTAACAAGACAGTAGCTTTTATTCAATATTGGATTGATGTTTAACAAGACAGTAGCTTTTATTAAATATCGGGTTGTTGTGTAACAAGACAGTAGCTTTTATTCAATATTGGGTTGGTCTGTAACAAGACAGTAGCTTTTATTTAATATTGGGTTGGTGTGTAACAAGACAGTAGCTTTTCTTCAATATTGGGTTGGTGTGTAACAAGACAGTAGCTTTTATTAAATATTACGTTGTTGTGTAACAAGACACTAGCTTTTATTCAATATTATGTTGGTCTGAAACAAGACAGTCGCTTTTATTCAGTATTGGGTTGATGTGTAACAAGGCAGTAACTTTTATTCAATATTGGGTTGGTGTGTAACAAGACAGTAGCTTTTCGTAAATATTAGGTTGGTGTGTAACAAGACAGTAGCTTTTTTAATATATTGGGTTGGTCTGTAACAAGACAATAGCTTTTATTGAATATTGGGTTGGTCTGTAACAAGACAGTAGCTTTTATTCAATATTGGGTTGGTGTGTAAACGACAGTAGCTTTTATTCAATATTGGGTTGGTGTGTAACAAGTCAGTAGCTTTTATTAAATATTAGGTTGGTCTGTAACAAGACAGTAGCTTTTATTGAATATTGGGTTGGTCTGTAACAAGACAGTAGCTTTTATTCAATATTAGGTTAGTGTGTAACAAGACAGTAGCTTTTATTAAATATTGCGTTGGTCTGTAACAAGACAGTAGCTTTTATTCAATATTAGGTTGGTCTGTAACAAGACAATAGCTTTTATTAGATATTGGGTTGGTGTGTAACGAGACAGTAGCTTTTATTCAATATTGGGTTGGTGTTTAACAAGACAGTAGCTTTTATTGAATATTGGGTTGGTCTGTAACAAGACAGTAGCTTTTATTTAATATTGGGTTGGTGTGTAACAAGACAGTAGCTTTTCTTCAATATTGGGTTGGTGTGTAACAAGACAGTAGCTTTTATTAAATATTACGTTGTTGTGTAACAAGACACTAGCTTTTATTCAATATTATGTTGGTCTGAAACAAGACGGTAGGTTTTATTCAATATTGGGTTGGTGTGTAACAAGACAGTCGCTTTTATTCAATATTGGGTTGATGTGTAACAAGGCATTAACTTTTATTCAATATTGGGTTGGTGTGTAATAAGACAGTAGCTTTTCGTAAATATGAGGTTGGTGTGTAACGAGACAGTAGCTTTTATTAAATATTGGGTTCGTCTTTAATAAGACAGTAGCTTTTATTCAATATTATGTTGGTGTGTAACAAGACAGTAGATTTTATTCAATACTAGGTTGGTCTGTAACAAGACAATAGCTTTTATTAAATATTGGGTTGGTGTGTAACAAGACAGTAGCTTTTATTAAATATTGGGTTGGTCTGTAACAAGACAGTAGCTTTTATGCATTATTGGGTTGGTCTGTAACAAGACAGTAGCTTTTACTCAATATTGGGTTGGTGTGTAACAAGACAGTAGCTTTTATTCAATATTGGGTTGGTCTGAAACAAGACAGTAGCTTTTCTTAAATATTGGGTTGGTCTGTAACAAGACGGTAGCTTTTATTCAATATTCGGTTGGTGTGTAACAAGACAGTAGCTTTTATTAAATATTGGGTTGGTCTGTAACAAGACAGTAGCTTTTATGCATTATTGGGTTGGTCTGTAACAAGACAGTAGCTTTTATTCAATATTGGGTTGGTGTGTAACAAGTCAGTAGCTTTTATTAAATATTAGGTTGGTCTGTAACAAGACAGTAGCTTTTATTGAATATTGGGTTGGTCTGTAACAAGACAGTAGCTTTTATTCAATACTAGGTTGGTCTGTAACAAGACAATAGCTTTTATTAAATATTGGGTTGGTGTGTCACAAGACAGTAGCTTTTATTAAATATTGGGTTGGTCTGTAACAAGACAGTAGCTTTTATTAAATATTGGGTTGGTCTGTAACAAGACAGTTGCTTTTATGCATTATTGGATTGGTGTTTAACAAGACAGTAGCTTTTATTAAATATCGGGTTGGTGTGTAACAAGACAGTTGCTTTTATGCATTATTGTGTTGGTCTGTAACAAGACAGTAGCTTTTATTCAATATTGGGTTCGTGTGTAACAAGACAGTAGCTTTTATTCAATATTGGATTGGTGTTTATCAAGACAGTAGCTTTTATTAAATATTGGATTGGTGTGTAACAAGACAGTAGCTTTTATTCAATATTTGGTTGGTCTGTAACAAGACAGTAGCTTTTATTGAATATTGGGTTGGTGCGTAACAAGACAGTAGCTTTTCTTCAATATTGGGTTGGTGTGTAACAAGACAGTAGCTTTTATTACATATTACGTTGTTGTGTAACAAGACACTAGCTTTTATTCAATATTATGTTGGTCTGAAACAAGACAGTAGGTTTTATTCAATATTGGGTTGGTGTGTAACAAGACAGTCGCTTTTATTCAATATTGGGTTGGTGTGTAACAAGACAGTAGCTTTTCGTAAATATTAGGTTGGTGTGTAACAAGACACTAGCTTTTTTAATATATTGTGTTGGTCTGTAACAAGACAGTAGCTTTTATTCAATATTGGGTTCGTGTGTAACAAGACAGTAGTTTTTATTAAATATTGGGTTCGACTCTAATAAGACAGTAGCTTTTAATCAATATTATGTTGGTGTGTAACAAGACAGTAGGTTTTATTAAATATTGGGTTGGTCTGTAACAGGACAATAGCTTTTATTGAATATTGGGTTGGTCTGTAACAAGACAGTAGCTTTTATTCAATATTGGATTGGTGTGTGACACGACAGTTGCTTTTATTAAATATTGGGTTGGTCTGCAACAAGGCAGTAGCTTTTATTAAATATTGGGTTGGTCTGTAACAAGACAGTAGCTCTTACTCAATATTAGGTAAGTGTGTAACAAGACAGTAGCTTTTATTAAATATTGCGTTGGTCTGTAACAAGACAGTAGCTTTTATTCAATATTGGGTTGGTGTGTAACAAGTCAGTAGCTTTTATTAAATATTAGGTTGGTCTGTAACAAGACAGTAGCTTATATTGAATATTGGGTTGGTCTGTAACAAGAAAATAGCTTTTCGTAAATATTAGGTTGGTGTGTAACAAGACAGTAGCTTTTTTAATATATTGGGTTGGTGTGTAACAAGACAATAGCTTTTATTAAATATTGGGTTGGTGTGTAACAAGATAGTAGCTTTTATTAAATATTGGGTTCGTCTGTAACAAGACAGTAGCTTTTATTCAATATTATGTTGGTGTGTAACAAGACAGTAGATTTTATTCATTACTAGGTTGGTCTGTAACAAGACAATAGCTTTTATTAAATATTGGGTTGGTGTGTAACAAGACAGTAGCTTTTATTAAATATTGGGTTCGACTGTAATAAGACAGTAGCTTTTATTCAATATTATGTTGGTGTGTAACAAGACAGTAGGTTCTATTAAATATTGGGTTGGTCTGTAACAAGACAATAGCTTTTATTGAATATTGGGTTGGTCTGTAACAAGACAGTAGCTTTTATTCAATATTGGGTTGGTGTGTAAAACGACAGTAGCTTTTATTCAATATTGGGTTGGTGTGTAACAAGTCAGTAGCTTTTATTAAATATTAGGTTGGTCTGTAACAAGACAGTAGCTTTTATTGAATATTGGGTTGGTCTGTAACAAGACAGTAGCTTTTATTCAATATTGGGTTGGTCTGAAACAAGACAGTAGCTTTTATTAAATATTGGGTTGGTCTGTAACAAGACGGTAGCTTTTATTCAATATTCGGTTGGTGTGTAACAAGACAGTAGCTTTTATTAAATATTGGGTTGGTCTGTAACAAGACAGTAGCTTTTATGCATTATTGGGTTGGTCTGTAACAAGACAGTAGCTTTTATTCAATATTGGGTTGGTGTGTAACAAGTCAGTAGATTTTATTAAATATTAGGTTGGTCTGTAACAAGACAGTAGCTTTTATTGAATATTGGGTTGGTGTGTCACAAGACAGTAGCTTTTATTAAATATTGGGTTGGTCTGTAACAAGACAGTAGCTTTTATTAAATATTGGGTTGGTCTGTAACAAGACAGTTGCTTTTATGCATTATTGGGTTGGTCTGTAACAAGACAGTAGCTTTTATTAAATATTGGGTTGGTGTGTAACAAGTCAGTAGCTTTTATTAAATATTAGGTTGGTCTGTAACAAGACAGTAGCTTTTATTGAATATTGGGTTGGTCTGTAACAAGACAGTAGCTTTTATTCAATACTAGGTTGGTCTGTAACAAGACAATAGCTTTTATTAAATATTGGGTTGGTGTGTCACAAGACAGTAGCTTTTATTAAATATTGGGTTGGTCTGTAACAAGACAGTAGCTTTTATTAAATATTGGGTTGGTCTGTAACAAGACAGTTGCTTTTATGCATTATTGGATTGGTGTTTAACAAGACAGTAGCTTTTATTAAATATCGGGTTGGTGTGTAACAAGACAGTAGCTTTTATTCAATATTGGGTTGGTCTGTAACAAGACAGTAGCTATTATTTAATATTGGGTTGGTGTGTAACAAGACAGTAGCTTTTCTTCAATATTGGGTTGGTGTGTAACAAGACAGTAGCTTTTATTAAATATTACGTTGTTGTGTAACAAGACACTAGCTTTTATTCAATATTATGTTGGTCTGAAACAAGACAGTAGGTTTTATTCAATATTGGGTTGGTGTGTAACAAGACAGTCGCTTTTATTCAATATTGGGTTGGTGTGTAACAAGACAGTAGCTTTTCGTAAATATTAGGTTGGTGTGTAACAAGACACTAGCTTTTTTAATATATTGTGTTGGTCTGTAACAAGACAGTAGCTTTTATTCAATATTGGGTTCGTGTGTAACAAGACAGTAGTTTTTATTAAATATTGGGTTCGACTCTAATAAGACAGTAGCTTTTAATCAATATTATGTTGGTGTGTAACAAGACAGTAGGTTTTATTAAATATTGGGTTGGTCTGTAACAGGACAATAGCTTTTATTGAATATTGGGTTGGTCTGTAACAAGACAGTAGCTTTTATTCAATATTGGATTGGTGTGTGACACGACAGTTGCTTTTATTAAATATTGGGTTGGTCTGCAACAAGGCAGTAGCTTTTATTAAATATTGGGTTGGTCTGTAACAAGACAGTAGCTCTTACTCAATATTAGGTAAGTGTGTAACAAGACAGTAGCTTTTATTAAATATTGCGTTGGTCTGTAACAAGACAGTAGCTTTTATTCAATATTGGGTTGGTGTGTAACAAGTCAGTAGCTTTTATTAAATATTAGGTTGGTCTGTAACAAGACAGTAGCTTATATTGAATATTGGGTTGGTCTGTAACAAGAAAATAGCTTTTCGTAAATATTAGGTTGGTGTGTAACAAGACAGTAGCTTTTTTAATATATTGGGTTGGTGTGTAACAAGACAATAGCTTTTATTAAATATTGGGTTGGTGTGTAACAAGATAGTAGCTTTTATTAAATATTGGGTTCGTCTGTAACAAGACAGTAGCTTTTATTCAATATTATGTTGGTGTGTAACAAGACAGTAGATTTTATTCATTACTAGGTTGGTCTGTAACAAGACAATAGCTTTTATTAAATATTGGGTTGGTGTGTAACAAGACAGTAGCTTTTATTAAATATTGGGTTCGACTGTAATAAGACAGTAGCTTTTATTCAATATTATGTTGGTGTGTAACAAGACAGTAGGTTCTATTAAATATTGGGTTGGTCTGTAACAAGACAATAGCTTTTATTGAATATTGGGTTGGTCTGTAACAAGACAGTAGCTTTTATTCAATATTGGGTTGGTGTGTAAAACGACAGTAGCTTTTATTCAATATTGGGTTGGTGTGTAACAAGTCAGTAGCTTTTATTAAATATTAGGTTGGTCTGTAACAAGACAGTAGCTTTTATTGAATATTGGGTTGGTCTGTAACAAGACAGTAGCTTTTATTCAATATTGGGTTGGTCTGAAACAAGACAGTAGCTTTTATTAAATATTGGGTTGGTCTGTAACAATACAGTAGTTTTATTAGATATGGGGTTGCTCTGTAACAAGACAGTAGCTTTTATTCTATATTGGGTTGGTGTGTAACACGACAGTAGCTTTTATTAAATATTGGGTTGGTCTGCAACAAGTTAGTAGCTTTTATTAAATATTGGGTTGGTCTGTAACAAGAGAGTTGCTTTTATTAAATATTGGGTTGGTGTGTAACAAGACAGTAGCTTTTATTCAATATTATGTTGGTGTGTAACAAGACAGTAGCTTTTATTAAATATTGGGTTGGTCTGCAACAAGACAGGAGCTTTTATGAAATATTGGGTTGGTCTGTAACAAGACAGTAGCTTTTATTCAATATTGGGTTCGTCTGTAACAAGACAGTAGCTTTTATTCAATATTGGGTTGGTGTGTCACAAGACAGTAGCTTTTATTAAATATTGGGTTGGTCTGTAACAAGACAGTAGCTTTTATTAAATATTAGGTTGGTCTGTAATAAGACAGTAGCTTTTATTAAATATTGGGTTGGTGTGTAACAAGACAGTTGCTTTTATGCATTATTGGGTTGGTCTGTAACAAGACCGTAGCTTTTATTCAATATTGGGTTCGTGTGTAACAAGACAGTAGCTTTTATTCAATATTGGGATGGTCTGTAACAAGACAGTAGCTTTATTAGATATGGGGTTGCTCTGTAACAAGACAGTAGCTTTTATTCAATATTGGGTTGGTCTGTAACAAGACAGTAGCTTTTATTCAATATTATGTTGGTCTGAAACAAAACAGTAGGTTTTATTCAATATTGGGTTGGTGTGTAACAAGACAGTCGCTTTTATTCAATATTGGGTTGATGTGTAACAAGGCAGTAACTTTTATTCAATATTGGGTTGGTGTGTAACAAGACAGTAGCTTTTCGTAAATATTAGGTTGGTGTGTAACAAGACAGTAGCTTTTTTAATATATTGGGTTGGTCTGTAACAAGACAATAGCTTTTATTCAATATTGGGTTGGTCTGTAACAAGACAGTATCTTTTATTCAATATTGGGTTCGTGTGTAACAAGACAGTAGCTTTTATTAAATATTGGGTTCGACTGTAATAAGACAGTAGCTTTTATTCAATATTATGTTGGTGTGTAACAAGACAGTAGGTTCTATTAAATATTGGGTTGGTCTGTAACAAGACAATAGCTTTTATTGAATATTGGGTTGGTCTGTAGCAAGACAGTAGCTTTTATTCAATATTGGGTTGGTGTGTAAAACGACAGTAGCTTTTATTCAATATTGGGTTGGTGTGTAACCAGACAGTAGCTTTTATTAAATATTGGGTTCGTCTGTAATAAGACAGTAGCTTTTATTCAATATTATGTTGCTGTGTAACAAGACAGTAGATTTTATTAAATATTGAGTTGGTCTGTAACAAGAGAGTTGCTTTTATTAAATATTGGTTTGGTGTGTAACAAGACAGTAGCTTTTATTTAATATTGGGTTGGTGTGTAACAATACAGTAGCTTTTATGCAATATTGGGTTGGTCTGTAACAAGAGAGTAGCTTTTATTGAATATTGCGTTGGTCTGTAACAAGACAGTAGCTTATATTCAATATTGTTCTGGTCTGTAACAAGACAATAGCTTTTATTCAATATTAGGTTGGTCTGTAACAAGACAATAGCTTTTATTTAATATTATGTTGGTGTGTAACAAGACAGTAGCTTTTATTAAATATTGGGTTGGTCTGCAACAAGACAGGAGCTTTTATGAAATATTGGGTTGGTCTGTAACAAGACCGTAGCTTTTATTCAATATTGGTTTCGTGTGTAACAAGACAGTAGCTTTTATTCAATATTGGGATGGTCTGTAACAAGACAGTAGCTTTATTAGATATGGGTTGCTCTGTAACAAGACAGTAGCTTTTATTCAATATTGGGTTGGTCTGTAACAAGACAGTAGCTTTTATTCAATATTGGGTTGGTGTGTCACAAGACAGTAGCTTTTATTAAATATTGGGTTGGTCTGTAACAAGACAGTAGCTTTTATTAAATATTGGGTTGGTCTGTAATAAGACAGTAGCTTTTATTAAATATTGGGTTGGTGTGTAACAAGACAGTTGCTTTTATGCATTATTGGGTTGGTCTGTAACAAGACCGTAGCTTTTATTCAATATTGGGTTCGTGTGTAACAAGACAGTAGCTTTTATTCAATATTGGGATGGTCTGTAACAAGACAGTAGCTTTATTAGATATGGGGTTGCTCTGTAACGAGACAGTAGCTTTTATTCAATATTGGGTTGGTCTGTAACAAGACAGTAGCTTTTATTCAATATTATGTTGGTCTGAAACAAAACAGTAGGTTTTATTCAATATTGGGTTGGTGTGTAACAAGACAGTCGCTTTTATTCAATATTGGGTTGATGTGTAACAAGGCAGTAACTTTTATTCAATATTGGGTTGGTGTGTAACAAGACAGTAGCTTTTCGTAAATATTAGGTTGGTGTGTAACAAGACAGTAGCTTTTTTAATATATTGGGTTGGTCTGTAACAAGACAATAGCTTTTATTCAATATTGGGTTGGTCTGTAACAAGACAGTATCTTTTATTCAATATTGGGTTCGTGTGTAACAAGACAGTAGCTTTTATTAAATATTGGGTTCGACTGTAATAAGACAGTAGCTTTTATTCAATATTATGTTGGTGTGTAACAAGACAGTAGGTTCTATTAAATATTGGGTTGGTCTGTAACAAGACAATAGCTTTATTGAATATTGGGTTGGTCTGTAGCAAGACAGTAGCTTTTATTCAATATTGGGTTGGTGTGTAAAACGACAGTAGCTTTTATTCAATATTGGGTTGGTGTGTAACAAGTCAGTAGCTTTTATTAAATATTAGGTTGGTCTGTAACAACACAGTAGCTTTTATTGAATATTGGGTTGGTCTGTAACAAGACAGTAGCTTTTATTCAATATTAGGTTAGTGTGTAACAAGACAGTAGCTTTTATTAAATATTGCGTTGGTCTGTAACAAGACAGTAGCCTTTATTCAATATTAGGTTGGTCTGTAACAAGACAATAGCTTTTATTTGATATTGGGTTGGTGTGTAACAAGGCAGTAGCTTTTATTAAATATTGGGTTCGTCTGTAATAAGACAGTAGCTTTTATTCAATATTAGGTTAGTGTCTAACAAGACAGTAGCTTTTATTAAATATTGTTCTGGTCTGTAACAAGACAATAGCTTTTATTCAATAATGGGTTGGTCTGTAACAATACAGTAGCTTTATTAGATATGCGGTTACTCTGTAACAAGACAGTAGCTTTTATTCTATATTGCGTTGGTGTGTAACACGACAGTAGCTTTTATTAAATATTGGGTTTGTCTGCAACAAGGCAGTAGCTTTTATTAAATATTGGGTTGGTCTGTAACAAGAGAGTTGCTTTTATTAAATATTGGGTTGGTGTGTAACAAGACAGTAGCTTTTATTCAATATTGGGTTGGTCTGTAACAAGACAGTAGCTTTTATTCAATATTATGTTGGTGTGTAACAAAACAGTAGCTTTTATTAAATATTGGGTTGGTCTGCAACAGGACAGGAGCTTTTATGAAATATTGGGTTGGTCTGTAACAAGACAGTAGCTTTTATTCAATATTGGGTTCGTCTGTAACAAGACAGTAGCTTTTATTCAATATTGGGTTGGTGTGTCACAAGACAGTAGCTTTTATTAAATATTGGGTTGGTCTGTAACAAGACAGTAGCTTTTATTAAATATTGGGTTGGTCTGTAATAAGACAGTAGCTTTTATTAAATATTGGGTTGGTGTGTAACAAGACAGTTGCTTTTATGCATTATTGGGTTGGTCTGTAACAAGACCGTAGCTTTTATTCAATATTGGGTTCGTGTGTAACAAGACAGTAGCTTTTATTCAATATTGGGATGGTCTGTAACAAGACAGTAGCTTTATTAGATATGGGGTTGCTCTGTAACAAGACAGTAGCTTTTATTCAATATTGGGTTGGTCTGTAACAAGACAGTAGCTTTATTAGATATGGGGTTGCTCTGTAACAAGACAGTAGCTTTTATTCAATATTGGGTTGGTGTGTAACAAGACAGTAGCTTTTATTCAATATTGGGTTGGTCTGAAACAAGACAGTAGCTTTTATTAAATATGGGTTGGTCTGTAACAAGACGGTAGCTTTTATTCAATATTCGGTTGGTGTGTAACAAGACAATAACTTTTATTAAATATTGGGTTGGTCTGTAACAAGACAGTAGCTTTATGCATTATTGGCTTGGTCTGTAACAAGACAGTAGCTTTTATTCAATATTGGGTTGGTGTGTAACATGTCAGTAGCTTTTATTAAATATTAGGTTGGTCTGTAACAAGACAATAGCTTTTATTAAATATTGGGTTGGTGTGTAACAAGACAGTAGCTTTTATTAAATATTAGGTTAGTGTGTAACAAGACAGTAGCTTTTATTAAATATTGCGTTGGTCTGTAACAAGACAGTAGCCTTTATTCCATATTAGGTTGGTCTGTAACAAGACAATAGCTTTTATTTGATATTGGGTTGGTGTGTAACAAGGCAGTAGCTTTTATTAAATATTGGGTTCGTCTGTAATAAGACAGTAGCTTTTATTCAATATTAGGTTAGTGTCTAACAAGAGAGTAGCTTTTATTAAATATTGTTCTGGTCTGTAACAAGACAATAGCTTTTATTCAATAATGGGTTGGTCTGTAACAATACAGTAGCTTTATTAGATATGCGGTTACTCTGTAACAAGACAGTAGCTTTTATTCTATATTGGGTTGGTGTGTAACACGACAGTAGCTTTTATTAAATATTGGGTTGGTCTGCAACAAGGCAGTAGCTTTTATTAAATATTGGGTTGGTCTGTAACAAGAGAGTTGCTTTTATTAAATATTGGGTTGGTGTGTAACAAGACAGTAGCTTTTATTCAATATTGGGTTCGTGTGTAACAAGACAGTAGCTTTTATTCAATATTGGGATGGTCTGTAACAAGACAGTAGCTTTATTAGATATGGGGTTGCTCTGTAACAAGACAGTAGCTTTTATACAATATTGGGTTGGTCTGTAACAAGACAGTAGCTTTTATTCAATATTGGGCTGGTGTGTAACAAGACAGTAGCTTTTATTCAATATTGGGTTGGTCTGAAACAAGACAGTAGCTTTTATTAAATATTGGGTTGGTCTGTAACAAGACGGTAGCTTTTATTCAATATTCGGTTGGTGTGTAACAAGACAATAACTTTTATTAAATATTGGGTTGGTCTGTAACAAGACAGTAGCTTTTATGCATTATTGGGTTGGTCTGTAACAAGACAGTAGCTTTTATTCAATATTGGGTTGGTGTGTTACATGTCAGTAGCTTTTATTAAATATTAGGTTGGTCTGTAACAAGACAATAGCTTTTATTAAATATTGGGTTGGTGTGTAACCAGACAGTAGCTTTTATTAAATATTGGGTTCGTCTGTAATAAGACAGTAGCTTTTATTCAATATTATGTTGCTGTGTAACAAGACAGTAGATTTTATTAAATATTGGGTTGGTCTGTAACAAGAGAGTTGCTTTTATTAAATATTGGTTTGGTGTGTAACAAGACAGTTGCTTTTATTCAATATTGGGTTGGTGTGTAACAATACAGTATCTTTTATGCAATATTGGGTTGGTCTGTAACAAGAGAGTAGCTTTTATTGAATATTGCGTTGGTCTGTAACAAGACAGTAGCTTTTATTCAATATTGTTCTGGTCTGTAACAAGACAATAGCTTTTATTCAATATTAGGTTGGTCTGTAACAAGACAATAGCTTTTATTTAATATTATGTTGGTGTGTAACAAGACAGTAGCTTTTATTAAATATTGGGTTGGTCTGCAACAAGACAGGAGCTTTTATGAAATATTGGGTTGGTCTGTAACAAGACAGTAGCTTTTATTCAATATTGGGTTCGTCTGTAACAAGACAGTAGCTTTTATTCAATATTGGGTTGGTGTGTCACAAGACAGTAGCTTTTATTAAATATTGGGTTGGTCTGTAACAAGACAGTAGCTTTTATTATATATTGGGTTGGTCTGTAATAAGACAGTAGCTTTTATTAAATATTGGGTTGGTGTGTAACAAGACAGTTGCTTTTATGCATTATTGGGTTGGTCTGTAACAAGACCGTAGCTTTTATTCAATATTGGTTTCGTGTGTAACAAGACAGTAGCTTTTATTCAATATTGGGATGGTCTGTAACAAGACAGTAGCTTTATTAGATATGGGTTGCTCTGTAACAAGACAGTAGCTTTTATTCAATATTGGGTTGGTCTGTAACAAGACAGTAGCTTTTATTCAATATTGGGTTGGTGTGTCACAAGACAGTAGCTTTTATTAAATATTGGGTTGGTCTGTAACAAGACAGTAGCTTTTATTAAATATTGGGTTGGTCTGTAATAAGACAGTAGCTTTTATTAAATATTGGGTTGGTGTGTAACAAGACAGTTGCTTTTATGCATTATTGGGTTGGTCTGTAACAAGGCCGTAGCTTTTATTCAATATTGGGTTCGTGTGTAACAAGACAGTAGCTTTTATTTAATATTGGGATGGTCTGTAACAAGACAGTAGCTTTATTAGATATGGGGTTGCTCTGTAACAAGACAGTAGCTTTTATTCAATATTGGGTTGGTCTGTAACAAGACAGTAGCTTTTATTCAATATTATGTTGGTCTGAAACAAAACAGTAGGTTTTATTCAATATTGGGTTGGTGTGTAACAAGACAGTCGCTTTTATTCAATATTGGGTTGATGTGTAACAAGGCAGTAACTTTTATTCAATATTGGGTTGGTGTGTAACAAGACAGTAGCTTTTCGTAAATATTAGGTTGGTGTGTAACAAGACAGTAGCTTTTTTAATATATTGGGTTGGTCTGTAACAAGACAATAGCTTTTATTCAATATTGGGTTGGTCTGTAACAAGACAGTATCTTTTATTCAATATTGGGTTCGTGTGTAACAAGACAGTAGCTTTTATTAAATATTGGGTTCGACTGTAATAAGACAGTAGCTTTTATTCAATATTATGTTGGTGTGTAACAAGACAGTAGGTTCTATTAAATATTGGGTTGGTCTGTAACAAGACAATAGCTTTTATTGAATATTGGGTTGGTCTGTAGCAAGACAGTAGCTTTTATTCAATATTGGGTTGGTGTGTAAAACGACAGTAGCTTTTATTCAATATTGGGTTGGTGTGTAACAAGTCAGTAGCTTTTATTAAATATTAGGTTGGTCTGTAACAACACAGTAGCTTTTATTGAATATTGGGTTGGTCTGTAACAAGACAGTAGCTTTTATTCAATATTAGGTTAGTGTGTAACAAGACAGTAGCTTTTATTAAATATTGCGTTGGTCTGTAACAAGACAGTCGCCTTTATTCAATATTAGGTTGGTCTGTAACAAGACAATAGCTTTTATTTGATATTGGGTTGGTGTGTAACAAGGCAGTAGCTTTTATTAAATATTGGGTTCGTCTGTAATAAGACAGTAGCTTTTATTCAATATTAGGTTAGTGTCTAACAAGACAGTAGCTTTTATTAAATATTGTTCTGGTCTGTAACAAGACAATAGCTTTTATTCAATAATGGGTTGGTCTGTAACAATACAGTAGCTTTATTAGATATGCGGTTACTCTGTAACAAGACAGTAGCTTTTATTCTATATTGGGTTGGTGTGTAACACGACAGTAGCTTTTATTCAATATTGGGTTGGTCTGCAACAAGGCAGTAGCTTTTATTAAATATTGGGTTGGTCTGTAACAAGAGAGTTGCTTTTATTAAATATTGGGTTGGTGTGTAACAAGACAGTAGCTTTTATTCAATATTGGGTTCGTCTGTAACAAGACAGTAGCTTTTATTCAATATTGGGTTGGTGTGTCACAAGACAGTAGCTTTTATTAAATATTGGGTTGGTCTGTAACAAGACAGTAGCTTTTATTAAATATTGGGTTGGTCTGTAATAAGACAGTAGCTTTTATTAAATATTGGGTTGGTGTGTAACAAGACAGTTGCTTTTATGCATTATTGGGTTGGTCTGTAACAAGACCGTAGCTTTTATTCAATATTGGTTTCGTGTGTAACAAGACAGTAGCTTTTATTCAATATTGGGATGGTCTGTAACAAGACAGTAGCTTTATTAGATATGGGTTGCTCTGTAACAAGACAGTAGCTTTTATTCAATATTGGGTTGGTCTGTAACAAGACAGTAGCTTTTATTCAATATTGGGTTGGTGTGTCACAAGACAGTAGCTTTTATTAAATATTGGGTTGGTCTGTAACAAGACAGTAGCTTTTATTAAATATTGGGTTGGTCTGTAATAAGACAGTAGCTTTTATTAAATATTGGGTTGGTGTGTAACAAGACAGTTGCTTTTATGCATTATTGGGTTGGTCTGTAACAAGGCCGTAGCTTTTATTCAATATTGGGTTCGTGTGTAACAAGACAGTAGCTTTTATTCAATATTGGGATGGTCTGTAACAAGACAGTAGCTTTATTAGATATGGGGTTGCTCTGTAACAAGACAGTAGCTTTTATTCAATATTGGGTTGGTCTGTAACTAGACAGTAGCTTTTATTCAATATTATGTTGGTCTGAAACAAAACAGTAGGTTTTATTCAATATTGGGTTGGTGTGTAACAAGACAGTCGCTTTTATTCAATATTGGGTTGATGTGTAACAAGGCAGTAACTTTTATTCAATATTGGGTTGGTGTGTAACAAGACAGTAGCTTTTCGTAAATATTAGGTTGGTGTGTAACAAGACAGTAGCTTTTTTAATATATTGGGTTGGTCTGTAACAAGACAATAGCTTTTATTCAATATTGGGTTGGTCTGTAACAAGACAGTATCTTTTATTCAATATTGGGTTCGTGTGTAACAAGACAGTAGCTTTTATTAAATATTGGGTTCGACTGTAATAAGACAGTAGCTTTTATTCAATATTATGTTGGTGTGTATCAAGACAGTAGGTTCTATTAAATATTGGGTTGGTCTGTAACAAGACAATAGCTTTTATTGAATATTGGGTTGGTCTGTAGCAAGACAGTAGCTTTTATTCAATATTGGGTTGGTGTGTAAAACGACAGTAGCTTTTATTCAATATTGGGTTGGTGTGTAACAAGTCAGTAGCTTTTATTAAATATTAGGTTGGTCTGTAACAACACAGTAGCTTTTATTGAATATTGGGTTGGTCTGTAACAAGACAGTAGCTTTTATTCAATATTAGGTTAGTGTGTAACAAGACAGTAGCTTTTATTAAATATTGCGTTGGTCTGTAACAAGACAGTCGCCTTTATTCAATATTAGGTTGGTCTGTAACAAGACAATAGCTTTTATTTGATATTGGGTTGGTGTGTAACAAGGCAGTAGCTTTTATTAAATATTGGGTTCGTCTGTAATAAGACAGTAGCTTTTATTCAATATTAGGTTAGTGTCTAACAAGACAGTAGCTTTTATTAAATATTGTTCTGGTCTGTAACAAGACAATAGCTTTTATTCAATAATGGGTTGGTCTGTAACAATACAGTAGCTTTATTAGATATGCGGTTACTCTGTAACAAGACAGTAGCTTTTATTCTATATTGGGTTGGTGTGTAACACGACAGTAGCTTTTATTCAATATTGGGTTGGTCTGCAACAAGGCAGTAGCTTTTATTAAATATTGGGTTGGTCTGTAACAAGAGAGTTGCTTTTATTAAATATTGGGTTGGTGTGTAACAAGACAGTAGCTTTTATTCAGTATTGGGTTGGTCTGTAAGAAGACAGTAGCTTTTATTCAATATTATGTTGGTGTGTAACAAGACAGTAGCTTTTATTAAATATTGGGTTGGTCTGCAACAGGACAGGAGCTTTTATGAAATATTGGGTTGGTCTGTAACAAGACAGTAGCTTTTATTCAATATTGGGTTCGTCTGTAACAAGACAGTAGCTTTTATTCAATATTGGGTTGGTGTGTCACAAGACAGTAGCTTTTATTAAATATTGGGTTGGTCTGTAACAAGACAGTAGCTTTTATTAAATATTGGGTTGGTCTGTAATAAGACAGTAGCTTTTATTAAATATTGGGTTGGTGTGTAACAAGACAGTTGCTTTTATGCATTATTGGGTTGGTCTGTAACAAGACCGTAGCTTTTATTCAATATTGGTTTCGTGTGTAACAAGACAGTAGCTTTTATTCAATATTGGGATGGTCTGTAACAAGACAGTAGCTTTATTAGATATGGGTTGCTCTGTAACAAGACAGTAGCTTTTATTCAATATTGGGTTGGTCTGTAACAAGACAGTAGCTTTTATTCAATATTGGGTTGGTGTGTCACAAGACAGTAGCTTTTATTAAATATTGGGTTGGTCTGTAACAAGACAGTAGCTTTTATTAAATATTGGGTTGGTCTGTAATAAGACAGTAGCTTTTATTAAATATTGGGTTGGTGTGTAACAAGACAGTTGCTTTTATGCATTATTGGGTTGGTCTGTAACAAGGCCGTAGCTTTTATTCAATATTGGGTTCGTGTGTAACAAGACAGTAGCTTTTATTCAATATTGGGATGGTCTGTAACAAGACAGTAGCTTTATTAGATATGGGGTTGCTCTGTAACAAGACAGTAGCTTTTATTCAATATTGGGTTGGTCTGTAACTAGACAGTAGCTTTTATTCAATATTATGTTGGTCTGAAACAAAACAGTAGGTTTTATTCAATATTGGGTTGGTGTGTAACCAGACAGTCGCTTTTATTCAATATTGGGTTGATGTGTAACAAGGCAGTAACTTTTATTCAATATTGGGTTGGTGTGTAACAAGACAGTAGCTTTTCGTAAATATTAGGTTGGTGTGTAACAAGACAGTAGCTTTTTTAATATATTGGGTTGGTCTGTAACAAGACAATAGCTTTTATTCAATATTGGGTTGGTCTGTAACAAGACAGTATCTTTTATTCAATATTGGGTTCGTGTGTAACAAGACAGTAGCTTTTATTAAATATTGGGTTCGACTGTAATAAGACAGTAGCTTTTATTCAATATTATGTTGGTGTGTAACAAGACAGTAGGTTCTATTAAATATTGGGTTGGTCTGTAACAAGACAATAGCTTTTATTGAATATTGGGTTGGTCTGTAGCAAGACAGTAGCTTTTATTCAATATTGGGTTGGTGTGTAAAACGACAGTAGCTTTTATTCAATATTGGGTTGGTGTGTAACAAGTCAGTAGCTTTTATTAAATATTAGGTTGGTCTGTAACAACACAGTAGCTTTTATTGAATATTGGGTTGGTCTGTAACAAGACGGTAGCTTTTATTCAATATTCGGTTGGTGTGTAACAAGACAGTAGCTTTTATTAAATATTGGGTTGGTCTGTAACAAGACAGTAGCTTTTATGCATTATTGGGTTGGTCTGTAACAAGACAGTAGCTTTTATTCAATATTGGGTTGGTGTGTAACAAGTCAGTAGATTTTATTAAATATTAGGTTGGTCTGTAACAAGACAGTAGCTTTTATTGAATATTGGGTTGGTGTGTCACAAGACAGTAGCTTTTATTAAATATTGGGTTGGTCTGTAACAAGACAGTAGCTTTTATTAAATATTGGGTTGGTCTGTAACAAGACAGTTGCTTTTATGCATTATTGGGTTGGTCTGTAACAAGACAGTAGCTTTTATTAAATATTGGGTTGGTGTGTAACAAGTCAGTAGCTTTTATTAAATATTAGGTTGGTCTGTAACAAGACAGTAGCTTTTATTGAATATTGGGTTGGTCTGTAACAAGACAGTAGCTTTTATTCAATACTAGGTTGGTCTGTAACAAGACAATAGCTTTTATTAAATATTGGGTTGGTGTGTCACAAGACAGTAGCTTTTATTAAATATTGGGTTGGTCTGTAACAAGACAGTAGCTTTTATTAAATATTGGGTTGGTCTGTAACAAGACAGTTGCTTTTATGCATTATTGGATTGGTGTTTAACAAGACAGTAGCTTTTATTAAATATCGGGTTGGTGTGTAACAAGACAGTAGCTTTTA
The DNA here is from genome assembly GCA_964016885.1 of Eledone cirrhosa. Classification (NCBI taxonomy): domain Eukaryota; kingdom Metazoa; phylum Mollusca; class Cephalopoda; order Octopoda; family Eledonidae; genus Eledone; species Eledone cirrhosa. The sequence continues at coordinate 28,562,927 of OZ024762.1, forward strand.
TTCAATATTGGGTTGGTCTGTAACAAGACAGTAGCTATTATTTAATATTGGGTTGGTGTGTAACAAGACAGTAGCTTTTCTTCAATATTGGGTTGGTGTGTAACAAGACAGTAGCTTTTATTAAATATTACGTTGTTGTGTAACAAGACACTAGCTTTTATTCAATATTATGTTGGTCTGAAACAAGACAGTAGGTTTTATTCAATATTGGGTTGGTGTGTAACAAGACAGTCGCTTTTATTCAATATTGGGTTGGTGTGTAACAAGACAGTAGCTTTTCGTAAATATTAGGTTGGTGTGTAACAAGACACTAGCTTTTTTAATATATTGTGTTGGTCTGTAACAAGACAGTAGCTTTTATTCAATATTGGGTTCGTGTGTAACAAGACAGTAGTTTTTATTAAATATTGGGTTCGACTCTAATAAGACAGTAGCTTTTAATCAATATTATGTTGGTGTGTAACAAGACAGTAGGTTTTATTAAATATTGGGTTGGTCTGTAACAGGACAATAGCTTTTATTGAATATTGGGTTGGTCTGTAACAAGACAGTAGCTTTTATTCAATATTGGATTGGTGTGTGACACGACAGTTGCTTTTATTAAATATTGGGTTGGTCTGCAACAAGGCAGTAGCTTTTATTAAATATTGGGTTGGTCTGTAACAAGACAGTAGCTCTTACTCAATATTAGGTAAGTGTGTAACAAGACAGTAGCTTTTATTAAATATTGCGTTGGTCTGTAACAAGACAGTAGCTTTTATTCAATATTGGGTTGGTGTGTAACAAGTCAGTAGCTTTTATTAAATATTAGGTTGGTCTGTAACAAGACAGTAGCTTATATTGAATATTGGGTTGGTCTGTAACAAGAAAATAGCTTTTCGTAAATATTAGGTTGGTGTGTAACAAGACAGTAGCTTTTTTAATATATTGGGTTGGTGTGTAACAAGACAATAGCTTTTATTAAATATTGGGTTGGTGTGTAACAAGATAGTAGCTTTTATTAAATATTGGGTTCGTCTGTAACAAGACAGTAGCTTTTATTCAATATTATGTTGGTGTGTAACAAGACAGTAGATTTTATTCATTACTAGGTTGGTCTGTAACAAGACAATAGCTTTTATTAAATATTGGGTTGGTGTGTAACAAGACAGTAGCTTTTATTAAATATTGGGTTCGACTGTAATAAGACAGTAGCTTTTATTCAATATTATGTTGGTGTGTAACAAGACAGTAGGTTCTATTAAATATTGGGTTGGTCTGTAACAAGACAATAGCTTTTATTGAATATTGGGTTGGTCTGTAACAAGACAGTAGCTTTTATTCAATATTGGGTTGGTGTGTAAAACGACAGTAGCTTTTATTCAATATTGGGTTGGTGTGTAACAAGTCAGTAGCTTTTATTAAATATTAGGTTGGTCTGTAACAAGACAGTAGCTTTTATTGAATATTGGGTTGGTCTGTAACAAGACAGTAGCTTTTATTCAATATTGGGTTGGTCTGAAACAAGACAGTAGCTTTTATTAAATATTGGGTTGGTCTGTAACAAGACGGTAGCTTTTATTCAATATTCGGTTGGTGTGTAACAAGACAGTAGCTTTTATTAAATATTGGGTTGGTCTGTAACAAGACAGTAGCTTTTATGCATTATTGGGTTGGTCTGTAACAAGACAGTAGCTTTTATTCAATATTGGGTTGGTGTGTAACAAGTCAGTAGATTTTATTAAATATTAGGTTGGTCTGTAACAAGACAGTAGCTTTTATTGAATATTGGGTTGGTGTGTCACAAGACAGTAGCTTTTATTAAATATTGGGTTGGTCTGTAACAAGACAGTAGCTTTTATTAAATATTGGGTTGGTCTGTAACAAGACAGTTGCTTTTATGCATTATTGGGTTGGTCTGTAACAAGACAGTAGCTTTTATTAAATATTGGGTTGGTGTGTAACAAGTCAGTAGCTTTTATTAAATATTAGGTTGGTCTGTAACAAGACAGTAGCTTTTATTGAATATTGGGTTGGTCTGTAACAAGACAGTAGCTTTTATTCAATACTAGGTTGGTCTGTAACAAGACAATAGCTTTTATTAAATATTGGGTTGGTGTGTCACAAGACAGTAGCTTTTATTAAATATTGGGTTGGTCTGTAACAAGACAGTAGCTTTTATTAAATATTGGGTTGGTCTGTAATAAGACAGTAGCTTTTATTCAATATTAGGTTAGTGTCTAACAAGACAGTAGCTTTTATTAAATATTGTTCTGGTCTGTAACAAGACAATAGCTTTTATTCAATAATGGGTTGGTCTGTAACAATACAGTAGCTTTATTAGATATGCGGTTACTCTGTAACAAGACAGTAGCTTTTATTCTATATTGGGTTGGTGTGTAACACGACAGTAGCTTTTATTCAATATTGGGTTGGTCTGCAACAAGGCAGTAGCTTTTATTAAATATTGGGTTGGTCTGTAACAAGAGAGTTGCTTTTATTAAATATTGGGTTGGTGTGTAACAAGACAGTAGCTTTTATTCAGTATTGGGTTGGTCTGTAAGAAGACAGTAGCTTTTATTCAATATTATGTTGGTGTGTAACAAGACAGTAGCTTTTATTAAATATTGGGTTGGTCTGCAACAGGACAGGAGCTTTTATGAAATATTGGGTTGGTCTGTAACAAGACAGTAGCTTTTATTCAATATTGGGTTCGTCTGTAACAAGACAGTAGCTTTTATTCAATATTGGGTTGGTGTGTCACAAGACAGTAGCTTTTATTAAATATTGGGTTGGTCTGTAACAAGACAGTAGCTTTTATTAAATATTGGGTTGGTCTGTAATAAGACAGTAGCTTTTATTAAATATTGGGTTGGTGTGTAACAAGACAGTTGCTTTTATGCATTATTGGGTTGGTCTGTAACAAGACCGTAGCTTTTATTCAATATTGGTTTCGTGTGTAACAAGACAGTAGCTTTTATTCAATATTGGGATGGTCTGTAACAAGACAGTAGCTTTATTAGATATGGGTTGCTCTGTAACAAGACAGTAGCTTTTATTCAATATTGGGTTGGTCTGTAACAAGACAGTAGCTTTTATTCAATATTGGGTTGGTGTGTCACAAGACAGTAGCTTTTATTAAATATTGGGTTGGTCTGTAACAAGACAGTAGCTTTTATTAAATATTGGGTTGGTCTGTAATAAGACAGTAGCTTTTATTAAATATTGGGTTGGTGTGTAACAAGACAGTTGCTTTTATGCATTATTGGGTTGGTCTGTAACAAGGCCGTAGCTTTTATTCAATATTGGGTTCGTGTGTAACAAGACAGTAGCTTTTATTCAATATTGGGATGGTCTGTAACAAGACAGTAGCTTTATTAGATATGGGGTTGCTCTGTAACAAGACAGTAGCTTTTATTCAATATTGGGTTGGTCTGTAACTAGACAGTAGCTTTTATTCAATATTATGTTGGTCTGAAACAAAACAGTAGGTTTTATTCAATATTGGGTTGGTGTGTAACCAGACAGTCGCTTTTATTCAATATTGGGTTGATGTGTAACAAGGCAGTAACTTTTATTCAATATTGGGTTGGTGTGTAACAAGACAGTAGCTTTTCGTAAATATTAGGTTGGTGTGTAACAAGACAGTAGCTTTTTTAATATATTGGGTTGGTCTGTAACAAGACAATAGCTTTTATTCAATATTGGGTTGGTCTGTAACAAGACAGTATCTTTTATTCAATATTGGGTTCGTGTGTAACAAGACAGTAGCTTTTATTAAATATTGGGTTCGACTGTAATAAGACAGTAGCTTTTATTCAATATTATGTTGGTGTGTAACAAGACAGTAGGTTCTATTAAATATTGGGTTGGTCTGTAACAAGACAATAGCTTTTATTGAATATTGGGTTGGTCTGTAGCAAGACAGTAGCTTTTATTCAATATTGGGTTGGTGTGTAAAACGACAGTAGCTTTTATTCAATATTGGGTTGGTGTGTAACAAGTCAGTAGCTTTTATTAAATATTAGGTTGGTCTGTAACAACACAGTAGCTTTTATTGAATATTGGGTTGGTCTGTAACAAGACGGTAGCTTTTATTCAATATTCGGTTGGTGTGTAACAAGACAGTAGCTTTTATTAAATATTGGGTTGGTCTGTAACAAGACAGTAGCTTTTATGCATTATTGGGTTGGTCTGTAACAAGACAGTAGCTTTTATTCAATATTGGGTTGGTGTGTAACAAGTCAGTAGATTTTATTAAATATTAGGTTGGTCTGTAACAAGACAGTAGCTTTTATTGAATATTGGGTTGGTGTGTCACAAGACAGTAGCTTTTATTAAATATTGGGTTGGTCTGTAACAAGACAGTAGCTTTTATTAAATATTGGGTTGGTCTGTAACAAGACAGTTGCTTTTATGCATTATTGGGTTGGTCTGTAACAAGACAGTAGCTTTTATTAAATATTGGGTTGGTGTGTAACAAGTCAGTAGCTTTTATTAAATATTAGGTTGGTCTGTAACAAGACAGTAGCTTTTATTGAATATTGGGTTGGTCTGTAACAAGACAGTAGCTTTTATTCAATACTAGGTTGGTCTGTAACAAGACAATAGCTTTTATTAAATATTGGGTTGGTGTGTCACAAGACAGTAGCTTTTATTAAATATTGGGTTGGTCTGTAACAAGACAGTAGCTTTTATTAAATATTGGGTTGGTCTGTAACAAGACAGTTGCTTTTATGCATTATTGGATTGGTGTTTAACAAGACAGTAGCTTTTATTAAATATCGGGTTGGTGTGTAACAAGACAGTAGCTTTTATTCAATATTGGGTTGGTCTGTAACAAGACAGTAGCTATTATTTAATATTGGGTTGGTGTGTAACAAGACAGTAGCTTTTCTTCAATATTGGGTTGGTGTGTAACAAGACAGTAGCTTTTATTAAATATTACGTTGTTGTGTAACAAGACACTAGCTTTTATTCAATATTATGTTGGTCTGAAACAAGACAGTAGGTTTTATTCAATATTGGGTTGGTGTGTAACAAGACAGTCGCTTTTATTCAATATTGGGTTGGTGTGTAACAAGACAGTAGCTTTTCGTAAATATTAGGTTGGTGTGTAACAAGACACTAGCTTTTTTAATATATTGTGTTGGTCTGTAACAAGACAGTAGCTTTTATTCAATATTGGGTTCGTGTGTAACAAGACAGTAGTTTTTATTAAATATTGGGTTCGACTCTAATAAGACAGTAGCTTTTAATCAATATTATGTTGGTGTGTAACAAGACAGTAGGTTTTATTAAATATTGGGTTGGTCTGTAACAGGACAATAGCTTTTATTGAATATTGGGTTGGTCTGTAACAAGACAGTAGCTTTTATTCAATATTGGATTGGTGTGTGACACGACAGTTGCTTTTATTAAATATTGGGTTGGTCTGCAACAAGGCAGTAGCTTTTATTAAATATTGGGTTGGTCTGTAACAAGACAGTAGCTCTTACTCAATATTAGGTAAGTGTGTAACAAGACAGTAGCTTTTATTAAATATTGCGTTGGTCTGTAACAAGACAGTAGCTTTTATTCAATATTGGGTTGGTGTGTAACAAGTCAGTAGCTTTTATTAAATATTAGGTTGGTCTGTAACAAGACAGTAGCTTATATTGAATATTGGGTTGGTCTGTAACAAGAAAATAGCTTTTCGTAAATATTAGGTTGGTGTGTAACAAGACAGTAGCTTTTTTAATATATTGGGTTGGTGTGTAACAAGACAATAGCTTTTATTAAATATTGGGTTGGTGTGTAACAAGATAGTAGCTTTTATTAAATATTGGGTTCGTCTGTAACAAGACAGTAGCTTTTATTCAATATTATGTTGGTGTGTAACAAGACAGTAGATTTTATTCATTACTAGGTTGGTCTGTAACAAGACAATAGCTTTTATTAAATATTGGGTTGGTGTGTAACAAGACAGTAGCTTTTATTAAATATTGGGTTCGACTGTAATAAGACAGTAGCTTTTATTCAATATTATGTTGGTGTGTAACAAGACAGTAGGTTCTATTAAATATTGGGTTGGTCTGTAACAAGACAATAGCTTTTATTGAATATTGGGTTGGTCTGTAACAAGACAGTAGCTTTTATTCAATATTGGGTTGGTGTGTAAAACGACAGTAGCTTTTATTCAATATTGGGTTGGTGTGTAACAAGTCAGTAGCTTTTATTAAATATTAGGTTGGTCTGTAACAAGACAGTAGCTTTTATTGAATATTGGGTTGGTCTGTAACAAGACAGTAGCTTTTATTCAATATTGGGTTGGTCTGAAACAAGACAGTAGCTTTTATTAAATATTGGGTTGGTCTGTAACAAGACGGTAGCTTTTATTCAATATTCGGTTGGTGTGTAACAAGACAGTAGCTTTTATTAAATATTGGGTTGGTCTGTAACAAGACAGTAGCTTTTATGCATTATTGGGTTGGTCTGTAACAAGACAGTAGCTTTTATTCAATATTGGGTTGGTGTGTAACAAGTCAGTAGATTTTATTAAATATTAGGTTGGTCTGTAACAAGACAGTAGCTTTTATTGAATATTGGGTTGGTGTGTCACAAGACAGTAGCTTTTATTAAATATTGGGTTGGTCTGTAACAAGACAGTAGCTTTTATTAAATATTGGGTTGGTCTGTAACAAGACAGTTGCTTTTATGCATTATTGGGTTGGTCTGTAACAAGACAGTAGCTTTTATTAAATATTGGGTTGGTGTGTAACAAGTCAGTAGCTTTTATTAAATATTAGGTTGGTCTGTAACAAGACAGTAGCTTTTATTGAATATTGGGTTGGTCTGTAACAAGACAGTAGCTTTTATTCAATACTAGGTTGGTCTGTAACAAGACAATAGCTTTTATTAAATATTGGGTTGGTGTGTCACAAGACAGTAGCTTTTATTAAATATTGGGTTGGTCTGTAACAAGACAGTAGCTTTTATTAAATATTGGGTTGGTCTGTAACAAGACAGTTGCTTTTATGCATTATTGGATTGGTGTTTAACAAGACAGTAGCTTTTATTAAATATCGGGTTGGTGTGTAACAAGACAGTAGCTTTTATTCAATATTGGGTTGGTCTGTAACAAGACAGTAGCTATTATTTAATATTGGGTTGGTGTGTAACAAGACAGTAGCTTTTCTTCAATATTGGGTTGGTGTGTAACAAGACAGTAGCTTTTATTAAATATTACGTTGTTGTGTAACAAGACACTAGCTTTTATTCAATATTATGTTGGTCTGAAACAAAACAGGAGGTTTTATTCAATATTGGGTTGGTGTGTAACAAGACAGTCGCTTTTATTCAATATTGGGTTGATGTGTAACAAGGCAGTAACTTTTATTCAATATTGGGTTGGTGTGTAACAAGACAGTAGCTTTTCGTAAGTATTAGGTTGGTGTGTAACAAGACAGTAGCTTTTTTAATATATTGGGTTGGTCTGTAACAAGACAATAGCTTTTATTCAATATTGGGTTGGTCTGTAACAAGACAGTAGCTTTTATTCAATATTGGGTTCGTGTGTAACAAGACAGTAGCTTTTATTAAATATTGGGTTCGACTGTAATAAGACAGTAACTTTTATTCAATATTATGTTGGTGTGTAACAAGACAGTAGGTTCTATTAAATATTGGGTTGGTCTGTAACAAGACAATAGCTTTTATTGAATATTGGGTTGGTCTGTAACAAGACAGTAGCTTTTATTCAATATTGGGTTGGTGTGTAAAACGACAGTAGCTTTTATTCAATATTGGGTTGGTGTGTAACAAGTCAGTAGCTTTTATTAAATATTAGGTTGGTCTGTAACAAGACAGTAGCTTTTATTGAATATTGGGTTGGTCTGTAACAAGACAGTAGCTTTTATTCAATATTAGGTTAGTCTCTAACAAGACAGTAGCTTTTATTAAATATTGTTCTGGTCTGTAACAAGACAATAGCTTTTATTAGATATTGGGTTGGTGTGTAACAAGACAGTAGCTTTTATTAAATATTGGGTTCGTCTGTAATAAGACAGTAGCTTTTATTCAATATTAGGTTAGTGTCTAACAAGACAGTAGCTTTTATTAAATATTGTTCTGGTCTGTAACAAGACAATAGCTTTTATTCAATATTAGGTTGGTCTGTAACAAGACAATATCTTTTATTAAATATTGGGTTCGTCTGTAATAAGACAGTAGCTTTTATTCAATATTATGTTGGTGTGTAACAAGAGAGTAGATTTTATTAAATATTGGGTTGGTCTGAAACAAGAGAGTTGCTTTTATTAAATATTGGGTTGGTCTGTAATAAGACAGTAGCTTTTATTAAATATTGGGTTGGTCTGTAACAAGACAGTAGCTTTTATTAAATATTGGGTTGGTCTGTAACAAGACAGTTGCTTTTATGCATTATTGGGTTGGTCTGTAACAAGACGGTAGCTTTTATTCAATATTGGGTTCGTGTGTAACAAGACAGTAGCTTTTATTCAATATTGGATTGGTGTTTATCAAGACAGTAGCTTTTATTAAATATTGGATTGGTGTGTAACAAGACAGTAGCTTTTATTCAATATTGGGTTGGTCTGTAACAAGACAGTAGCTTTTATTTAATATTGGGTTGGTGCGTAACAAGACAGTAGCTTTTCTTCAATATTGGGTTGGTGTGTAACAAGACAGTAGCTTTTATTAAATATTACGTTGTTGTGTAACAAGACACTAGCTTTTATTCAATATTATGTTGGTCTGAAACAAGACAGTAGGTTTTATTCAATATTGGGTTGGTGTGTAACAAGACAGTCGCTTTTATTCAATATTGGGTTGATGTGTAACAAGGCAGTAACTTTTATTCAATATTGGGTTGGTGTGTAATAAGACAGTAGCTTTTCGTAAATATTAGGTTGGTGTGTAACAAGACAGTAGCTTTTATTAAATATTGGGTTCGTCTTTAATAAGACAGTAGCTTTTATTCAATATTATGTTGGTGTGTAACAAGACAGTAGATTTTATTCAATACTAGGTTGGTCTGTAACAAGAGAATAGCTTTTATTAAATATTGGGTTGGTGTGTAACAAGACAGTAGCTTTTATTAAATATTGGGTTGGTCTGTAACAAGACAGTAGCTTTTATGCATTATTGGGTTGGTCTGTAACAAGACAGTAGCTTTTACTCAATATTGGGTTGGTGTGTAACAAGACAGTAGCTTTTATTCAATATTGGGTTGGTCTGAAACAAGACAGTAGCTTTTATTAAATATTGGGTTGGTCTGTAACAAGACGGTAGCTTTTATTCAATATTCGGTTGGTGTGTAACAAGACAGTAGCTTTTATTAAATATTGGGTTGGTCTGTAACAAGACAGTAGCTTTTATGCATTATTGGGTTGGTCTGTAACAAGACAGTAGCTTTTATTCAATATTGGGTTGTTGTGTAACAAGTCAGTAGCTTTTATTAAATATTAGGTTGGTCTGTAACAAGACAGTAGCTTTTATTGAATATTGGGTTGGTCTGTAACAAGACAGTAGCTTTTATTCAATACTAGGTTGGTCTGTAACAAGACAATAGCTTTTATTAAATATTGGGTTCGTCTGTAATAAGACAGTAGCTTTTATTCAATATTATGCTGGTGTGTAACAAGAGAGTAGATTTTATTAAATATTGGGTTGGTCTGTAACAAGAGAGTTGCTTTTATTAAATATTGGGTTGGTCTGTAACAAGACAGTAGCTTTTATTTAATATTGGGTTGGTGTGTAATAAGACAGTAGCTTTTCTTCAATATTGGGTTGGTGTGTAACAAGACAGTAGCTTTTATTAAATATTACGTTGTTGTGTAACAAGACACTAGGATTTATTCAATATTATGTTGGTCTGAAACAAGACAGTAGGTTTTATTCAATATTGGGTTGGTCTGTAACAAGACAGTAGCTTTTATTCAATATTGGGTTGGTGTGTAACAAGACAGTAGCTTTTATTATATATTGGGTTCGACTGTAATAAGACAGTAGCTTTTATTCAATATTATGTTGGTGTGTAACAAGACAGTAGGTTTTATTAAATATTGGGTTGGTCTGTAACAAGACAGTAGCTTTTATTGAATATTGGGTTGGTCTGTAACAAGACAGTAGCTTTTATTCAATATTGGGTTGGTGTGTAACACGACAGTAGCTTTTATTAAATATTGGGTTGGCTTGCAACAAGGCAGTAGCTTTTATTAAATATTGGGTTGGTCTGTAACAAGACAGTAGCTTTTATTCAATATTGGGTTGGTCTGTAACAATACAGTAGTTTTATTAGATATGGGGTTGCTCTGTAACAAGACAGTAGCTTTTATTCTATATTGGGTTGGTGTGTAACACGACAGTAGCTTTTATTAAATATTGGGTTGGTCTGCAACAAGTTAGTAGCTTTTATTAAATATTGGGTTGGTCTGTAACAAGAGAGTTGCTTTTATTAAATATTGGGTTGGTGTGTAACAAGACAGTAGCTTTTATTCAATATTATGTTGGTGTGTAACAAGACAGTAGCTTTTATTAAATATTGGGTTGGTCTGCAACAAGACAGGAGCTTTTATGAAATATTGGGTTGGTCTGTAACAAGACAGTAGCTTTTATTCAATATTGGGTTCGTCTGTAACAAGACAGTAGCTTTTATTCAATATTGGGTTGGTGTGTCACAAGACAGTAGCTTTTATTAAATATTGGGTTGGTCTGTAACAAGACAGTAGCTTTTATTAAATATTAGGTTGGTCTGTAATAAGACAGTAGCTTTTATTAAATATTGGGTTGGTGTGTAACAAGACAGTTGCTTTTATGCATTATTGGGTTGGTCTGTAACAAGACCGTAGCTTTTATTCAATATTGGGTTCGTGTGTAACAAGACAGTAGCTTTTATTCAATATTGGGATGGTCTGTAACAAGACAGTAGCTTTATTAGATATGGGGTTGCTCTGTAACAAGACAGTAGCTTTTATTCAATATTGGGTTGGTCTGTAACAAGACAGTAGCTTTTATTCAATATTATGTTGGTCTGAAACAAAACAGTAGGTTTTATTCAATATTGGGTTGGTGTGTAACAAGACAGTCGCTTTTATTCAATATTGGGTTGATGTGTAACAAGGCAGTAACTTTTATTCAATATTGGGTTGGTGTGTAACAAGACAGTAGCTTTTCGTAAATATTAGGTTGGTGTGTAACAAGACAGTAGCTTTTTTAATATATTGGGTTGGTCTGTAACAAGACAATAGCTTTTATTCAATATTGGGTTGGTCTGTAACAAGACAGTATCTTTTATTCAATATTGGGTTCGTGTGTAACAAGACAGTAGCTTTTATTAAATATTGGGTTCGACTGTAATAAGACAGTAGCTTTTATTCAATATTATGTTGGTGTGTAACAAGACAGTAGGTTCTATTAAATATTGGGTTGGTCTGTAACAAGACAATAGCTTTTATTGAATATTGGGTTGGTCTGTAGCAAGACAGTAGCTTTTATTCAATATTGGGTTGGTGTGTAAAACGACAGTAGCTTTTATTCAATATTGGGTTGGTGTGTAACCAGACAGTAGCTTTTATTAAATATTGGGTTCGTCTGTAATAAGACAGTAGCTTTTATTCAATATTATGTTGCTGTGTAACAAGACAGTAGATTTTATTAAATATTGAGTTGGTCTGTAACAAGAGAGTTGCTTTTATTAAATATTGGTTTGGTGTGTAACAAGACAGTAGCTTTTATTTAATATTGGGTTGGTGTGTAACAATACAGTAGCTTTTATGCAATATTGGGTTGGTCTGTAACAAGAGAGTAGCTTTTATTGAATATTGCGTTGGTCTGTAACAAGACAGTAGCTTATATTCAATATTGTTCTGGTCTGTAACAAGACAATAGCTTTTATTCAATATTAGGTTGGTCTGTAACAAGACAATAGCTTTTATTTAATATTATGTTGGTGTGTAACAAGACAGTAGCTTTTATTAAATATTGGGTTGGTCTGCAACAAGACAGGAGCTTTTATGAAATATTGGGTTGGTCTGTAACAAGACCGTAGCTTTTATTCAATATTGGTTTCGTGTGTAACAAGACAGTAGCTTTTATTCAATATTGGGATGGTCTGTAACAAGACAGTAGCTTTATTAGATATGGGTTGCTCTGTAACAAGACAGTAGCTTTTATTCAATATTGGGTTGGTCTGTAACAAGACAGTAGCTTTTATTCAATATTGGGTTGGTGTGTCACAAGACAGTAGCTTTTATTAAATATTGGGTTGGTCTGTAACAAGACAGTAGCTTTTATTAAATATTGGGTTGGTCTGTAATAAGACAGTAGCTTTTATTAAATATTGGGTTGGTGTGTAACAAGACAGTTGCTTTTATGCATTATTGGGTTGGTCTGTAACAAGACCGTAGCTTTTATTCAATATTGGGTTCGTGTGTAACAAGACAGTAGCTTTTATTCAATATTGGGATGGTCTGTAACAAGACAGTAGCTTTATTAGATATGGGGTTGCTCTGTAACGAGACAGTAGCTTTTATTCAATATTGGGTTGGTCTGTAACAAGACAGTAGCTTTTATTCAATATTATGTTGGTCTGAAACAAAACAGTAGGTTTTATTCAATATTGGGTTGGTGTGTAACAAGACAGTCGCTTTTATTCAATATTGGGTTGATGTGTAACAAGGCAGTAACTTTTATTCAATATTGGGTTGGTGTGTAACAAGACAGTAGCTTTTCGTAAATATTAGGTTGGTGTGTAACAAGACAGTAGCTTTTTTAATATATTGGGTTGGTCTGTAACAAGACAATAGCTTTTATTCAATATTGGGTTGGTCTGTAACAAGACAGTATCTTTTATTCAATATTGGGTTCGTGTGTAACAACACAGTAGCTTTTATTAAATATTGGGTTCGACTGTAATAAGACAGTAGCTTTTATTCAATATTATGTTGGTGTGTAACAAGACAGTAGGTTCTATTATATATTGGGTTGGTCTGTAACAAGACAATAGCTTTATTGAATATTGGGTTGGTCTGTAGCAAGACAGTAGCTTTTATTCAATATTGGGTTGGTGTGTAAAACGACAGTAGCTTTTATTCAATATTGGGTTGGTGTGTAACAAGTCAGTAGCTTTTATTAAATATTAGGTTGGTCTGTAACAACACAGTAGCTTTTATTGAATATTGGGTTGGTCTGTAACAAGACAGTAGCTTTTATTCAATATTAGGTTAGTGTGTAACAAGACAGTAGCTTTTATTAAATATTGCGTTGGTCTGTAACAAGACAGTAGCCTTTATTCAATATTAGGTTGGTCTGTAACAAGACAATAGCTTTTATTTGATATTGGGTTGGTGTGTAACAAGGCAGTAGCTTTTATTAAATATTGGGTTCGTCTGTAATAAGACAGTAGCTTTTATTCAATATTAGGTTAGTGTCTAACAAGACAGTAGCTTTTATTAAATATTGTTCTGGTCTGTAACAAGACAATAGCTTTTATTCAATAATGGGTTGGTCTGTAACAATACAGTAGCTTTATTAGATATGCGGTTACTCTGTAACAAGACAGTAGCTTTTATTCTATATTGCGTTGGTGTGTAACACGACAGTAGCTTTTATTAAATATTGGGTTTGTCTGCAACAAGGCAGTAGCTTTTATTAAATATTGGGTTGGTCTGTAACAAGAGAGTTGCTTTTATTAAATATTGGGTTGGTGTGTAACAAGACAGTAGCTTTTATTCAATATTGGGTTGGTCTGTAACAAGACAGTAGCTTTTATTCAATATTATGTTGGTGTGTAACAAAACAGTAGCTTTTATTAAATATTGGGTTGGTCTGCAACAGGACAGGAGCTTTTATGAAATATTGGGTTGGTCTGTAACAAGACAGTAGCTTTTATTCAATATTGGGTTCGTCTGTAACAAGACAGTAGCTTTTATTCAATATTGGGTTGGTGTGTCACAAGACAGTAGCTTTTATTAAATATTGGGTTGGTCTGTAACAAGACAGTAGCTTTTATTAAATATTGGGTTGGTCTGTAATAAGACAGTAGCTTTTATTAAATATTGGGTTGGTGTGTAACAAGACAGTTGCTTTTATGCATTATTGGGTTGGTCTGTAACAAGACCGTAGCTTTTATTCAATATTGGGTTCGTGTGTAACAAGACAGTAGCTTTTATTCAATATTGGGATGGTCTGTAACAAGACAGTAGCTTTATTAGATATGGGGTTGCTCTGTAACAAGACAGTAGCTTTTATTCAATATTGGGTTGGTCTGTAACAAGACAGTAGCTTTATTAGATATGGGGTTGCTCTGTAACAAGACAGTAGCTTTTATTCAATATTGGGTTGGTGTGTAACAAGACAGTAGCTTTTATTCAATATTGGGTTGGTCTGAAACAAGACAGTAGCTTTTATTAAATATGGGTTGGTCTGTAACAAGACGGTAGCTTTTATTCAATATTCGGTTGGTGTGTAACAAGACAATAACTTTTATTAAATATTGGGTTGGTCTGTAACAAGACAGTAGCTTTATGCATTATTGGCTTGGTCTGTAACAAGACAGTAGCTTTTATTCAATATTGGGTTGGTGTGTAACATGTCAGTAGCTTTTATTAAATATTAGGTTGGTCTGTAACAAGACAATAGCTTTTATTAAATATTGGGTTGGTGTGTAACAAGACAGTAGCTTTTATTAAATATTAGGTTAGTGTGTAACAAGACAGTAGCTTTTATTAAATATTGCGTTGGTCTGTAACAAGACAGTAGCCTTTATTCCATATTAGGTTGGTCTGTAACAAGACAATAGCTTTTATTTGATATTGGGTTGGTGTGTAACAAGGCAGTAGCTTTTATTAAATATTGGGTTCGTCTGTAATAAGACAGTAGCTTTTATTCAATATTAGGTTAGTGTCTAACAAGACAGTAGCTTTTATTAAATATTGTTCTGGTCTGTAACAAGACAATAGCTTTTATTCAATAATGGGTTGGTCTGTAACAATACAGTAGCTTTATTAGATATGCGGTTACTCTGTAACAAGACAGTAGCTTTTATTCTATATTGGGTTGGTGTGTAACACGACAGTAGCTTTTATTAAATATTGGGTTGGTCTGCAACAAGGCAGTAGCTTTTATTAAATATTGGGTTGGTCTGTAACAAGAGAGTTGCTTTTATTAAATATTGGGTTGGTGTGTAACAAGACAGTAGCTTTTATTCAATATTGGGTTCGTGTGTAACAAGACAGTAGCTTTTATTCAATATTGGGATGGTCTGTAACAAGACAGTAGCTTTATTAGATATGGGGTTGCTCTGTAACAAGACAGTAGCTTTTATACAATATTGGGTTGGTCTGTAACAAGACAGTAGCTTTTATTCAATATTGGGCTGGTGTGTAACAAGACAGTAGCTTTTATTCAATATTGGGTTGGTCTGAAACAAGACAGTAGCTTTTATTAAATATTGGGTTGGTCTGTAACAAGACGGTAGCTTTTATTCAATATTCGGTTGGTGTGTAACAAGACAATAACTTTTATTAAATATTGGGTTGGTCTGTAACAAGACAGTAGCTTTTATGCATTATTGGGTTGGTCTGTAACAAGACAGTAGCTTTTATTCAATATTGGGTTGGTGTGTTACATGTCAGTAGCTTTTATTAAATATTAGGTTGGTCTGTAACAAGACAATAGCTTTTATTAAATATTGGGTTGGTGTGTAACCAGACAGTAGCTTTTATTAAATATTGGGTTCGTCTGTAATAAGACAGTAGCTTTTATTCAATATTATGTTGCTGTGTAACAAGACAGTAGATTTTATTAAATATTGGGTTGGTCTGTAACAAGAGAGTTGCTTTTATTAAATATTGGTTTGGTGTGTAACAAGACAGTTGCTTTTATTCAATATTGGGTTGGTGTGTAACAATACAGTATCTTTTATGCAATATTGGGTTGGTCTGTAACAAGAGAGTAGCTTTTATTGAATATTGCGTTGGTCTGTAACAAGACAGTAGCTTTTATTCAATATTGTTCTGGTCTGTAACAAGACAATAGCTTTTATTCAATATTAGGTTGGTCTGTAACAAGACAATAGCTTTTATTTAATATTATGTTGGTGTGTAACAAGACAGTAGCTTTTATTAAATATTGGGTTGGTCTGCAACAAGACAGGAGCTTTTATGAAATATTGGGTTGGTCTGTAACAAGACAGTAGCTTTTATTCAATATTGGGTTCGTCTGTAACAAGACAGTAGCTTTTATTCAATATTGGGTTGGTGTGTCACAAGACAGTAGCTTTTATTAAATATTGGGTTGGTCTGTAACAAGACAGTAGCTTTTATTATATATTGGGTTGGTCTGTAATAAGACAGTAGCTTTTATTAAATATTGGGTTGGTGTGTAACAAGACAGTTGCTTTTATGCATTATTGGGTTGGTCTGTAACAAGACCGTAGCTTTTATTCAATATTGGTTTCGTGTGTAACAAGACAGTAGCTTTTATTCAATATTGGGATGGTCTGTAACAAGACAGTAGCTTTATTAGATATGGGTTGCTCTGTAACAAGACAGTAGCTTTTATTCAATATTGGGTTGGTCTGTAACAAGACAGTAGCTTTTATTCAATATTGGGTTGGTGTGTCACAAGACAGTAGCTTTTATTAAATATTGGGTTGGTCTGTAACAAGACAGTAGCTTTTATTAAATATTGGGTTGGTCTGTAATAAGACAGTAGCTTTTATTAAATATTGGGTTGGTGTGTAACAAGACAGTTGCTTTTATGCATTATTGGGTTGGTCTGTAACAAGGCCGTAGCTTTTATTCAATATTGGGTTCGTGTGTAACAAGACAGTAGCTTTTATTTAATATTGGGATGGTCTGTAACAAGACAGTAGCTTTATTAGATATGGGGTTGCTCTGTAACAAGACAGTAGCTTTTATTCAATATTGGGTTGGTCTGTAACAAGACAGTAGCTTTTATTCAATATTATGTTGGTCTGAAACAAAACAGTAGGTTTTATTCAATATTGGGTTGGTGTGTAACAAGACAGTCGCTTTTATTCAATATTGGGTTGATGTGTAACAAGGCAGTAACTTTTATTCAATATTGGGTTGGTGTGTAACAAGACAGTAGCTTTTCGTAAATATTAGGTTGGTGTGTAACAAGACAGTAGCTTTTTTAATATATTGGGTTGGTCTGTAACAAGACAATAGCTTTTATTCAATATTGGGTTGGTCTGTAACAAGACAGTATCTTTTATTCAATATTGGGTTCGTGTGTAACAAGACAGTAGCTTTTATTAAATATTGGGTTCGACTGTAATAAGACAGTAGCTTTTATTCAATATTATGTTGGTGTGTAACAAGACAGTAGGTTCTATTAAATATTGGGTTGGTCTGTAACAAGACAATAGCTTTTATTGAATATTGGGTTGGTCTGTAGCAAGACAGTAGCTTTTATTCAATATTGGGTTGGTGTGTAAAACGACAGTAGCTTTTATTCAATATTGGGTTGGTGTGTAACAAGTCAGTAGCTTTTATTAAATATTAGGTTGGTCTGTAACAACACAGTAGCTTTTATTGAATATTGGGTTGGTCTGTAACAAGACAGTAGCTTTTATTCAATATTAGGTTAGTGTGTAACAAGACAGTAGCTTTTATTAAATATTGCGTTGGTCTGTAACAAGACAGTCGCCTTTATTCAATATTAGGTTGGTCTGTAACAAGACAATAGCTTTTATTTGATATTGGGTTGGTGTGTAACAAGGCAGTAGCTTTTATTAAATATTGGGTTCGTCTGTAATAAGACAGTAGCTTTTATTCAATATTAGGTTAGTGTCTAACAAGACAGTAGCTTTTATTAAATATTGTTCTGGTCTGTAACAAGACAATAGCTTTTATTCAATAATGGGTTGGTCTGTAACAATACAGTAGCTTTATTAGATATGCGGTTACTCTGTAACAAGACAGTAGCTTTTATTCTATATTGGGTTGGTGTGTAACACGACAGTAGCTTTTATTCAATATTGGGTTGGTCTGCAACAAGGCAGTAGCTTTTATTAAATATTGGGTTGGTCTGTAACAAGAGAGTTGCTTTTATTAAATATTGGGTTGGTGTGTAACAAGACAGTAGCTTTTATTCAATATTGGGTTCGTCTGTAACAAGACAGTAGCTTTTATTCAATATTGGGTTGGTGTGTCACAAGACAGTAGCTTTTATTAAATATTGGGTTGGTCTGTAACAAGACAGTAGCTTTTATTAAATATTGGGTTGGTCTGTAATAAGACAGTAGCTTTTATTAAATATTGGGTTGGTGTGTAACAAGACAGTTGCTTTTATGCATTATTGGGTTGGTCTGTAACAAGACCGTAGCTTTTATTCAATATTGGTTTCGTGTGTAACAAGACAGTAGCTTTTATTCAATATTGGGATGGTCTGTAACAAGACAGTAGCTTTATTAGATATGGGTTGCTCTGTAACAAGACAGTAGCTTTTATTCAATATTGGGTTGGTCTGTAACAAGACAGTAGCTTTTATTCAATATTGGGTTGGTGTGTCACAAGACAGTAGCTTTTATTAAATATTGGGTTGGTCTGTAACAAGACAGTAGCTTTTATTAAATATTGGGTTGGTCTGTAATAAGACAGTAGCTTTTATTAAATATTGGGTTGGTGTGTAACAAGACAGTTGCTTTTATGCATTATTGGGTTGGTCTGTAACAAGGCCGTAGCTTTTATTCAATATTGGGTTCGTGTGTAACAAGACAGTAGCTTTTATTCAATATTGGGATGGTCTGTAACAAGACAGTAGCTTTATTAGATATGGGGTTGCTCTGTAACAAGACAGTAGCTTTTATTCAATATTGGGTTGGTCTGTAACTAGACAGTAGCTTTTATTCAATATTATGTTGGTCTGAAACAAAACAGTAGGTTTTATTCAATATTGGGTTGGTGTGTAACAAGACAGTCGCTTTTATTCAATATTGGGTTGATGTGTAACAAGGCAGTAACTTTTATTCAATATTGGGTTGGTGTGTAACAAGACAGTAGCTTTTCGTAAATATTAGGTTGGTGTGTAACAAGACAGTAGCTTTTATTAAATATTGGGTTGGTCTGTAATAAGACAGTAGCTTTTATTCAATATTGGGTTGGTCTGTAACAAGACAGTATCTTTTATTCAATATTGGGTTCGTGTGTAACAAGACAGTAGCTTTTATTAAATATTGGGTTCGACTGTAATAAGACAGTAGCTTTTATTCAATATTATGTTGGTGTGTAACAAGACAGTAGGTTCTATTAAATATTGGGTTGGTCTGTAACAAGACAATAGCTTTTATTGAATATTGGGT
Organism: Eledone cirrhosa; assembly: GCA_964016885.1. Classification (NCBI taxonomy): domain Eukaryota; kingdom Metazoa; phylum Mollusca; class Cephalopoda; order Octopoda; family Eledonidae; genus Eledone; species Eledone cirrhosa. The sequence continues at coordinate 28,582,236 of OZ024762.1, forward strand.
TGGTCTGTAGCAAGACAGTAGCTTTTATTCAATATTGGGTTGGTGTGTAAAACGACAGTAGCTTTTATTCAATATTGGGTTGGTGTGTAACAAGTCAGTAGCTTTTATTAAATATTAGGTTGGTCTGTAACAACACAGTAGCTTTTATTGAATATTGGGTTGGTCTGTAACAAGACAGTAGCTTTTATTCAATATTAGGTTAGTGTGTAACAAGACAGTAGCTTTTATTAAATATTGCGTTGGTCTGTAACAAGACAGTCGCCTTTATTCAATATTAGGTTGGTCTGTAACAAGACAATAGCTTTTATTTGATATTGGGTTGGTGTGTAACAAGGCAGTAGCTTTTATTAAATATTGGGTTCGTCTGTAATAAGACAGTAGCTTTTATTCAATATTAGGTTAGTGTCTAACAAGACAGTAGCTTTTATTAAATATTGTTCTGGTCTGTAACAAGACAATAGCTTTTATTCAATAATGGGTTGGTCTGTAACAATACAGTAGCTTTATTAGATATGCGGTTACTCTGTAACAAGACAGTAGCTTTTATTCTATATTGGGTTGGTGTGTAACACGACAGTAGCTTTTATTCAATATTGGGTTGGTCTGCAACAAGGCAGTAGCTTTTATTAAATATTGGGTTGGTCTGTAACAAGAGAGTTGCTTTTATTAAATATTGGGTTGGTGTGTAACAAGACAGTAGCTTTTATTCAGTATTGGGTTGGTCTGTAAGAAGACAGTAGCTTTTATTCAATATTATGTTGGTGTGTAACAAGACAGTAGCTTTTATTAAATATTGGGTTGGTCTGCAACAGGACAGGAGCTTTTATGAAATATTGGGTTGGTCTGTAACAAGACAGTAGCTTTTATTCAATATTGGGTTCGTCTGTAACAAGACAGTAGCTTTTATTCAATATTGGGTTGGTGTGTCACAAGACAGTAGCTTTTATTAAATATTGGGTTGGTCTGTAACAAGACAGTAGCTTTTATTAAATATTGGGTTGGTCTGTAATAAGACAGTAGCTTTTATTAAATATTGGGTTGGTGTGTAACAAGACAGTTGCTTTTATGCATTATTGGGTTGGTCTGTAACAAGACCGTAGCTTTTATTCAATATTGGTTTCGTGTGTAACAAGACAGTAGCTTTTATTCAATATTGGGATGGTCTGTAACAAGACAGTAGCTTTATTAGATATGGGTTGCTCTGTAACAAGACAGTAGCTTTTATTCAATATTGGGTTGGTCTGTAACAAGACAGTAGCTTTTATTCAATATTGGGTTGGTGTGTCACAAGACAGTAGCTTTTATTAAATATTGGGTTGGTCTGTAACAAGACAGTAGCTTTTATTAAATATTGGGTTGGTCTGTAATAAGACAGTAGCTTTTATTAAATATTGGGTTGGTGTGTAACAAGACAGTTGCTTTTATGCATTATTGGGTTGGTCTGTAACAAGGCCGTAGCTTTTATTCAATATTGGGTTCGTGTGTAACAAGACAGTAGCTTTTATTCAATATTGGGATGGTCTGTAACAAGACAGTAGCTTTATTAGATATGGGGTTGCTCTGTAACAAGACAGTAGCTTTTATTCAATATTGGGTTGGTCTGTAACTAGACAGTAGCTTTTATTCAATATTATGTTGGTCTGAAACAAAACAGTAGGTTTTATTCAATATTGGGTTGGTGTGTAACCAGACAGTCGCTTTTATTCAATATTGGGTTGATGTGTAACAAGGCAGTAACTTTTATTCAATATTGGGTTGGTGTGTAACAAGACAGTAGCTTTTCGTAAATATTAGGTTGGTGTGTAACAAGACAGTAGCTTTTTTAATATATTGGGTTGGTCTGTAACAAGACAATAGCTTTTATTCAATATTGGGTTGGTCTGTAACAAGACAGTATCTTTTATTCAATATTGGGTTCGTGTGTAACAAGACAGTAGCTTTTATTAAATATTGGGTTCGACTGTAATAAGACAGTAGCTTTTATTCAATATTATGTTGGTGTGTAACAAGACAGTAGGTTCTATTAAATATTGGGTTGGTCTGTAACAAGACAATAGCTTTTATTGAATATTGGGTTGGTCTGTAGCAAGACAGTAGCTTTTATTCAATATTGGGTTGGTGTGTAAAACGACAGTAGCTTTTATTCAATATTGGGTTGGTGTGTAACAAGTCAGTAGCTTTTATTAAATATTAGGTTGGTCTGTAACAACACAGTAGCTTTTATTGAATATTGGGTTGGTCTGTAACAAGACAGTAGCTTTTATTCAATATTAGGTTAGTGTGTAACAAGACAGTAGCTTTTATTAAATATTGCGTTGGTCTGTAACAAGACAGTAGCCTTTATTCAATATTAGGTTGGTCTGTAACAAGACAATAGCTTTTATTTGATATTGGGTTGGTGTGTAACAAGGCAGTAGCTTTTATTAAATATTGGGTTCGTCTGTAATAAGACAGTAGCTTTTATTCAATATTAGGTTAGTGTCTAACAAGACAGTAGCTTTTATTAAATATTGTTCTGGTCTGTAACAAGACAATAGCTTTTATTCAATAATGGGTTGGTCTGTAACAATACAGTAGCTTTATTAGATATGCGGTTACTCTGTAACAAGACAGTAGCTTTTATTCTATATTGGGTTGGTGTGTAACACGACAGTAGCTTTTATTAAATATTGGGTTGGTCTGCAACAAGGCAGTAGCTTTTATTAAATATTGGGTTGGTCTGTAACAAGAGAGTTGCTTTTATTAAATATTGGGTTGGTGTGTAACAAGACAGTAGCTTTTATTCAGTATTGGGTTGGTCTGTAACAAGACAGTAGCTTTTATTCAATATTATGTTGGTGTGTAACAAGACAGTAGCTTTTATTAAATATTGGGTTGGTCTGCAACAGGACAGGAGCTTTTATGAAATATTGGGTTGGTCTGTAACAAGACAGTAGCTTTTATTCAATATTGGGTTCGTCTGTAACAAGACAGTAGCTTTTATTCAATATTGGGTTGGTGTGTCACAAGACAGTAGCTTTTATTAAATATTGGGTTGGTCTGTAACAAGACAGTAGCTTTTATTAAATATTGGGTTGGTCTGTAATAAGACAGTAGCTTTTATTAAATATTGGGTTGGTGTGTAACAAGACAGTTGCTTTTATGCATTATTGGGTTGGTCTGTAACAAGACCGTAGCTTTTATTCAATATTGGGTTGGTCTGTAATAAGACAGTAGCTTTTATTAAATATTGGGTTGGTGTGTATCAAGACAGTTGCTTTTATGCATTATTGGGTTGGTCTGTAACAAGACCGTAGCTTTTATTCAATATTGGGTTCGTGTGTAACAAGACAGTAGCTTTTATTCAATATTGGGATGGTCTGTAACAAGACAGTAGCTTTATTAGATATGGGGTTGCTCTGTAACAAGACAGTAGCTTTTATTCAATATTGGGTTGGTCTGTAACAAGACAGTAGCCTTTATTCAATATTAGGTTGGTCTGTAACAAGACAATAGCTTTTATTTGATATTGGGTTGGTGTGTAACAAGGCAGTAGCTTTTATTAAATATTGGGTTCGTCTGTAATAAGACAGTAGCTTTTATTCAATATTAGGTTAGTGTCTAACAAGACAGTAGCTTTTATTAAATATTGTTCTGGTCTGTAACAAGACAATAGCTTTTATTCAATAATGGGTTGGTCTGTAACAATACAGTAGCTTTATTAGATATGCGGTTACTCTGTAACAAGACAGTAGCTTTTATTCTATATTGGGTTGGTGTGTAACACGACAGTAGCTTTTATTAAATATTGGGTTGGTCTGCAACAAGGCAGTAGCTTTTATTAAATATTGGGTTGGTCTGTAACAAGAGAGTTGCTTTTATTAAATATTGGGTTGGTGTGTAACAAGACAGTAGCTTTTATTCAATATTATGTTGGTGTGTAACAAGACAGTAGCTTTTATTAAATATTGGGTTGGTCTGCAACAGGACAGGAGCTTTTATGAAATATTGGGTTGGTCTGTAACAAGACAGTAGCTTTTATTCAATATTGGGTTCGTCTGTAACAAGACAGTAGCTTTTATTCAATATTGGGTTGGTGTGTCACAAGACAGTAGCTTTTATTAAATATTGGGTTGGTCTGTAACAAGACAGTAGCTTTTATTAAATATTGGGTTGGTCTGTAATAAGACAGTAGCTTTTATTAAATATTGGGTTGGTGTGTAACAAGACAGTTGCTTTTATGCATTATTGGGTTGGTCTGTAACAAGACCGTAGCTTTTATTCAATATTGGGTTCGTGTGTAACAAGACAGTAACTTTTATTCAATATTGGGATGGTCTGTAACAAGACAGTAGCTTTATTAGATATGGGGTTGCTCTGTAACAAGACAGTAGCTTTTATTCAATATTGGGTTGGTCTGTAACAAGACAGTAGCTTTTATTCAATATTGGGTTGGTGTGTAACAAGACAGTAGCTTTTATTCAATATTGGGTTGGTCTGAAACAAGACAGTAGCTTTTATTAAATATGGGTTGGTCTGTAACAAGACGGTAGCTTTTATTCAATATTCGGTTGGTGTGTAACAAGACAATAACTTTTATTAAATATTGGGTTGGTCTGTAACAAGACAGTAGCTTTTATGCATTATTGGGTTGGTCTGTAACAAGACAGTAGCTTTTATTCAATATTGGGTTGGTGTGTAACATGTCAGTAGCTTTTATTAAATATTAGGTTGGTCTGTAACAAGACAATAGCTTTTATTAAATATTGGGTTGGTCTGTAACAAGACAGTAGCTTTTATTAAATATTAGGTTAGTGTGTAACAAGACAGTAGCTTTTATTAAATATTGCGTTGGTCTGTAACAAGACAGTAGCCTTTATTCAATATTAGGTTGGTCTGTAACAAGACAATAGCTTTTATTTGATATTGGGTTGGTGTGTAACAAGGCAGTAGCTTTTATTAAATATTGGGTTCGTCTGTAATAAGACAGTAGCTTTTATTCAATATTAGGTTAGTGTCTAACAAGACAGTAGCTTTTATTAAATATTGTTCTGGTCTGTAACAAGACAATAGCTTTTATTCAATAATGGGTTGGTCTGTAACAATACAGTAGCTTTATTAGATATGCGGTTACTCTGTAACAAGACAGTAGCTTTTATTCTATATTGGGTTGGTGTGTAACACGACAGTAGCTTTTATTAAATATTGGGTTGGTCTGCAACAAGGCAGTAGCTTTTATTAAATATTGGGTTGGTCTGTAACAAGAGAGTTGCTTTTATTAAATATTGGGTTGGTGTGTAACAAGAGAGTAGCTTTTATTCAATATTGGGTTCGTGTGTAACAAGACAGTAGCTTTTATTCAATATTGGGATGGTCTGTAACAAGACAGTAGCTTTATTAGATATGGGGTTGCTCTGTAACAAGACAGTAGCTTTTATTCAATATTGGGTTGGTCTGTAACAAGACAGTAGCTTTTATTCAATATTGGGCTGGTGTGTAACAAGACAGTAGCTTTTATTCAATATTGGGTTGGTCTGAAACAAGACAGTAGCTTTTATTAAATATTGGGTTGGTCTGTAACAAGACGGTAGCTTTTATTCAATATTCGGTTGGTGTGTAACAAGACAATAACTTTTATTAAATATTGGGTTGGTCTGTAACAAGACAGTAGCTTTTATGCATTATTGGGTTGGTCTGTAACAAGACAGTAGCTTTTATTCAATATTGGGTTGGTGTGTAACATGTCAGTAGCTTTTATTAAATATTAGGTTGGTCTGTAACAAGACAATAGCTTTTATTAAATATTGGGTTGGTCTGTAACAAGACAGTAGCTTTTATTAAATATTAGGTTAGTGTGTAACAAGACAGTAGCTTTTATTAAATATTGCGTTGGTCTGTAACAAGACAGTAGCCTTTATTCAATATTAGGTTGGTCTGTAACAAGACAATAGCTTTTATTTGATATTGGGTTGGTGTGTAACAAGGCAGTAGCTTTTATTAAATATTGGGTTCGTCTGTAATAAGACAGTAGCTTTTATTCAATATTAGGTTAGTGTCTAACAAGACAGTAGCTTTTATTAAATATTGTTCTGGTCTGTAACAAGACAATAGCTTTTATTCAATAATGGGTTGGTCTGTAACAATACAGTAGCTTTATTAGATATGCGGTTACTCTGTAACAAGACAGTAGCTTTTATTCTATATTGGGTTGGTGTGTAACACGACAGTAGCTTTTATTAAATATTGGGTTGGTCTGCAACAAGGCAGTAGCTTTTATTAAATATTGGGTTGGTCTGTAACAAGAGAGTTGCTTTTATTAAATATTGGGTTGGTGTGTAACAAGAGAGTAGCTTTTATTCAATATTGGGTTCGTGTGTAACAAGACAGTAGCTTTTATTCAATATTGGGATGGTCTGTAACAAGACAGTAGCTTTATTAGATATGGGGTTGCTCTGTAACAAGACAGTAGCTTTTATTCAATATTGGGTTGGTCTGTAACAAGACAGTAGCTTTTATTCAATATTGGGCTGGTGTGTAACAAGACAGTAGCTTTTATTCAATATTGGGTTGGTCTGAAACAAGACAGTAGCTTTTATTAAATATTGGGTTGGTCTGTAACAAGACGGTAGCTTTTATTCAATATTCGGTTGGTGTGTAACAAGACAATAACTTTTATTAAATATTGGGTTGGTCTGTAACAAGACAGTAGCTTTTATGCATTATTGGGTTGGTCTGTAACAAGACAGTAGCTTTTATTCAATATTGGGTTGGTGTGTAACATGTCAGTAGCTTTTATTAAATATTAGGTTGGTCTGTAACAAGACAATAGCTTTTATTAAATATTGGGTTGGTGTGTAACCAGACAGTAGCTTTTATTAAATATTGGGTTCGTCTGTAATAAGACAGTAGCTTTTATTCAATATTATGTTGATGTGTAACAAGACAGTAGATTTTATTAAATATTGGGTTGGTCTGTAACAAGAGAGTTGCTTTTATTAAATATTGGTTTGGTGTGTAACAAGACAGTAGCTTTTATTCAATATTGGGTTGGTGTGTAACAATACAGTAGCTTTTATGCAATATTGGGTTGGTCTGTAACAAGAGAGTAGCTTTTATTGAATATTGCGTTGGTCTGTAACAAGACAGTAGCTTTTATTCAATATTGTTCTGGTCTGTAACAAGACAATAGCTTTTATTCAATATTAGGTTGGTCTGTAACAAGACAGTAGCTTTTATTAAATATTGGGTTGGTCTGCAACAAGACAGGAGCTTTTATGAAATATTGGGTTGGTCTGTAACAAGACAGTAGCTTTTATTCAATATTGGGTTCGTCTGTAACAAGACAGTAGCTTTTATTCAATATTGGGTTGGTGTGTCACAAGACAGTAGCTTTTATTAAATATTGGGTTGGTCTGTAACAAGACAGTAGCTTTTATTATATATTGGGTTGGTCTGTAATAAGACAGTAGCTTTTATTAAATATTGGGTTGGTGTGTAACAAGACAGTTGCTTTTATGCATTATTGGGTTGGTCTGTAACAAGACCGTAGCTTTTATTCAATATTGGGTTCGTGTGTAACAAGACAGTAGCTTTTATTCAATATTGGGATGGTCTGTAACAAGACAGTAGCTTTATTAGATATGGGGTTGCTCTGTAACAAGACAGTAGCTTTTATTCAATATTGGGTTGGTCTGTAACAAGACAGTAGCTTTTATTCAATATTATGTTAGTCTGAAGCAAAACAGTAGGTTTTATTCAATATTGGGTTGGTGTGTAACAAGACAGTCGCTTTTATTCAATATTGGGTTGATGTGTAACAAGGCAGTAACTTTTATTCAATATTGGGTTGGTGTGTAACAAGACAGTAGCTTTTCGTAAATATTAGGTTGGTGTGTAACAAGACAGTAGCTTTTTTAATATATTGGGTTGGTCTGTAACAAGACAATAGCTTTTATTCAATATTGGGTTGGTCTGTAACAAGACAGTATCTTTTATTCAATATTGGGTTCGTGTGTAACAAGACAGTAGCTTTTATTCAATATTGGGTTGGTCTGAAACAAGACAGTAGCTTTTATTAAATATGGGTTGGTCTGTAACAAGACGGTAGCTTTTATTCAATATTCGGTTGGTGTGTAACAAGACAATAACTTTTATTAAATATTGGGTTGGTCTGTAACAAGACAGTAGCTTTTATGCATTATTGGGTTGGTCTGTAACAAGACAGTAGCTTTTATTCAATATTGGGTTGGTGTGTAACAAGACAGTAGCTTTTATTCAATATTGGGATGGTCTGTAACAAGACAATAGCTTTTATTAAATATTGGGTTGGTGTGTAACAAGACAGTAGCTTTTATTAAATATTAGGTTAGTGTGTAACAAGACAGTAGCTTTTATTAAATATTGCGTTGGTCTGTAACAAGACAGTAGCCTTTATTCAATATTAGGTTGGTCTGTAACAAGACAATAGCTTTTATTTGATATTGGGTTGGTGTGTAACAAGGCAGTAGCTTTTATTAAATATTGGGTTCGTCTGTAATAAGACAGTAGCTTTTATTCAATATTAGGTTAGTGTCTAACAAGACAGTAGCTTTTATTAAATATTGTTCTGGTCTGTAACAAGACAATAGCTTTTATTCAATAATGGGTTGGTCTGTAACAATACAGTAGCTTTATTAGATATGCGGTTACTCTGTAACAAGACAGTAGCTTTTATTCTATATTGGGTTGGTGTGTAACACGACAGTAGCTTTTATTAAATATTGGGTTGGTCTGCAACAAGGCAGTAGCTTTTATTAAATATTGGGTTGGTCTGTAACAAGAGAGTTGCTTTTATTAAATATTGGGTTGGTGTGTAACAAGACAGTAGCTTTTATTCAATATTGGGTTGGTCTGTAACAAGACAGTAGCTTTTATTCAATATTATGTTGGTGTGTAACAAGACAGTAGCTTTTATTAAATATTGGGTTGGTCTGCAACAGGACAGGAGATTTTATGAAATATTGGGTTGGTCTGTAACAAGACAGTAGCTTTTATTCAATATTGGGTTCGTCTGTAACAAGACAGTAGCTTTTATTCAATATTGGGTTGGTGTGTCACAAGACAGTAGCTTTTATTAAATATTGGGTTGGTCTGTAACAAGACAGTAGCTTTTATTAAATATTGGGTTGGTCTGTAATAAGACAGTAGCTTTTATTAAATATTGGGTTAGTGTGTAACAAGACAGTTGCTTTTATGCATTATTGGGTTGGTCTGTAACAAGACCGTAGCTTTTATTCAATATTGGGTTCGTGTGTAACAAGACAGTAGCTTTTATTCAATATTGGGATGGTCTGTAACAAGACAGTAGCTTTATTAGATATGGGGTTGCTCTGTAACAAGACAGTAGCTTTTATTCAATATTGGGTTGGTCTGTAACAAGACAGTAGCTTTTATTCAATATTGGGTTGGTGTGTAACAAGACAGTAGCTTTTATTCAATATTGGGTTGGTCTGAAACAAGACAGTAGCTTTTATTAAATATGGGTTGGTCTGTAACAAGACGGTAGCTTTTATTCAATATTCGGTTGGTGTGTAACAAGACAATAACTTTTATTAAATATTGGGTTGGTCTGTAACAAGACAGTAGCTTTTATGCATTATTGGGTTGGTCTGTAACAAGACAGTAGCTTTTATTCAATATTGGGTTGGTGTGTAACATGTCAGTAGCTTTTATTAAATATTAGGTTGGTCTGTAACAAGACAATAGCTTTTATTAAATATTGGGTTGGTGTGTAACAAGACAGTAGCTTTTATTAAATATTGGGTTCGTCTGTAATAAGACAGTAGCTTTTATTCAATATTATGTTGGTGTGTAACAAGACAGTAGATTTTATTAAATATTGGGTTGGTCTGTAACAAGAGAGTTGCTTTTATTAAATATTGGGTTGGTGTGTAACAAGACAGTAGCTTTTATTCAATATTGGGTTGGTGTGTAACAATACAGTAGCTTTTATGCAATATTGGGTTGGTCTGTAACAAGAGAGTAGCTTTTATTGAATATTGCGTTGGTCTGTAACAAGACAGTAGCTTTTATTCAATATTGTTCTGGTCTGTAACAAGACAATAGCTTTTATTCAATATTAGGTTGGTCTGTAACAAGACAATAGCTTTTATTTAATATTGGGTTTGTCTGTAATAAGACAGTAGCTTTTATTCAATATTATGTTGGTGTGTAACAAGACAGTAGCTTTTATTCAATATTGGGATGGTCTGTAACAAGACAATAGCTTTTATTAAATATTGGGTTGGTGTGTAACAAGACAGTAGCTTTTATTAAATATTAGGTTAGTGTGTAACAAGACAGTAGCTTTTATTAAATATTGCGGTGGTCTGTAACAAGACAGTAGCCTTTATTCAATATTAGGTTGGTCTGTAACAAGACAATAGCTTTTATTTGATATTGGGTTGGTGTGTAACAAGGCAGTAGCTTTTATTAAATATTGGGTTCGTCTGTAATAAGACAGTAGCTTTTATTCAATATTAGGTTAGTGTCTAACAAGACAGTAGCTTTTATTAAATATTGTTCTGGTCTGTAACAAGACAATAGCTTTTATTCAATAATGGGTTGGTCTGTAACAATACAGTAGCTTTATTAGATATGCGGTTACTCTGTAACAAGACAGTAGCTTTTATTCTATATTGGGTTGGTGTGTAACACGACAGTAGCTTTTATTAAATATTGGGTTGGTCTGCAACAAGGCAGTAGCTTTTATTAAATATTGGGTTGGTCTGTAACAAGAGAGTTGCTTTTATTAAATATTGGGTTGGTGTGTAACAAGACAGTAGCTTTTATTCAATATTGGGTTGGTCTGTAACAAGACAGTAGCTTTTATTCAATATTATGTTGGTGTGTAACAAGACAGTAGCTTTTATTAAATATTGGGTTGGTCTGCAACAGGACAGGAGCTTTTATGAAATATTGGGTTGGTCTGTAACAAGACAGTAGCTTTTATTCAATATTGGGTTCGTCTGTAACAAGACAGTAGCTTTTATTCAATATTGGGTTGGTGTGTCACAAGACAGTAGCTTTTATTAAATATTGGGTTGGTCTGTAACAAGACAGTAGCTTTTATTAAATATTGGGTTGGTCTGTAATAAGACAGTAGCTTTTATTAAATATTGGGTTAGTGTGTAACAAGACAGTTGCTTTTATGCATTATTGGGTTGGTCTGTAACAAGACCGTAGCTTTTATTCAATATTGGGTTCGTGTGTAACAAGACAGTAGCTTTTATTCAATATTGGGATGGTCTGTAACAAGACAGTAGCTTTATTAGATATGGGGTTGCTCTGTAACAAGACAGTAGCTTTTATTCAATATTGGGTTGGTCTGTAACAAGACAGTAGCTTTTATTCAATATTGGGTTGGTGTGTAACAAGACAGTAGCTTTTATTCAATATTGGGTTGGTCTGAAACAAGACAGTAGCTTTTATTAAATATGGGTTGGTCTGTAACAAGACGGTAGCTTTTATTCAATATTCGGTTGGTGTGTAACAAGACAATAACTTTTATTAAATATTGGGTTGGTCTGTAACAAGACAGTAGCTTTTATGCATTATTGGGTTGGTCTGTAACAAGACAGTAGCTTTTATTCAATATTGGGTTGGTGTGTAACATGTCAGTAGCTTTTATTAAATATTAGGTTGGTCTGTAACAAGACAATAGCTTTTATTAAATATTGGGTTGGTGTGTAACAAGACAGTAGCTTTTATTAAATATTGGGTTCGTCTGTAATAAGACAGTAGCTTTTATTCAATATTATGTTGGTGTGTAACAAGACAGTAGATTTTATTAAATATTGGGTTGGTCTGTAACAAGAGAGTTGCTTTTATTAAATATTGGGTTGGTGTGTAACAAGACAGTAGCTTTTATTCAATATTGGGTTGGTGTGTAACAATACAGTAGCTTTTATGCAATATTGGGTTGGTCTGTAACAAGAGAGTAGCTTTTATTGAATATTGCGTTGGTCTGTAACAAGACAGTAGCTTTTATTCAATATTGTTCTGGTCTGTAACAAGACAATAGCTTTTATTCAATATTAGGTTGGTCTGTAACAAGACAATAGCTTTTATTTAATATTGGGTTTGTCTGTAATAAGACAGTAGCTTTTATTCAATATTATGTTGGTGTGTAACAAGACAGTAGCTTTTATTCAATATTGGGTTGGTTTGTAACAAGACAGTAGTTTTTATTAAATATTGGGTTCGACTGTAATAAGACAGTAGCTTTTAATCAATATTATGTTGGTGTGTAACAAGACAGTAGGTTTTATTAAATATTGGGTTGGTCTGTAACAGGACAATAGCTTTTATTGAATATTGGGTTGGTCTGTAACAAGACAGTAGCTTTTATTCAATATTGTATTGGTGTGTGACACGACAGTAGCTTTTATTAAATATTGGGTTGGTCTGCAACAAGGCAGTAGCTTTTATTAAATATTGGGTTGGTCTGTAACAAGACAGTAGCTCTTATTCAATATTAGGTTAGTGTGTAACAAGACAGTAGCTTTTATTAAATATTGCGTTGGTCTGTAACAAGACAGTAGCTTATATTGAATATTGGGTTGGTCTGTAACAAGAAAATAGCTTTTATTCAATATTAGGTTGGTCTGTAACAAGATAGTAGCTTATATTGAATATTGGGTTGGTCTGTAACAAGAAAATAGCTTTTATTCAATATTAGGTTGGTCTGTAACAAGACAATAGCTTTTATTAAATATTGGGTTGGTGTGTAACAAGACAGTAGCTTTTATTAAATATTGGGTTCGTCTGTAATAAGACAGTAGCTTTTATTCAACATTAGGTTAGTATGTAACAAGACAGTAGCTTTTATTAAATATTGTTCTGGTCTGTAACAAGACAATAGCTTTTCTTCAATATTAGGTTGGTCTGTAACAAGACAATATCTTTTATTAAATATTAGGTTCGTCTGTAATAAGACAGTAGCTTTTATTCAATATTATGCTGGTGTGTAACTAGAGAGTAGATTTTATTAAATATTGGGTTGGTCTGTAACAAGAGAGTTGCTTTTATTAAATATTGGGTTGGTCTGTAACAAGACAGTAGCTTTTATTTAATATTGGGTTGGTGTGTAACAAGACAGTAGCTTTTCTTCAATATTGGGTTGGTGTGTAACAAGACAGTAGCTTTTATTAAATATTACGTTGTTGTGTAACAAGACACTAGCTTTTATTCAATATTATGTTGGTCTGAAACAAGACAGTAGCTCTTATTCAATATTAGGTTAGTGTGTCACAAGACAGTAGCTTTTATTAAATATTGCGTTGGTCTGTAACAAGACAGTAGCTTATATTGAATATTGGGTTGGTCTGTAACAAGAAAATAGCTTTTATTCAATATTAGGTTGGTCTGTAACAAGACAGTAGCTTTTATTCAATATTGGGTTGGTCTGTAACAAGACAGTAGCTTTTATTCAATATTGGGTTGGTCTGTAACAAGACAGTAGCTTTATTAGATAAGGGGTTGCTCTGTAACAAGACAGTAGCTTTTATTCAATATTGGGTTGGTGTGTAACACGACAGTAGCTTTTATTAAATATTGGGTTGGTCTGCAACAAGGCAGTAGCTTTTATTAAATATTGGGTTGGTCTGTAACAAGAGAGTTGCTTTTATTAAATATTGGGTTGGTGTGTAACAAGACAGTAGCTTTTATTCAATATTGGGTTGGTCTGTAACAAGACAGTAGCTTTTATTCAATATTATGTTGGTGTGTAACAAGACAGTAGCTTTTATTAAATATTGGGTTGGTCTGCAACAAGACAGGAGCTTTTATGAAATATTGGGTTGGTCTGTAACAAGACAGTAGCTTTTATTCAATATTGGGTTCGTCTGTAACAAGACAGTAGCTTTTATTCAATATTGGGTTGGTGTGTCACAAGACAGTAGCTTTTATTAAATATTGGGTTGGTCTGTAACAAGACAGTAGCTTTTATTAAATATTGGGTTGGTCTGTAATAAGACAGTAGCTTTTATTAAATATTGGGTTGGTGTGTAACAAGACAGTTGCTTTTATTCATTATTGGGTTGGTCTGTAACAAGACCGTAGCTTTTATTCAATATTGGGTTCGTGTGTAACAAGACAGTAGCTTTTATTCAATATTGGGATGGTCTGTAACAAGACAGTAGCTTTATTAGATATGGGGTTGCTCTGTAACAAGACAGTAGCTTTTATTCAATATTGGGTTGGTCTGTAACAAGACAGTAGCTTTTATTCAATATTGGGTTGGTGTGTAACAAGACAGTAGCTTTTATTCAATATTGGGTTGGTCTGAAACAAGACAGTAGCTTTTATTAAATATTGGGTTAGTCTGTAACAAGACGGTAGCTTTTATTCAATATTCGGTTGGTGTGTAACAAGACAATAACTTTTATTATATATTGGGTTGGTCTGTAACAAGACGGTAGCTTTTATTCAATATTGGGTTGGTGTGTAACAAGACAATAACTTTTATTAAATATTGGGTTGGTCTGTAACAAGACAGTAGCTTTTATGCATTATTGGGTTGGTCTGTAACAAGACAGTAGCTTTTATTCAATATTGGGTTGGTGTGTAACATGTCAGTAGCTTTTATTAAATATTAGGTTGGTCTGTAACAAGACAATAGCTTTTATTAAATATTGGGTTGGTGTGTAACAAGACAGTAGCTTTTATTCAATATTGGGTTGGTGTGTAACAATACAGTAGCTTTTATGCAATATTGGGTTGGTCTGTAACAAGAGAGTAGCTTTTATTGAATATTGCGTTGGTCTGTAACAAGACAGTAGCTTTTATTCAATATTGTTCTGGTCTGTAACAAGACAATAGCTTTTATTCAATATTAGGTTGGTCTGTAACAAGACAATAGCTTTTATTTAATATTGGGTTTGTCTGTAATAAGACAGTAGCTTTTATTCAATATTATGTTGGTGTGTAACAGGACAGTAGCTTTTATTCAATATTGGGTTGGTCTGTAACAAGACAGTAGCTTTTATTCAATATTATGTTGGTGTGTAACAAGACAGTAGCTTTTATTAAATATTGGGTTGGTCTGCAACAAGACAGGAGCTTTTATGAAATATTGGGTTGGTCTGTAACAAGACAGTAGCTTTTATTAAATATTGGGTTGGTCTGTAACAAGACAGTAGCTTTTATTAAATATTGGGTTGGTCTGTAATAAGACAGTAGCTTTTATTAAATATTGGGTTGGTGTGTAACAAGACAGTTGCTTTTATGCATTATTGGGTTGGTCTGTAACAAGACCGTAGCTTTTATTCAATATTGGGTTCGTGTGTAACAAGACAGTAGCTTTTATTCAATATTGGGATGGTCTGTAACAAGACAGTAGCTTTATTAGATATGGGGTTGCTCTGTAATAAGACAGTAGCTTTTATTCAATATTGGGTTGGTCTGTAACAAGACAGTAGCTTTTATTCAATATTGGGTTGGTGTGTAACAAGACAGTAGCTTTTATTCAATATTGGGTTGGTCTGAAACAAGACAGTAGCTTTTATTAAATATTGGGTTGGTCTGTAACAAGACGGTAGCTTTTATTCAATATTCGGTTGGTGTGTAACAAGACAATAAGTTTTATTAAATATTGGGTTGGTCTGTAACAAGACAGTAGCTTTTATGCATTATTGGGTTGGTCTGTAACAAGACAGTAGCTTTTATTAAATATTACGTTGTTGTGTAACAAGACACTAGCTTTTATTCAATATTATGTTGGTCTGAAACAAGACAGTAGCTTTTATTCAATATTGGGTTGGTGTGTAACAAGACAGTAGCTTTTATTAAATATTGGGTTCGACTGTAATAAGACAGTAGCTTTTATTCAATATTATGTTGGTGTGTAACAAGACAGTAGGTTTTATTAAATATTGGGTTGGTCTGTAACAAGACAGTAGCTTTTATTGAATATTGGGTTGGTCTGTAACAAGACAGTAGCTTTTATTCAATATTGGGTTGGTGTGTAACACGACAGTAGCTTTCATTAAATATTGGGTTGGCTTGCAACAAGGCAGTAGCTTTTATTAAATATTGGGTTGGTCTGTAACAAGACAGTAGCTTTTATTCAATATTGGGTTGGTCTGTAACAAGACAGTAGCTTTTATTCAATATTGGGTTGGTCTGTAACAATACAGTAGCTTTATTAGATATGCGGTTACTCTGTAACAAGACAGTAGCTTTTATTCTATATTGGGTTGGTGTGTAACACGACAGTAGCTTTTATTAAATATTGGGTTGGTCTGCAACAAGGCAGTAGCTTTTATTAAATATTGGGTTGGTCTGTAACAAGAGAGTTGCTTTTATTAAATATTGGGTTGGTGTGTAACAAGACAGTAGCTTTTATTCAATATTGGGTTGGTCTGTAACAAGACAGTAGCTTTTATTCAATATTATGTTGGTGTGTAACAAGACAGTAGCTTTTATTAAATATTGGGTTGGTCTGCAACAAGACAGTTGCTTTTATGCATTATTGGGTTGGTCTGTAACAAGACCGTAGCTTTTATTCAATATTGGGTTCGTGTGTAACAAGACAGTAGCTTTTATTCAATATTGGGATGGTCTGTAACAAGACAGTAGCTTTATTAGATATGGGGTTGCTCTGTAACAAGACAGTAGCTTTTATTCAATATTGGGTTGGTCTGTAACAAGACAGTAGCTTTTATTCAATATTGGGTTGGTGTGTAACAAGACAGTAGCTTTTATTCAATATTGGGTTGGTCTGAAACAAGACAGTAGCTTTTATTAAATATTGGGTTGGTCTGTAACAAGACGGTAGCTTTTATTCAATATTCGGTTGGTGTGTAACAAGACAATAACTTTTATTAAATATTGGGTTGGTCTGTAACAAGACGGTAGCTTTTATTCAATATTGGGTTGGTGTGTAACAAGACAATAACTTTTATTAAATATTGGGTTGGTCTGTAACAAGACAGTAGCTTTTATGCATTATTGGGTTGGTCTGTAACAAGACAGTAGCTTTTATTAAATATTGGGTTGGTGTGTAATAAGACAGTAGCTTTTATTAAATATTGGGTTGGTGTGTAACAAGACAGTTGCTTTTATGCATTATTGGGTTGGTCTGTAACAAGACCGTAGCTTTTATTCAATATTGGGTTCGTGTGTAACAAGACAGTAGCTTTTATTCAATATTGGGATGGTCTGTAACAAGACAGTAGCTTTATTAGATATGGGGTTGCTCTGTAACCAGACAGTAGCTTTTATTCAATATTGGGTTGGTCTGTAACAAGACAGTAGCTTTTATTCAATATTGGGTTGGTGTGTAACAAGACAGTAGCTTTTATTCAATATTGGGTTGGTCTGAAACAAGACAGTAGCTTTTATTAAATATTGGGTTGGTCTGTAACAAGACGGTAGCTTTTATTCAATATTCGGTTGGTGTGTAACAAGACAATAACTTTTATTAAATATTGGGTTGGTCTGTAACAAGACAGTAGCTTTTATGCATTATTGGGTTGGTCTGTAACAAGACAGTAGCTTTTATTAAATATTACGTTGTTGTGTAACAAGACACTAGCTTTTATTCAATATTATGTTGGTCTGAAACAAGACAGTAGCTTTTATTCAATATTGGGTTGGTGTGTAACAAGACAGTAGCTTTTATTAAATATTGGGTTCGACTGTAATAAGACAGTAGCTTTTATTCAATATTATGTTGGTGTGTAACAAGACAGTAGGTTTTATTAAATATTGGGTTAGTCTGTAACAAGACAGTAGCTTTTATTGAATATTGGGTTGGTCTGTAACAAGACAGTAGCTTTTATTCAATATTTGGTTGGTGTGTAACACGACAGTAGCTTTCATTAAATATTGGGTTGGCTTGCAACAAGACAGTAGCTTTTATTCAATATTGGGTTGGTCTGTAACAAGACAGTAGCTTTTATTCAATATTGGGTTGGTCTGTAACAAGACAGTAGCTTTTATTCAATATTGGGTTGGTCTGTAACAAGACAGTAGCTTTATTAAATAAGGGGTTGCTCTGTAACAAGACAGTAGCTTTTATTCAATATTGGGTTGGTCTGTAACAATACAGTAGCTTTATTAGATATGCGGTTACTCTGTAACAAGACAGTAGCTTTTATTCTATATTAGGTTGGTGTGTAACACGACAGTAGCTTTTATTAAATATTGGGTTGGTCTGCAACAAGGCAGTAGCTTTTATTAAATATTGGGTTGGTCTGTAACAAGAGAGTTGCTTTTATTAAATATTGGGTTGGTGTGTAACAAGACAGTAGCTTTTATTCAATATTGGGTTGGTCTGTAACAAGACAGTAGCTTTTATTCAATATTATGTTGGTGTGTAACAAGACAGTAGCTTTTATTAAATATTGGGTTGGTCTGCAACAAGACAGGAGCTTTTATGAAATATTGGGTTGGTCTGTAACAAGACAGTAGCTTTTATTCAATATTGGGTTCGTCTGTAACAAGACAGTAGCTTGTATTCAATATTGGGTTGGTGTGTCACAAGACAGTAGCTTTTATTAAATATTACGTTGTTGTGTAACAAGACACTAGCTTTTATTCAATATTATGTTGGTCTGAAACAAGACAGTAGCTTTTATTCAATATTGGGTTGGTGTGTAACAAGACAGTAGCTTTTATTAAATATTGGGTTCGACTGTAATAAGACAGTAGCTTTTATTCAATATTATGTTGGTGTGTAATAAGACAGTAGGTTTTATTAAATATTGGGTTGGTCTGTAACAAGACAGTAGCTTTTATTGAATATTGGGTTGGTCTGTAACAAGACAGTAGCTTTTATTCAATATTGGGTTGGTGTGTAACACGACAGTAGCTTTTATTAAATATTGGGTTGGCTTGCAACAAGGCAGTAGCTTTTATTAAATATTGGGTTGGTCTGTAACAAGACAGTAGCTTTTATTCAATATTGGGTTGGTCTGTAACAAGACAGTAGCTTTTATTCAATATTGGGTTGGTCTGTAACAAGACAGTAGCTTTATTAGATAAGGGGTTGCTCTGTAACAAGACAGTAGCTTTTATTCAATATTGGGTTGGTCTGTAACAATACAGTAGCTTTATTAGATATGCGGTTACTCTGTAACAAGACTAGCTTTTATTCTATATTGGGTTGGTGTGTAACACGACAGTAGCTTTTATTAAATATTGGGTTGGTCTGCAACAAGGCAGTAGCTTTTATTAAATATTGGGTTGGTCTGTAACAAGAGAGTTGCTTTTATTAAATATTGGGTTGGTGTGTAACAAGACAGTAGCTTTTATTCAATATTGGGTTGGTCTGTAACAAGACAGTAGCTTTTATTCAATATTATGTTGGTGTGTAACAAGACAGTAGCTTTTATTAAATATTGGGTTGGTCTGCAACAAGACAGGAGCTTTTATGAAATATTGGGTTGGTCTGTAACAAGACAGTAGCTTTTATTCAATATTGGGTTGGTGTGTAACACGACAGTAGCTTTCATTAAATATTGGGTTGGCTTGTAACAAGGCAGTAGCTTTTATTAAATATTGGGTTGGTCTGTCACTGGACAGTAGCTTTATTAGATAAGGGGTTGCTCTGTAACAAGACAGTAGCTTTTATTCAATATTGGGTTGGTCTGTAACAATACAGTAGCTTTATTAGATATGCGGTTACTCTGTAACAAGACAGTAGCTTTTATTCTATATTGGGTTGGTGTGTAACACGACAGTAGCTTTTATTAAATATTGGGTTGGTCTGCAACAAGGCAGTAGCTTTTATTAAATATTGGGTTGGTCTGTAACAAGAGAGTTGCTTTTATTAAATATTGGGTTGGTGTGTAACAAGACAGTAGCTTTTATTCAATATTGGGTTGGTCTGTAACAAGACAGTAGCTTTTATTCAATATTATGTTGGTGTGTAACAAGACAGTAGCTTTTATTAAATATTGGGTTGGTCTGCAACAAGACAGGAGCTTTTATGAAATATTGGGTTGGTCTGTAACAAGACAGTAGCTTTTATTCAATATTGGGTTGGTCTGTAACAAGACAGTAGCTTTATTAAATAAGGGGTTGCTCTGTAACAAGACAGTAGCTTTTATTCAATATTGGGTTGGTCTGTAACAATACAGTAGCTTTATTAGATATGCGGTTACTCTGTAACAAGACAGTAGCTTTTATTCTATATTAGGTTGGTGTGTAACACGACAGTAGCTTTTATTAAATATTGGGTTGGTCTGCAACAAGGCAGTAGCTTTTATTAAATATTGGGTTGGTCTGTAACAAGAGAGTTGCTTTTATTAAATATTGGGTTGGTGTGTAACAAGACAGTAGCTTTTATTCAATATTGGGTTGGTCTGTAACAAGACAGTAGCTTTTATTCAATATTATGTTGGTGTGTAACAAGACAGTAGCTTTTATTAAATATTGGGTTGGTCTGCAACAAGACAGGAGCTTTTATGAAATATTGGGTTGGTCTGTAACAAGACAGTAGCTTTTATTCAATATTGGGTTCGTCTGTAACAAGACAGTAGCTTGTATTCAATATTGGGTTGGTGTGTCACAAGACAGTAGCTTTTATTAAATATTACGTTGTTGTGTAACAAGACACTAGCTTTTATTCAATATTATGTTGGTCTGAAACAAGACAGTAGCTTTTATTCAATATTGGGTTGGTGTGTAACAAGACAGTAGCTTTTATTAAATATTGGGTTCGACTGTAATAAGACAGTAGCTTTTATTCAATATTATGTTGGTGTGTAATAAGACAGTAGGTTTTATTAAATATTGGGTTGGTCTGTAACAAGACAGTAGCTTTTATTGAATATTGGGTTGGTCTGTAACAAGACAGTAGCTTTTATTCAATATTGGGTTGGTGTGTAACACGACAGTAGCTTTTATTAAATATTGGGTTGGCTTGCAACAAGGCAGTAGCTTTTATTAAATATTGGGTTGGTCTGTAACAAGACAGTAGCTTTTATTCAATATTGGGTTGGTCTGTAACAAGACAGTAGCTTTTATTCAATATTGGGTTGGTCTGTAACAAGACAGTAGCTTTATTAGATAAGGGGTTGCTCTGTAACAAGACAGTAGCTTTTATTCAATATTGGGTTGGTCTGTAACAATACAGTAGCTTTATTAGATATGCGGTTACTCTGTAACAAGACTAGCTTTTATTCTATATTGGGTTGGTGTGTAACACGACAGTAGCTTTTATTAAATATTGGGTTGGTCTGCAACAAGGCAGTAGCTTTTATTAAATATTGGGTTGGTCTGTAACAAGAGAGTTGCTTTTATTAAATATTGGGTTGGTGTGTAACAAGACAGTAGCTTTTATTCAATATTGGGTTGGTCTGTAACAAGACAGTAGCTTTTATTCAATATTATGTTGGTGTGTAACAAGACAGTAGCTTTTATTAAATATTGGGTTGGTCTGCAACAAGACAGGAGCTTTTATGAAATATTGGGTTGGTCTGTAACAAGACAGTAGCTTTTATTCAATATTGGGTTCGTCTGTAACAAGACAGTAGCTTTTATTCAATATTGGGTTGGTGTGTCACAAGACAGTAGCTTTTATTAAATATTGGGTTGGTCTGTAACAAGACAGTAGCTTTTATTAAATATTGGGTTGGTCTGTAATAAGACAGTAGCTTTTATTAAATATTGGGTTGGTGTGTAACAAGACAGTTGCTTTTATGCATTATTGGGTTGGTCTGTAACAAGACCGTAGCTTTTATTCAATATTGGGTTCGTGTGTAACAAGACAGTAGCTTTTATTCAATATTGGGATGGTCTGTAACAAGACAGTAGCTTTATTAGATATGGGGTTGCTCTGTAACAAGACAGTAGCTTTTATTCAATATTGGGTTGGTCTGTAACAAGACAGTAGCTTTTATTCAATATTGGGTTGGTGTGTAACAAGACAGTAGCTTTTATTCAATATTGGGTTGGTCTGAAACAAGACAGTAGCTTTTATTAAATATTGGGTTGGTCTGTAACAAGACGGTAGCTTTTATTCAATATTCGGTTGGTGTGTAACAAGACAATAACTTTTATTAAATATTGGGTTGGTCTGTAACAAGACAGTAGCTTTTATGCATTATTGGGTTGGTCTGTAACAAGACAGTAGCTTTTATTCAATATTGGGTTGGTGTGTAACATGTCAGTAGCTTTTATTAAATATTAGGTTGGTCTGTAACAAGACAATAGCTTTTATTAAATATTGGGTTGGTGTGTAACAAGACAATAGCTTTTATTAAATATTGGGTTGGTGTGTAACAAGAAAGTAGCTTTTATTAAATATTGGGTTCGTCTGTAATAAGACAGTAGCTTTTATTCAATATTATGTTGGTGTGTAACAAGACAGTAGATTTTATTAAATATTGGGTTGGTCTGTAACAAGAGAGTTGCTTTTATTAAATATTGGGTTGGTGTGTAACAAGACAGTAGCTTTTATTCAATATTGGGTTGGTGTGTAACAATACAGTAGCTTTTATGCAATATTGGGTTGGTCTGTAACAAGAGAGTAGCTTTTATTGAATATTGCGTTGGTCTGTAACAAGACAGTAGCTTTTATTCAATATTGTTCTGGTCTGTAACAAGACAATAGCTTTTATTCAATATTAGGTTGTTCTGTAACAAGACAATAGCTTTTATTTAATATTGGGTTTGTCTGTAATAAGACAGTAGCTTTTATTCAATATTATGTTGGTGTGCAACAAGACAGTAGCTTTTATTAAATATTGGGTTGGTCTGTAACAAACAGTTGCTTTTACGCATTATTGGGTTGGTCTGTAACAAGACAGTAGCTTTTATTGAATATTGGGTTGGTCTGTAACATGACAGTAGCTTTTATTCAATATTGGGTTGGTGTGTAACACGACAGTAGCTTTTACTAAATATTGAGGTGGGTTGCAACAAGGCAGTAGCTTTTATTAAATATTGGGTTGGTCTGTAACAAGACAGTAGCTTTTATTCAATATTGGGTTGGTCTGTAACAAGACAGTAGCTTTTATTCAATATTGGGTTGGTCTGTAACAAGACAGTAGCTTTTATTTAATATTGGGTTGGTCTGTAACAAGACAGTAGCTTTATTAGATATGGGGTTGCTCTGTAACAAGACAGTAGCTTTTATTTAATATTGGGTTGGTCTGTAACAAGACAGTAGCTTTATTAGATATGGGGTTGCTCTGTAACAAGACAGTAGCTTTTATTCAATATTGGGTTGGTGTGTAACACGACAGTAGCTTTTATAAAATATTGGGTTGGTCTGCAACAAGGCAGTAGCTTTTATTCAATATTGGGTTGGTCTGTAACAAGACAGTAGCTTTATTAGATATGAGGTTGCTCTGTAACAAGACAGTAGCTTTTATTCAATATTGGGTTGGTGTGTAACACGACAGTAGCTTTTATTAAATATTGGGTTGGTCTGCAACAAGGCAGTAGCTTTTATTAAATATTGGGTTGGTCTGTAACAAGACAGTAGCTTTATTAGATATGGGGTTGCTCTGTAACAAGACAGTAGCTTTTATTAAATATTGGTTTGGTCTGTAACAAGACAGTAGCTTTTATTCAATATTGGGTTTACTGTGTAACAAGACAGTAGCTTTTATTCAATATTGGGTTGGTCTGAAACAAGACAGTAGCTTTTATTAAATATTGGGTTGGTCTGTAACAAGACGGTAGCTTTTATTCAATATTCGGTTGGTGTGTAACAAGACAATAGCTTTTATTAAATATTGGGTTGGTCTGTAACAAGACAGTAGCTTTTATGCATTATTGGGTTGGTCTGTAACAAGACAGTAGCTTTTATTCAATATTGGGTTGGTGTGTAACAAGTCAGTAGCTCTTATTAAATATTAGGTTGGTCTGTAACAAGACAGTAGCTTTTCTTCAATACTAGGTTGGTCTGTAACAAGACAATAGCTTTTATTAAATATTGGGTTGGTGTGTAACAAGACAGTAGCTTTTATTAAATATTGGGTTCGTCTGTAATAAGACAGTAGCTTTTATTCAATATTATGTTGGTGTGTAACAAGACAGTAGATTTTATTAAATATTGGGTTGGTCTGTAACAAGAGAGTTGCTTTTATTAAATATTGGGTTGGTCTGTAACAAGACAGTAGCTTTTATTCAATATTAGGTTAGTGTATAACAAGACAGTAGCTTTTATTAAATATTGTGTTGGTCTGTAACAAGACAGTAGCTTTTATTGAATATTGCGTTGGTCTGTAACAAGACAGTAGCTTTTATTCAATATTGTTCTGGTCTGTAACAAGACAATAGCTTTTATTCAATATTAGGTTGGTCTGTAACAAGACAATAGCTTTTATTAAATATTGGGTTCGTCTGTAATAAGACAGTAGCTTTTATTCAATATTATGTTGGTGTGTAACAAGACAGTAGCTTTTATTAAATATTGGATTGGTCTGTAACAAGACAGTTGCTTTTAT
Organism: Eledone cirrhosa; assembly: GCA_964016885.1. NCBI lineage: Eukaryota > Metazoa > Mollusca > Cephalopoda > Octopoda > Eledonidae > Eledone > Eledone cirrhosa. The sequence goes on from OZ024762.1 coordinate 28,606,658, forward strand.
GCATTATTGGGTTGGTCTGTAACAAGACAGTAGCTTTTATTCAATATTGGGTTCGTGCGTAACAAGACAGTAGCTTTTATTCAATATTTGGTTGGGGTGTAACAAGACAGTAGCTTTTATTAAATATTAGGTTGGTCTGTAACAAGTCAGTAGCTTTGATTGAATATTGGGTTGGTCTGTAACAAGACAGTAGCTTTTATTCAATATTAGATTAGTGTATAACAAGACAGTAGCTTTTATTAAATATTGTGTTGGTCTGTAACAAGACAGTAGCTTTTATTCAATATTAGGTTGGTCCGTAACAAGACAGTAGCTTTTATTAAATATTGGGTTCGTCTGTAATAAGACAGTAGCTTTTATGAAATATTGGGTTGGTCTGTAACAAGACAGTAGCTTTTATTCAATATTGGGTTGGTCTGTAACAAGACAGTAGCTTTTATTCAATATTGGGTTGGTGTGTCACAAGACAGTAGCTTTTATTAAATATTGGGTTGGTCTGTAACAAGACAGTAGCTTTTATTAAATATTGGGTTGGTCTGTAATAAGACAGTAGCTTTTATTAAATATTGGGTTGGTGTGTAACAAGACAGTAGCTTTTATTAAATATTGGGTTGGTCTGTAACAAGACAGTTGCTTTTATGCATTATTGGGTTGGTCTGTAACAAGACAGTAGCTTTTATTCAATATTGGGTTCGTGTGTAACAAGACAGTAGCTTTTATTCAATATTGGGTTGGTGTGTAACAAGACAGTAGCTTTTATTCAATATTGGGTTCGTCTGAAACAAGACAGTAGCTTTTATCACCTCAAACTAGGTCTTCCTACTCCATAGCTTCCATCAATTGGGTGAGGTCAGCTTTTATCACCTCATACCAGGTCTTCCTACATCACAGCTTCCATCAATTGTGTGAAGTCACCTTTCATCACCTCAAACTAGGTCTTCCTACTTCACAGCTTCCATCAATTGTGTGAGGTCAGCTTTTATCACCTCAAACTAGGTCTTCCTACTTCACAGTTTCCATCAATTGTGTGATGTCAGCTTTTATCACCTCAAACTAGGTCTTCCTACTCCATAGCTTCCATCAATTGTGTGAAGTCAGCTTTTATCAGCTCATCCCAAGTCTTCCTACTCCATAGCTTACATCAATTGTGTGAGGTCAGCTTTTATCACCTCAGACTAGGTCTTCCTACTTCACAGCTTCCATCAATTGTGTGAAGTCAGCTTTTATCACCTTAAATTAGTTCTTCCTACTCCATAGCTTCCACCAATTGTGTGAAGTCAGCTTTTATCACATCAAACTAGGTCTTCCTACTCCATAGCTTCCATCAATTGTGTGAAGTCAGCTTTTATCACCTCATCCCAAGTCTTCCTACTTCACAGCTTCCATCAATTGTGTGAAGTCAGCTTTTATCACCTCAAACTAATTCTTCCTACTCCATAGCTTCCACCAATTGTGTGAAGTCAGCTTTTATCACCTCAAACTAATTCTTCCTACTCTATAGCTTCCACCAATTGTGTGAAGTCAGCTTTTATCACCTCAAACTAGGTCTTCCTACTCCATAGCTTCCATCAATTTTATAAAATGCTTGAAAATGACTTAGAAATTTTTTTAATCAAAGTCAAAATTTAATCCCAAAGAGAGGAAATTGGAACATTATCCACTGAAAGTTGCTTAGCCCTTTAACCTTTTAACTGGCCATATCTGGCCAGAATTTTGTCCTCTCTTTCGTTTTAAACCAGCCGTAATGGACACTCATTCTGATGTTAAGGTATTGTTCTCAATATATATAATATCAAAATCTCATAGATTCGATATTATGTGACATATGTGAGGTAAAGCCTTTACCATGGAAATATAATTGTTTCTACTTTAGGCACAAGGCCAGTAATTACCCAGTGCATTACTGGTACTTTATTTTATCGATCCCGTAAGGATGAAAGGCAAAGTCAACCTCGGCGGGATTTGAACTCAGATCGTAAAGGGACGTAACTATGCTGGAAAGCATGGCGTCCGACCCTCTACCGATACTGCCAATCCACATGGAAATATAATAGTATATATGTAGTAATGTAAATACTAAAGGGCTAAACCCTGAACGAAGGACTTTTAAGTCCTGCAATATTGGACAAATAAAAGAACAACAACAAAAAAAAACAAACAAAGATTACCAGGTAACTTTTACTTTTCCTTACCTCCTCTTACAGTCCATTTTGCATTGTTTAGCCTTCTATCTCTTTCAACGTTATATATTATTTAGAATGCTTCAAGCAAACTACAACATTTTATTATATATCATCATCATAATCATTAATTAACGTCCATGTTCCACGCTAGCATGGGTTAGACGGGTCCAATTTAGAGGCAATATGTGTCAGATGACCGTGTCTCACTCATATAGGGGTGTTTCTCGCTAGCTAGCTTTCTACAGCTGGATGCCCTTCCTAACGCCAACCACTTTGACAGTGTGGACTGGATGCATTTCCCAAGACACCTACATGTCCACTTTACAGTGTGGGCTGGGTGCTCTTTGCGTTGCGGTGTCTTTTACATGTCCAGTGTGGGTGGGATATATATATATATATATATGTGTCTGTGTCATCACCATTTAACGTCCATTTTTCTATTCTTGCATGGGTTAGACGGGTCATCCACGCCAGGAGGCAAGTCTGGCCAGGTTTGGCCATGTGTCACATCTTGCTCAGGCGAGGTCTGTAAATTTGGTCGGATATTTTACAGCCGGATTCCCTTCCTAACATGAACCATGTTTACAGTGTGGAACTGGATGGCTCTGTTATGAGGAGGGACAGGCCAGTTGGCTGCACTGAACCCATCTCACAGTGCAACTATAATTTTGGGGTCTGGTACTGGGTGGCACCATTATGAGAAAGGGTGGCCAGCCAGATGGGCCAAACCCTTTTCATGAGGTTACCATAGTTATGGGGACTGGTACTGGATGGTACAGTTACGAGAAGGGCTGGCCAGTTGGCTGCACCACTATGGGGAGGGTAGCCAGTCGGCTGAGCCAAACCCATCTCACAAGGTTACCACAGTTTTGGGGCCCTGTACTAGATGACACTGCTATCGTGATGGTGCTGCTGTAGTTTGACATATATATAGCCTTGGTTTATATAAATAAACATCACAGGTATATTTCTACAGTTTACCAATGTACCGTATTTACCGGCGCCGAAGCCGTCAAAGTTTTTGAAAAAAAATATGAAACAACTTTTGACGCATGGTAGATTTTTGAGACTTATATTAAGGAAAAAGTAACGTCTTCGACGCTGGGAAATATAGTACAAGGTATATAATTTACACTGTTAAATCTATCTCTGTATTTTAAGTATTTTCTATTATCTCATACTGTTTCTTTCTTATAAGTCCTATAAGAATGAATTTTTTGCTAAACTGCCATAGAGCAGACCTCTGAAGAGATAGAAGGATATATTTTATATAGCATGCTGGAATACCACTACTTACATTGGAGAGAATTGCTCTGGACAGGAAAGTTGATATCTACAGTTTACCAATATAGAAATATAAAATTTCCACTGTTAAATCTATCTCTGCTTCTAAAGTATTCTGTATTATCTCATACTGTTTCTTTCTTATTTCAGAATATCAGATGATATTGGGATAAATTATTATTTTCAATCTTGGATACATCACCTCTATTTAACATCATTTTAAGACTAAAACTTTCTAAGATCTTATATAAATCTCGTTGTATTACTGCGAAATATTTCCTCAAAACTGAGTTTATTTTGCTTCCTATGAGATGGTTTTGTATTTTAACGAAACTTGGATGAAAATGAAGTTTGTATTATCTTTAGATATTAACTGAAATATAGTTGAGGGAAATATAGAAGAAGAAATATTTTATAAGAAATATAATATAAAAAATATTACAAGGAAAATATCTGTATATTCTGTTGAAGAAGAAATAATTATGGAAAATAAATTGACAAAGAAGATTAAATGCGAAACACAATCTAAAGTGTTTAGTATTCCTGGTGAGATGACGAAGGTTAGAGAAGAGAAGCCATATCACTGTGATATCTGTGGTAAATCATTCAATAATCGTAGTACCTTAACTACTCACAAGCTTATACATACAGGATAGAAGCCATATCACTGTGATATCTAACAGGAGTGCCTTAACTTCTCACATACGTACCCATACAGGTGAGGAACCATATCAATGTTATATCTGTGGTAAATCATTCTCTGATAGTAGTTCCTGAATTAGGCATAAACGTATACATGCAGGAGTCAAGCCATATCACTGTGATATCTGTGGTAAATCATTCTCTGATAGTAGTGGCTTGACTAGACATAAACATATACGTACAGGACATAAACAATATCAGTGCGATATCTGTGGTAAATCATTTTCCCAAAGTAGTCACTTATCTACACATGAACGTACACATACAGGAGACAAGCCATATCACTGTGATATCTGTGGTATATCATTCTCTGGGAAAAGTAGCCTAGCTACTCACAAACATATATATGCAGCAGAGAAATCATAAGGCATTGACATCTGTGATAAATCTTTCCCTCAAATTTGTGAATTAATGAGAATACTAATACATATCATTGTGACATCTGAGGGAAATCATTCTCTTTGAATGTTACATTAACTACACACAAACATATACAGGTGGGAAGTCATATCACTTTGATATATTTGGTAAATCATTCTTTAATTGTTGTGGCTTCACTAGACACTAACATATACAGGAGAATGAAGCATATCACTGTGATGTCTGTGATAAATCGTTCTCTTGTAAAGATAACTTAATGCAACACAATTAGACAAGATAAAAACCATGTCACTCAGCCAAAATAGCGCCACCAATGTTAATATTTTGAATAAAACCGTTTTACGAAATTTTTCTTTCATTTTATTTGTAGAAGTTGTAACCAAGACGTGTGCTGACAAAACTGTATTGTTCAGAATTTACATACGCTATATATATGTGAATGTATGTGTGTAGAAATTTGTGTCCATGTATATGTTTGTATCTATGTTTGTATATACGTATGTGCATATCTGTGTTTGATTTATTTGTGTATGTATGTGTGTATATGTTCGTCATCAAAATCATCGTTTTTATGTCTATTTTACATGCTTGCTTGGTTGGACAGGTCCTTCTCAACATGGCATCTTTCAACACCTCTGCAGTCACAGCCCTTGTTTCGTTACCATGCATCATTGCACATCGCCCACATGTGTCATACAGTTGTCCTTTTGTTCCAAGAGAGAAACCTTTTGTGGTCAACTGTTGCAGTAGCTCTCTATCCTTATTCTAGCTATTCATCTTTCAGAGCAGCCCTCTCAATCCTATCCTTATTCTAGCTATTCATCTTTCAGAGAAGCCCTCTCCACTGCTAATTAAGTCACCTAGATTGCAAAAGCTATCAACCACTTCTATGTGTGTCTAATTACATATATAATTAAGTCTGACATTTACTCCACTAAAGATTTACCTCCCTTTTTGACAATATGAAACTCTCCTCTGTTTAGGGTAAAAATTGTTGGAGGAAAGAACTTTTTAATATATTTGTCAGCATGCCTAATAAAGGGTCTGTTTGGAAGTGCCTCCCCTAATAAACAGTGGTGCCATAATTGGACTCAGAAACCAATGGTCACTCATACATGGTAAGTTAGCTAAGAATGTAGGTTTTACATGGGGTCACTGCACTGGAGCAGTAAGCAGGAATCGCTTTTAGGAGACAAGCTCTATCAAATATTTAAAGGGTTCCATAGAACCAGTTGACAGTTTCTGTTACCTAGGGTACCAAATTAGCAGTGGAGGTAGGAGTTCTGAAAGTACAGTAACCAGAGTAAGAACAAGATGGCAGAGGTTTAGGGTGCTACAACTGCTGCTAGCTACAAAAGTTTGTTTCATCAAATTGTTGTGTGCATATGAACAGCAATGCTGCATTGCAGTGAGGACCTCAGAAGATTGGATAGAAATGAAGCTTGAATTCTCTAGTGGATGTGTAATATTAATATACATGAAGGGCAAAGTGTAAATAAACTGAGAGAGAACCTGGGCATGAGAGGGAAAAGATACAGTATACAGAATAGGAGATTGCTGTGGTATGGACATGTGATGTATATGTAGGTAGAGATGCTCCAATTTTCCTCCTCTCCATGTCTTAACACTCCACCCCTTTACCTACTAAGTACACCACCCTGACCTATCTCTCCATTCCCCACCCTACATACACACAACCCCATCCCCACTTTCTCATCTGATACACCTATACAAGTATGGAAAGCTTAACATGCTCTCCTCCAATACGACTGAAATGGCTAAACCCTCAGGCAACCCTGTAAGGTGGTCATGACAAAAGAACACAGAGTCCTCTCTGTTAGGTGTAATATGACAAAAGAGCACCTAACCCTCCCTGCAAGGTAGTCATGCTGGTGACACAACAAAAACCACCCAGTCCACCCTGTAGGTTGGTCATGTTAGCAACACAACAATAAATACCAAGTCCACCCTGTAAATGTGGTTGGAGTTAGGAAGGGCATCCAGCCATAGAAACCAACCAGAAATGGTTCTAGCATGAGCAAGACAGGGTAATTTGATCTAAGTTTTCACACAACAGGACAACTTGTTTGACCCATGCTAGCATGTAAAATGGAGTTTAAACTGTGATGAGGATATATATATAATATATAATATACATCATCATCATCATCATCGACGTCTATCTTCTACACTAGCATGGGTTAGACTATACCCATGTATATTACTTGTACATGAAATAATTATTTATGTTGTTTATTACATAACTAATAAGCTCTGTATAAATTTTGTACACATATATATTTATATATATATAAATATACATGTAGTATTTCCGTTGAAAAGGTACAGGAAAAAAGATTGCTCTATGTAGGCTACAGAGCTTATTAGTTATGTAATAAATAACATAAGATAATTATTTCATTTACCAGTGGTTTCTTGAAGGCAGATGTTATGTCTGTCTTCAGTCGTCAAAATGAATAAATAACATCTTATTTATAAGATCTTATGTATTCATTCTGACGACTAAAGACAGACATATCATCTGCCTTCAAGAAACTACTGGTAAATGAAATAATTATCTTATGTTGTTTATTGCATAACTAAATATATGAATGGACCTGTTATTTTTATCTAAAGACATTTTTTTTCAATTCCAACCCGTCCATCCCCTCAATCTATTTGATTTCTCATTCTTTCTTTTGATGAAGGACTAGCGTCCGAAACGTTAAGACCCTCTTCCTGCTATATCAAGTGTTAACCTAATATATACCTTCCATATACTGTACCGATTGTGTTGTTATTTATGTTTCCCTTTTACATATATATATATATATATATATATATATATATAATATATTATATTTTGAGAATAAACTCTCAGTCGTTTACAATAATCAAGCTCTAAGAAAAGGGGCATTTCCGAGCAGTTAAATACATTAAAATATATGATAAACACAAAACGTGTTTGTATTGCAACAGACAAAGTTAGCTATTAATGAAATAAACTAATTAAAGTGAATACAATTTGTCTGTCTCGATATAAGTCAATAAAGACAAGCTTATATTGCCAACGGCCATGATTCCTGGACAGATTTAAATTTCAAAATCCAAACCTGTTCCGTAGACGAATTTGAACCTCGAAACCTAAATCCGTTTCGCAACGGTGGTATGTGAATTGAAAAATAAAGAGAATCGAAATGGAATTGAAATAAAAAGTGAAATATCCAAATCTTCTGTGCTTATCAACAGGAATCCAGTAAAATTAGTACATCTCACATCAAAAATTTTGCAGGTCTGACTACACGTGTGTAGATAGGCCAAACTAGCCGTCCCGCATTCACGGTGCTAGAAATAACAGCCGTTTATGCGGGATTAAAGATCAGCTCTACAGTTAAGGAGCAATATACTATATTATATTTTGAGAATAAACTCTCAGTCGTTTACAATAATCAAGCTCTAAGAAAAGGGGCATTTCTGTCCAGGAATCATGGCCGTTGCCAATATAAGCTTGTCTTTATTGACTTATATCGAGACAGACAAATTGTATTCACTTTAATTAGTTTATTTCATTAATAGCTAACTTTGTCTGTTGCAATGCAAACACGTTTTGTGTTTATCATATATTTTAATGTATATATATATATATATATATATATATATATATATATATATATATATACCGGCTGAGGTTGAAGGAACAGAATAGCGGTCGCCCTCGGGTCTCGATTTTCAGCCCCATGGATTTTACCGATTACATTCACGTATTATATTTCGAATACCTGATGATATCACCGGATTCATACGGAACCCGGTCATTGAAATGATCATAGTATAATAAACCTTTCAAGGATTTACACAAATCCAGCCTCCTGTCATTTCATTATAATATATATATATATATATATATTCTGATTTACGATAAATTAAATACGATTGGAACTGTCTGAAGGTATTAAATTATATCAGGGACTTTTAACGTATGACACCGGTATGAGAGTTGAAACATTCTCAACGACACCGGGTACCAGCTGTCTTCATTATAACTTTAATTAATCTAATTATATCTTGTGTAACAATTATATATATATATATACACAATTTTCTTTCCCAGACATCAGTCTTACACTGTCATATCTAGTCTTACTTTACAATTGTGTCTACTAAGAGCCCCATTACAATCTGTAGTAGTAAAACTACTATTTCAGCAGAACTTCTGCTATCAGTCATTTATAGACAATATATATATTTTAGACCTCATATCAACCTAATATATTTATATTTCCTATCAAATCTGTAGCTAAAGACATAAAGTCAGCCTCACTACTTCATTCTGACAAGATATCAATTTATGACTAAAGATGAAGAGGATACACCAACGTTAATGTCGTGAAATAAAGCTGATAACATCTTTGAAACTTCTAATTTGATAACAAAGAGATTATTTCTTTGGTTGTTTAGTAAAAACTAACAATACAACACATTGATTATATCTGAAGGAGGTAAGTTGACAAAGATTTACTTAATGTCTATATTAATGTGTGTAAATAATATAATTATGTGAACTCTACAACGATCCAGTAATTAACCAGATTCCACTGTTACATGTGATATAAAATATATTGTTATCATGACTGTCTTTATTATTTAATTACCTCCGTCTATATTTCAACCACTGGAACAACCTCAAACAAGAAACAGTTGTCACACCCTCAGTCAATATTTTAAAGTAAAAAATCGAAATAAATATTATGAGTGTATATAGATAGATGTATGTTGTGTGTGTATATATACAGTAATCCCCCGCTATATCGCGGTTCACTTTTCGCGGTCCCGTTACATCGCGGATATTTCTTTGGAACGTATCTAATTTCCTATCGCGGTAATCCTCGCTACATCGCGGATTTTTCGTTAGAACATATCTATTTTCTTATCGCGGTACGTCTGAATAAGAAGAGTTTAAATTTTAAACTTAATAAATAAGTTTCAATTTATTTGAAGTGTATATCATAAGGAAGGGACACCTTACGACCGTTACGGGCTGTTTTTTGGTGTTTAAATACAAAAGTGTGTTTTAATGAGTTTATATGTACTTAAAGCATGTATGAGAGGTATTTTAAGGCTTAAACTATGAAAACAACGGTTGTCTTTATGGTCTCTCTATATCACAGTTGGTTCTGGAAGGTATCATGACTTAGTGGTTAGAGCATTGGACTTACTATTAAAAGGTGGTGAGTTCGATTCTCGGACCGGGTGATGTGTTGCGTCCTTGAGCAAGACACTTTATTTCACGTTGCTCCAGTTTACTCAGCTGTAGAAATGAGTTGTGATGTCACTAGTGCCAAGATGTATCGGCCAGTCTTTTTCTTGGACATATATATAGTGTATATATACTGTATAATATATATCATCATCATCATCATTTCATTTTACGTCCGCTTTTTCCCTGCTTGCAAGGGTGGGACGGGAACTGATTCTGGCTTGATTTCTACAGCTGGATGCCCTTCCTAACACCAACCTCATTTACAGTGAGTGCTGGGTGCTTTTTTGGCGTGGCACCTACACGTCCACTTTGCAGTGGAATGATAGGAACCCCAGTCCCTATCATCTCATTTCTACAGCTGAGTAAACTGGAGCAATGTGAAATAAAGTGACTTGCTCAAGGAAACAACACATCGCCCGGTCTGAGAATTGAACTCAACCTTTCGATTGCAAGGCTAATGCTCTAACCACTAAGCCATGTGATGTCACTAGTGCCAAGCTGTATCGGCCATAGCCTTTTTCTTGGACATATATATTGTGTATATATACTGTACACAGTGTATATATACGTTGGGACGTCACTGGTGCCAAGATGTATTGGCCATTGCCTTTCTCTAGTGTATATAATATATAGTGTATATATACTGTACACAGTGTATATATATGTATATCATCATCATCATCACCGTTTTACGTCCCTTCTTCGACGGTAGTATGGGTTAGACAGGTTGTCCTGTTGTGGGCAGTGCCAGGTAGGGTGACCTTGTCTTGCTCAGATGGGAACTGGTTTTGGCTTGATTTCTACAGCTGGATGCCCTTCCTAACACCAACTTCACAGTGAGTGATGGGTGCTTTTTTGTTGTGACATCTCCACTTTACAGTGGTGTCTATGTGCTTCAGCTTCGGCTTGTACAACACAACCTCCTCTCCTGCACACAGCATTTGATTCCTCTTATGCTTAGTCTCTCTCAATTTCTTAATGCTTTGCTGTTCGCGTATATTACTATTACACATCCATCGGAGCATGCAAGCTTCGTTTCTTTCTAATCTACGCAAGTCTTCTACAGACAGTGCCCAGGTCTCACTACCATGTAACATTGCTGTTCGTATGCACGCATCATACTGTCTGCCTTTCATTTTGAGTGAAAAGCCTTTTGTAGCTAGCAGTGGCAGTAGCTGCCTGAACTTCTTCAATCCCGTTGTTACCCTGGTTACTGTACTTTCAGAACATCCACCTCTGCTACTGATTCGGTCATCTAGGTAGCAAAAGATGTCTATTGTTTCTACAAAGCTCTCCCAGAGTTTGGTGGTGCTTGTTTCTTTAGTTCTGCCATAGATTCAGCTATAAGTGTAAGATCATCCACATATAGGAGTTCCTATGGGCATCCGGTCTTAAACTCTTCTGTTATAGCCTGCAATACTATAATAAACAGGAGAGTGCTAAGAACAGAGCCCTGGTGGACACCGACCTGTATGCTAAATTCCCCGCTATAGTCATTGTTAACTCTTTGCTGACTGCTTCTCTATACATGGCTTGTACAGCTTTCACAAGCCATTCATCTACTCCTAGTTTTGTAAGAGCCGACTAGCTTATAGCACGGGGCACTCTGTCAAAGGCTTTTTCCACATCGACAAGAGCCAGGTAGAGTGGCTTACTTTTAGCTAGGTACCTTTCCTGTAACTGCATCACAAGGAAGAGAGCATCAGTGGTGCTTTTTCCTGGCACAAGCCCAAACTGCATCTCACCTAGTTTTAACCACTCACTGATCAACTGTGCTATGACTCTTTCCGTTACTTTCATAACCTGCTCCATCAGCTTTATACCTCTCTAGTTTATTCTATCTAGTGCATCTCTTTTCCCTTGTAGCAGTTGACGATGATGCTACTGCTCCAATCCTTTTGTATGATACCCTCTAGTATTACCTGGTTAACAATATGTGGTTATTACCTTATCTACCTATTTGTCAGCTAATGCCTACAAGGACTTGAGTGGACTCTCCTCTCCATCTAGTCTCTTGCACACAGCATACAGCAATTTCCTTTCACTCTAGCATGTCTATAATTTCTCCTTCCCTTCCTTTCATTGTGCTTATGTTGATGCTGCCGACTCAGAGTTTTGGACATTTGCCATCATTTGTAAGAAAGGGTGAATTTTGGCAGGGGAGTGTGTATGCTTCCTGTCTCTGAATTAAAGCTTTGCATGGGTGCTTGGTAACTCGCGGATTCATATTCATTTATTTATTCGGGGTTGTTCCATTGACCTTTCGCTCCTCCATACATAACAGTAAACAAGTATTCTTTAGTGCAGGGCTAGAAGGCCAGTAGTAGCAATGACAGAGTTTGTTGGGGCTAGTAAGGTCTAGAAGGACAGTAGTAGTAATGACAGAGTTTGTTGGGGCTAGAAGGACAGTAGTAGTAATGGCAGAGGTTGTTGTGGCTAGAAGGACAGTAGTAGTAATGGCAGAGGTTGTTGTGGCTAGAAGGACAGTAGTAGTAATGGCAGAGGTTGTTGTGGCTAGAAGGACAGTAGTAGTAATGGCAGAGGTTGTTGTGGCTAGAAGGACAGTAGTAGTAATGGCAGAGGTTGTTGTGGCTAGAAGGACAGTAGTAGTAATGGCAGAGGTTGTTGTGGCTAGAAGGACAGTAGTAGTAATGACATTTTGTTGGGGCTAGTAAGGGCTAGAAGGACAGTAGTAGTAATGGCAGAGTTTGTTGGGGCTAGTAAGGTCTAGAAGGACAGTAGTAGTAATGACAGAGTTTGTTGGGGCTAGAAGGACAGTAGTAGTAATGGCAGAGGTTGTTGTGGCTAGAAGGACAGTAGTAGTAATGACATTTTGTTGGGGCTAGTAAGGGCTAGAAGGACAGTAGTAGTAATGGCAGAGTTTGTTGGGGCTAGTAAGGGCTAGAAGGACAGTAGTAGTAATGGCAGAGTTTGTTGGGGCTGGTAAGGTCTAGAAGGACAGTAATAGTAATGACAGTTTGTTGGGGCTAGTAAGGGCTAGAAGTACAGTAGTAGTAATGGCAGGGTTTGTTGGGGCTATTAAGGGCTAGAAGGACAGTAGTAGTAATGGCAGAGTTTGTTGGGCTAGTAAGGGCTAGAAGGACAGTAGTAGTAATGGCAGAGTTTGTTGGGGATGGTAAGGGCTAGAAGGACAGTAGTAGTAATGGCAGAGTTTGTTGGGGCTGGTAATGAGTAAGGACATGTTGCTGAGGTTTGATTGGTCAAATAGCCTATGGTGGCGAGTGGGAAATTGTGAGATAGGTAGCCATCTTGACATATATCATCACAGGAGATTCGGGGGAAATAAGCAGATATAAGTAGGCATATTAGACAAGGCAAATATGCAAGAACATCGAAGATGGTCATCTAGCTTCGTAAACACCGAAATGAATGAGTGAGAGAAAGGGGAGGTAATGGCGGGGGTTAGGGATGAGTTTGTAGAGAAAGACACAATGTCCAACATGGTTTATTTCAAAAACAAGGTCGAAATATATACGTTGGGGAAACAAGTGAATGATAATAATAATAATGTAAACAGAACATTTTGAAATTGGGGAAGAGAGATAGCTGTAGAATAGAAATAATCTATGGATGTCTGGGTTATAAGTTATATATATATGTTGTGATGTCACTGGTGTCAAGCTGTATCAGCCATTGCCTTTCCCTTGGACAACATATATAGCGTATATATATATACTGTACACAGTGTTTATATATTATATAGTGTATATATATGTTCTGATGTCACTGGTGCCAATCTGTATCAGCCATTGGCTTTCCCTTGGACAACATATATAGTGTATGATATATATTGTGTATATATATGTTGTGTTGTCACTGGTACCAAGCTGTATCAGCCATTACCTTTCCTTTGGACAACATCGGTGGCATGGAGAGGGTAGACTGGTATACTTGGGTGACTGCTAGTCTTCCTCAAACAACCAGACTTGTGCCTCAGAGTGGAACTTTCTAGTTGCAAATCACATGGTCATTCGTGACCGATGGGGGTCTACGATATGTTAGGTGTGTATATAGTAATGTGTGTATATATAGATGTGTATTGATGTCCAAGTGGGAGTCATTGATACCAATGCTAGGGAAGGCTGGTCTTCTATATAACATCAAAGATCTCGATCCTGTGTCATTGTCTTTGAGAAGTGCAATTGTGTGAGGTCAGCTTTTATCACCTCATCCCAGATCTTCCTACCCCATAGCTTCCATCAATTGTGTGAGGTCAGCTTTTATCACCTCATCCCAAGTCTTCCTACTTCATAGCTTCCATCAATTGTGTGAGGTCAGATTTTATCACCTGATGATATCTGTGGTAAATCATTCTCTCAAATTAGTCATTTAAAAACTCACAAAGGTATACATACAGGAGACAAGCCATATCACTGTGATATCTGTGGTAAGTCATTCTCTCAAAGTAGTACCTTAACTAACCACGAACGTATACATACAGGCGACAAGCCATACCACTATGATATCTGTGGTAAATCATTCTCTGAAAGTAGTACCTTAACTAGCCACAAACGTATACATACAGGAGACAAGCCATTTCACTGTGATATCTGTGGTAAATCATTCCCTGTTAGTAGTCACTTAACTACTCACAAACATACCCATACAAGAGACAAACCATGCCACTGTGATATCCGTGGTAAATCCTTCCCTGTTAGTGGTAAATTATCTATTCACAAACGTACCCATACAGGAGACAAGCCATATCACTGTAATATCTGTGGTAAATCATTCTCTCAAAGTAGTACCTTAACTAGCCACAAACGTATACATACAGGAGACAAGACATATCACTGTGATATTTGTGGTAAATCATTCTCTCAAAGTAGTACCTTAACTAGCCACAAACGTATACATACAGGAGACAAGCCATATCACTGTGATATCTGTGGTAAATCATTCTCTGCTAGTAGTAACTTAACTAGCCACAAACGTAGCCATACAGGAGACAGGCGATATCACTGTGATATCTGTGGTATATCATTCTCTGGGAAAAGTAGCCTAACTACTCACACACTTATACATGCAGAAGAGAAATCATAACGCATTGACATGAGTGATAAATCATTCTCTCAAATTTGTGAATTAATGAGAATACAAATACATATCATTGTGACATGTGAGGGAAATCATTCTCTTTGAATGTTACATTAACTACTCACAAACATATACAGGTGGGAAGCCATATCACTTTGATATATTTGGTAAATCATTCTCTAAATGATGTGGCTTCACTAGACACTAACATATACAGGAGAGGAACCAGATCACTGTGATGTCTGTGGTAAATAATTTTCTAAATGTTGTGTCTTCATTAGACACTAACATATACTGGAGAGGAACCATATCACTGTGATGTCTGTGGTAAATAATTTTCTAAATGTTGTGGCTTCACTAGACACCAACATATACAGGAGAGGAACCATATCACTGTGATGTCTGTGGTAAATCTTTCTCTAAATGCTGTGGCTTCACTAGACACAAACATATACAGGAGAGGAACTAGATCAATGTGATGTCTTGTAAAATTTACTTGATGCAACACAAACACAATCAGACAAGATAAAAACCATATCACTCACCCAAACTAGTGCCACCAATGTTGTAAATGTTTTGAATAATTATTCTCCTTTCATTATATGTTGTGCTGTCACTGGTACCAAGCTGTATCAGCCATTACCTTTCCCTTGGACATCATCCATCAGTGGTGTGGAGAGGGGAGACTGGTATACATGGGTGACTGCTTGTCTTCCTCAAACACACCGGACTTGTGCCTCAGAGGGGAACTTTCTAGTTGTAAATCACATGGTCATTCTTGACCGACGGGGTTCTTCGATATGTTAGGTTTGTATATAGTAATGTGTGTATATATAGGATTGTATTGATGTCCATGTGGGAGTCATTGATACCAATGCTAGGGAAAGCTGGTCTTCTATATTACTGCATAACAGCAAAGATCTCAATCCTGTGTCATTGTCTTTGAGAAGTGCAATTGTGTGAGGTGAGCTTTTATCACCTCATCCCAGGACTTCCCACTCCATAGCTTCCATCAATTGTGTGAAGTCAGCTTTTATAACCTCATCCCATAGAGGCACATGGCTTAGTGGTTAGAGCATTGGCCTTGCAATCGAAAGGTTGTGAGTTCAATTCTCGGACCGAGTGATGTGTTGTTTCCTTGAGCAAGACACTTTATTTCACATTGCTCCAGTTTACTCAACTGTAGAAACGAGATGATAGGGACTGGGGTCCCTATCATTCCACTGCAAAGTGGTCGTGGATGTGCCACGGCAAAAAAGCACCCAGCACTCACTGTAAATGAGGTTAGTGTTAGGAAGGGCATCCAGCTGTAGAAATCAAGCCAGAATCAGTTCCCGTCCCACCCTTGCAAGCAGGGAAAAGCGGACGTAAAATGATGATGATGATGATGATGATGATCCCAGGTCTTCCTACTTCATAGCTTCCATCAATTGTGTCGGGTCAGCTTTTATCACCTCATCCTAGGTCTTCCTACTTCATTGCTTCCATAAATTTTATAAAATGCTTGAAAACGACTTAGAAAAAATTTTAATTTAAGAGAGGAAATTGGAATATTATCCACTGAAAGTTGCTTAACCCTTTGAACTGGCCAGAATTCTCTCACCTTTTTCTGTTCAAACCAGCCGTAACTGGTCACTCTTACTGATATTAAGGTATTGTTCTCAATATAAATATCAAAATCTCATAGATTCGATATTATGTGACATATGTGAGGTAAAGACTTTACCATGGAAATATAATAGTATATATGAAGTAATGTAAATTCTAAAGGGTTAAACCCTGAAGAAAGGACTTTTAGATCCCAAAATATTGGACAAATAAAAGAACAATAACAAAAAACAAAACAAAGATTACCAGATAACTTTTACTTTTCCTTACCTCATCTTACAGTCCATTTTGCATTGTTTAGCCTTCTATCTCTTTTAACATTATATATTATATAGAATGCTTCAAGCAATCTACATTTTATTATATATCATCATCATCATCATCATCATCAATTAACGTCCATCTTCCACGCTAGCATGGGTTAGATGGGTCCCATTTAGAGACAAGTTGGGTCGGGTAACCATGTCTAAGTCATATAGGGGTGTTTCTGGCTAGCTTTCTACGGCTGGATACCCTTCCTAACGCCAACCACATTGACAGTGTGGACTGGATGCTTTTGCCAAGACACCTACATGTCCACTTTACAGTGTGGGTTCGGTGTTTTTGCTGTGTCTTTTACATGTCCAGTGTGGGTGGGATATATATATATATATATGTCTGTGTCATCACCATTTAACGTCCATTTTTCCATTCTTACATGGGTTAGACGGGTCATCCACGCCAGGAGGCAAGTCTGGCCAGGGTTGGCCATGTGTCACACCTTGCTCAGGTGAGGTCTGTAAATTTGGTCGGGTATTTTACAGCTGGATTCCCTTCCCAACATGAACCATGTTTACAGTGTGGAACTGGATGGCTCTGTTATGAGGAGGGACAGGCCAGTTGGCTGCACTGAGCCCATCTCACAGTGCAACTATAATTTGGGGGCCTGGTACTGGGTGGTACCATTATGAGAAGGGATGGCCAGCCAGGAGGGCCAAACACTTTTCATGAGGTTACCATAGTTATGGGGACTGGTACTGAATGGTATGGTTACGAGAAGGGCTGACCAGTTGGCTGCGCCACTATGGGGAGGGTAGCCAGTCGGCCGAGCCAAACCCATCTCACAAGGTTACCACAGTTTTGGGGCCCTGTGCTAGATGACACCGCTGCGGCTGTAGTTTGACATATATACCAATGTACCATTTTTACCGGTGCCAAAGTCGTCAAAATTTTTGAAAAAAAATAATAAACAACCTTCGGCCTCCAGGACGTATGGTTGACTTTTGAGACTTATATTAGGGAAAAAGTAAGGTCTTCGAAGCTGGGAAATGTGGTAAAAAGGTAAAATTTCCACTGTTAAATCTATCTCTGCTTCTAAAGTATTCTCTATTATCTCATACTGTTTCTTTCTTATTTCAGAATACCCGATGACATTGGGATAAATTATTATTTTCAATCTTGGATACATCACCTCTATTTATCATCATTTTAAGACTAAAACATTCTAAGCCGAACTTATATAACACTGTTTATATAAATCTCTCGTCGTATTACTGTGAAATATTTCCTCAAAATTGAGTTTATTTTCATCACTATGAGATGGTTTTGTATTTTAATTAAACTTGGATGAAAAAGAAGTTTGTATTATCTGCAGATATCAACTGAAATATAGTTGAGTGAAATATAGAAGAAGAAATATTTTATAAGAAATATAATATAAAAAATATTACAAGGAAAACATGTATATTCTGTTGAAGAAGAAATAATGGAAAATAAATTGACAATGAAGATTAAATGTGAAACACAATCTAAAGTGTTTAGTATTCCTGGTGAGATGACGAAGGTTAGAGAAGAGAAGCCATATCACTGCAATATCTGTAGTAAATCATTCAATAAACGTAGTACCTTAACTACTCACAAGCATATACATACAGGAGAGAAACCATGTCACTATGATATCTGTGGTAAATCTTTCTCTGATAGTAGTGCCTTAACTTCGCACATACGTACCCATACAGGAGAGAAACCATATCACTGCGATATCTGTGGTAAATCATTCTCCCAAAGTAGTCACTTAACTACACATAAACATATACATACAGGAGACAGGCCATATCACTGTGATATCTGTGGTAAATCATTCTCTCTCAGTAGTCACTTAACTGATCACAAACGTATACATACAGGAGACAAGCCATATCACTGTGATATCTGTGAAAAATCATTCTCTTTAAGTAGTACCTTAATTAAGCACAAACGTATACATACAGGAGAGAAGCCATATCACTGTGATATCTGTGGTAAATCATTCTCTGATAGTAGTGCCTTGACTAGACATAAACATATACATACAGGACATAAGCAATATCACTGTGATATCTGCAGTAAATCATTCTCTAATAGTAGTACCTTAATTTCTCACATACGTACCCATACGGGTGAGAAACCATATCACTGCGATATCTGTGGTAAATCATTCTCCCAAAGTAGTCACTTAACTAAACATGAACGTACACATACAGGAGAAAAGCCATATCACTGTGATATCTGTGGTAAATCATTCTCTGATAGTAGTGCCTTGACTGATCACAAAAGTATACACACAGGAGAGAAACCATATCACTGTGATATCTGCAGTAAATCATTCTCTTATAGTAGTACCTTAACATCTCACAGACGTACCCATACAGGTGAGAAACCATATCACTGCAATATCTGTGGTAAATCATTCTCTCTCAGTAGTCACTTAACTGATCACAAACGTATACATACAGGAGACAAGCCATATCACTGTGATATCTGTGGTAAATCATTCTCTGTAAGTAGTACCTTAATTAAGCACAAACGTATACATACAGGAGAAAAGCCATATCACTGTGATATCTGTGGTAAATCATTCTCTGATAGTAGTGCCTTGATTAGACACAAACATATACATACAGGACATAAGCAATATCACTGTGATATCTGCGGTAAATCATTCTCCCAAAGTAGTCACTTAACTACACATGAACGTACGCATACAGGAGAAAAGCCATATCACTGTGATATCTGTGGTAAATCATTCTCTGGCAGTAGTGCCTTGACTGATCACAAAAGTATACACACAGGAGAGAAACCATATCACTGTGATATCTGCAGTAAATCATTCTCTTATAGTAGTACCTTAACTTCTCACAGACGTACCCATACGGGTGAGAAACCATATCACTGCGATATCTGTGGTAAATCATTCTCCCAAAGTAGTCACTTAACCACACATGAACGTACACATACAGGATACAAGCCATATCACTGTGATATCTGTGGTAAATCATTCTCTTATAGTAGTTCCTTAATTAAGCATAGACGTATACATACAGGTGATAAGCCATATCACTGTGATATCTGTGGTATATCATTCTCTGTAAGTGGTAGCTTAACTACTCACAAACTTATACATGCAGCAGAGAAATCATAACGCATTGACATCGGTGATAAATTTGTGAATTAATAAGAATACAAATACATATCATTCTGACATGTGAGGGAAATCATTCTCTTTGAATGTTACATTAACTACACACAAACATATACATACAGCTGGGAAGCCATATCACTTTGATATATTTGGTAAATCTTTCTCTAAATGTTGTAGCTTCACTACACACTAACATATACAGGAGAGGAACCATATCACTGTGATGTCTGTGGTAAATCATTTTCTAAATGTTGTGACTTCACTACATACTAACATATACAGGAGAGGAACCATATCACTGTGATGACTGATAAATCATTTTCTAAATGTTGTGGCTTCACTACACACTAACACATACAGGAGAGGAACCATATCACTATGATGTCTGTGGTAAATGCTTCTCTAAATGTTGTGACTTCACTACACACTAACATCTACAGGAGAGGAACTATATCACTGTGATGTCTGTGATAAATCGTTCTCTTGTAAAGATAACTTAATGCAACACAATCAGACAAGATAAAAACCATATCACTCACCCAAAATAGTGCCACCAATGTTAATATTTTGAATAAATCTGTTTTACTAAGAAATTCTTCTCCTTTCATTTTATTTGTAGAAGTTGTAACCAAAACTTGTGCTGACAAAACTGTATTGTTCAGAATTTACATACACTATATATATGTGAATATATGTGTGTAGAAATTTGTGTCCATGTATATGTTTGTATCTATGTTTGTATATACGTATGTGCATATCTGTGTTTGATTTATTTGTGTATGTATGTGTGTATATGTACATCATCGTCATCAAAATCATCGTTTTTATGTCTGTTTTACATGCTTCCTTGGTTGGACATGTCCTTCTCAACATGGCATCTTTCAACACGTCATGTTCCTTTGTCATCTCCTCTGTGAGAGTCAGTTATTTGAAGTCAGTTTACCCAGCCTCTGTCCATGTCTTTGTTGGTCTACCTCTACTATGGCTTCCTTCCACTGGGATTTCCTGGCACTTCATCACCCAGCAGTCATTATCCATGTGCATCCCATGTCTGTACAAACACAGTCTTCTCTCTTGCACACCACTTCAGATCACTCTTAAAGCCAGCTTCTTGAACTTCTCCAAATTCTGCCTTTCTCTCACACTTACATAACATGACCTACAAAGCATGGTTGTTTCATTCCTCTCCTGTCTACATATCCTCTGCAGTCAGACCCTTGTTTTGTTACCATTCATCATTGCACATCACCCACATGTGTCATACAGTTGACCTTTTGTACAGAGAGAGAAACCTTTTGTGGTCAACTGTTGCAGTAGCTCTCTAAACTTTTTCCATCCTATCCTTATTCTAACTATTCATCTTTCAGAGCAGCCCCCTCCACTGCTAATTAAGTCACCTAGATTGCAAAAGCTATCAACCACTTCTATGTCTATCTAATTTTATATATAATTAAGCCTGACAATTACAAGATTTACCTCCCTTTTTGACAATATGAAACTCTCCTCTGTTTGGGGTGAAAATTGTTGGAGGAAAAACTTCCTTTTAATATATTTGTCAGCATGCCTAATGAAGGGTCTGTTTGGAAGTGCCTCCCCCCATTAAACAGTGGTGGCCATAAGTGTACTCAGAAACCAGTGGTCACACATATATGTTATGTGTAAGAAACATTATTTACACTAAATAGACTATGGGTCCACAAGAGATTTAGTGGGATACAAGATAAGTTAGTTAAGAAAGTAGGTTTCACATGGGGTCATTGCACTGGAACAGTAACAAGCAATTGCTTGTAGGAGACAAGCTCTATCATATATTTAAAGGGTTCCATAGAAGCAGTTGACAGTTTCTGTTACCAAATTAGCAGAGGTAGGTGTTCTGTAAGTACAGAAACAAGAGTAAGAACAAGATGGCAGAGGTTTATGATGCTACTACTACTGCTAGCTACAAAAGGTTGTTTCACCAAATTGATGTGTGCATATGAACAGCAATACTGCATTGCAGCGAGGACCTCAAGATTGGATAGAAATAAAGCTTGAATTCTCCAATGGATGTGTCCTATGAATATACATGATGGGGAAAGTATAACTAAACTGAGAGGGATAAGATACAGTATGCAGGAGAAGAGATTGCTGTGTTATGGACATGTGATGTGTATGAAGGTAGAGATGCTGTATAAAAGGTTGACCGCTTGAAATTGATGGAAGAGGAAGACCTAGGAAAGCTTGGGATGAGGAGGTAAAAAATTGACCTGACACCATTGTATCTCTCAAAGGTGATGACACAAGAGGATTCAAATCTCTGGCGTTATACAGTACTGCAGCAGACCTGCATTCCAATGTGCACGGGATGAAGCAGCATATAGTGGTTTGAAGTATGCTCTAATTTTCCTCCTCCCCACGTCTTAACACTCCACCCCCTTACCAGCTAAGTACACCACCCTGACCTACCGCTCCAATCCCCACCCTACATACACATAACCCCACCCCCACTTTCACATCTGATACACCTCTCTTGACCAACCCATGTATACAAGTATGGAAAGCTTAACATGCTCTCCTCCAATACGACTGAAATGGCTAAACCCTCAGGCAACCCTGTAAGGTGGTCATGCAGGTGTCATGACAAAAGAACACAGAGTCCTCTCTGTTAGGTAATATGACAAAAGAGCAGCTAACCCTCCCTGCAAGGTAGTTATGCTGGTGACATGACAAATAAGCACCCAGTTCACCCAGTGATGTAGACATGACAGGAGGCCCCTAGCCCACCCTGTAAAATGGTCATGCTAGTGGCAAGACTGAAGGGACCCGAACCACCCTTCAAAGTGGTCAAATTGGTGACATGACAAAGAGCACCAAGTCTGCTCTGTTAGCTGGTGGTTGTCATGATGATGACACAACAAAAGTACCGAGTCCACCCTGTAGGTTGGTCATGTTAACAACACAACAATAAATACCAAGTCCTCCCTGTAAATGTGGTTGGAGTTAGGAAGGGCATCCAGCCATAGAAACCAACCAGAAATGGTTCTAGCATGAGCAAGACACGGTTATTTGATCTAGGTTTTCACACAACAGGATAACTCGTCTGACCCATGCTAGCATGTAAAATGAAGTTTAACTTGTGATGAGGATAAATACAATATATGAATATACACATATATATTATATTCCTTTATTCTTATACCATCTGGATGAGGCCATGCTGGGGCACTGCCCTTGAGATATATGTATATATGTATATGTATATATATATATATGAAAATAATTTGCTTTGATACGTGAAGACGTTCCCTGGCAATGAACGGAAAAAAGCGAAGTTAATACGTCGTTATGTGGAGAGGTGACAACAATTACACGTAAAGACAAAACCACGTTCATGGTATAAATGGAGTCGTAGACTAATATTCTATTTAGGAAACTGAATGATTCTCGGCTTCGGAGTTCAGAATAATGTAAATAAATTAATTGAATGAAAATGACAGAGGTTATTAAAATCATAAAAGTAATAATAATTAAATATATACATACACACATCTATACACGTGCATATGCGGAAACACACACCATGCATGCATATACATGCACGTACACATAAACACGTGCACTGGGACATAAACCGGCGCGACACATATACCCGCACACGTACGAACGTATACGCCAAATACACGTATAAATATATGTTTGTGTGCGTTCTATAGGCATAAATGCGTATAGAACGCACACTCACACATACCTACAGGTAAATACACATATTCACCAAATGTACATATACCAAAACCCTATGTACACATATACACACCATACATACATGCAAACACACATACACACTCATACATACCCATATATATATATATATATATGAATATTATCTCCAAAGCTCCTCCATTCAATGCTTCATCTGAAAATTGTGCTCTTTGTATAGAAGAAATATTCTTTATATTAAAAAGTAAAAATTCTGTTAATTTAAGGAATAATCTTTTCAGTTCTTGTAAACATCGGTTGAATTCAACGTTTAAATATATATATATAAAATGTAATACATAACTCATCTTTATTACACCTATCGAAAAAATCATTAGATTCCTTCATGTGACTGCTTATAACTCTCTTAAAGAAACATTTTTTTCTTGGAAGTTTTTCTTGAAAGATTTAAAGAAAATTTTTTGAAAATTCCTCTGATGGGTATAAGAAAATTATTATTCATATTTTATACTGTGTATTTTATATTTATATATTCTTATATTTTTTTAATTCATTATAATTCATATTTTATATTGTGTATTTTATATTTCTATATTCTTATATTTTTCAAATGCTTAATATATATCTATATATATCATCATCATCATCATCATTTTACGTCCGCTTTTCCCTGCTTGCAAGGGTGGGACGGGTCTTATTCAGCACAGCATCTCTCCACTCGTCACGGTCCCTCGTCATCTCCACCGTGAGCTTCAATGATCTGAGGTCTGTTCTCACCACCTCCGCCCATGTTTTTTGTGGTCTACCTCTACCACGTCTTCCTTCAACTGGCATTTCCTGGCACTTCTTCACCCATCGGTCATCCTCCATGCGCATCACATGTCCATACCACCTCAGTCTCCTCTCCCGTACACTACATTCTATCCCTCTCAGACACAGTTTCTCTCTCAACACATTTATGCTGGGTCGTTCACGCACATTTACACTGCACATCCAACGGAGCATGCTTGCCTCATTTCTCTCCAGCCGTCGCATATCCTCTGCAGTTGCTGCCCATGTCTCGCTACCATGCAGCATCGCGCTCCTCACACAGGCATCATACAACCGGCCTTTCGTACGCAGGGAGAAACTCTTCTTCGTCAACAGAGGAAGCAGCTCCCTAAACTTCTTCCAACCCGTCCTTATTCTAGATACTATGGCCTCAGAACACCCTCCTCCCATGCTAATCTGATCTCCTAGGTACCGGAAGCTATCCACCACTTCTATAGCGCCCTCTTGCATTTGAAAAATGTGTCTATCAGTGCGACTTCTACTGTCTAATTTCCCTGTACATCTACTGCATACATATTTCTCCCTACCTGTTAGTTTGCCTATCCCGCTACATCTCTTGTGTACCCAGGATCTGCATTGTGTGCATTTTATAGAATTTATGCCAGTTCCTTTTCTGCATATCGAACATGGCCATTTCCCTGACGGAATCAGGGTTTTGGCCTCTTTTCTACTCATCAACACTTTTGTCTTAGCTAGATTCACCCTCAGTCCTCTTGCTTCCAACTGCTGTTTCCATAGCCAGAATTTATTCTCTAGCTCCTCTACTGATTCTGCTATAAGAACCAGATCATCAGCATAGAGAAGTTCCCATGGACAGCCAGTCTTAAACTCCTCTGTTATGGCTTGGAGGACTATAATGAACAAGAGCGGGCTGAGGACCGAACCCTGATGTACTCCTACTTTTATCTGGAATTCCTCGCTAAACTCCATTCCTACCCTGACTTTACTGAGAGTACCTCTGTACAAAGTTTGCACTGTCCTCACAAGCCATTCCTCAACACATAGCTTCCTTAGGGACCACCAGATGACAGATCGGGGTACCCTATCAAAGGCCTTCTCTAGGTCAACAAAGGCTAAGTATAGTGGCTTATTATAAATATTTATATATATATGAGATAAACATGGTGATTTTGATGTATATGGTATAACCTAAAATTTATACTTTAAATATATTCTATAAATATACTCTTATGAAAGAGTTTTTTATGCTTTATGCTTTGGATATAATCCTATGAAAATTTTAAATATTATAATTTCTATATGTTATGACGTTATAACAAGCAAATTTATGTTTTAACAGTTATAACTGTATGACAGCTAAAATTATGAATTTATAAATTTATAACTTACTATAAAATAACATAAGATTCATACTCTAATTACATTATTAAGATGGAAAATTTAAATTTTTAACCTCTTAACCTTATAGCATTTAATCCTTAGAGTTACCTGAATTATTAATAAATCACTAACAATTTTCATTCACTCTGTATTGCTATTATAATACAAATAAGGGATTATTCTTCTGTAAAACTCTCTGAATTTCCATCGGTTTAGAATTGTTCGGATACTTTAAACCTACAATTTTTTAATAATTTTAAAATAATTAATGATCACAATATATATCTTATTATAATAATTGTTTCTATTTTAGGCACAAGGCCAACAATTAACCAGTACATTACTGGTACTTTGTTTTATCGACCCCGTAAGGATGAAAGACAAAGTTAACCTCAGCAGGATTTGAACTCAGATCGTAAAGGGACGTAACTATGCTGGAAAGCATGTCCAACCCTCCACAGATTCTGCCATGGTTTTGTAATAATAGTATATTTTTTAATAGTATATATAAATATATATAAAAGTTTTTTTAACATACACATTTAAACTACTGATTGAATTGATAAATTATTAATTAAACATTTAATCAAATTTATTAATTAAACCCTAGATAAAATTCTTCAACCTATCATTATAATGAATCCGGCTATTATTCATCTACGATATATTCATTTCTTCGTTTCTTCTCTCATAACGTAAACAATAATTACGCTATTACTGTCCTTATAACTAATATTCTCTCTCACTTAAATATACTCATGTTGTTTCTCTTTCTCTTTCTTTTTCTATTTCTTTTTCTCTTTTCCCTCTTCCAACGGCGTAATTTAAATATACTGTTATTTAAACTTTTCCGACACTAATTTGCATAATAAACCAACAATAAATCTAATATCCGGGAGACTCCAACCGTGAAGGTTGCATTTTTCAGGGTATGTCAATATTTATTTATAAAACTAATCTATATTATATTTTATCTGATGAAAGCACACCATAATCTGCCTTGGTGGCCCTTGAAATATGTATAATGAAACAAATATGGTTTTATAAATATAGTTTCCATTTGTTAATATTAAAAACATTACATCATTATTTGTCTGACAACCATCCTGTAAACATTGACAACCGTCCTGTAAACATGGACAATATGGGGAAAAATAAACTGATTGATCAAGACCTCTGTAAACGCATTGTAGACCTTCATACAAATGGTGTTGGTTATAGAAAGATATCTTGTCAGTTAAATGTGCCATTGAGTTCAGTTGGTACAATAATTCGTCACTGGAAATATCATCATTCCATCTGTCCTCTAATTAGTTCTGGTTGTCCTAGAAAGATAAGGGAACGTGCAGCTCGGTTATTGACGAGAAAGGTTGGCAACGAACCCCGGTGTACTCTTAAAAATCTTCAGGATGACCTAGAAGAAAGTGGAGTAAAAGTGAGCACAGATACAATTAGTCGTTCACTTCGTCGATATAATATCTTCTCGAGGTTTCCAAGGAAAACACCACTTCTTACGAGGAAACGCGTTCTTCGTCGATTAAACTTTGCAAATGAGCATCTCATCAAACCTGCGTCATTTTGGGAAGATGTACTTTAGTCGGACGAAACAAAAATTGAACTTTTTGGTCGAAATGCTGTGGCAAAAGTCTGGAGAAAGAAAGGTACTGAATATTCGCTGAAGAATACTATTCCAACTGTAAAATTTGGAGGTGGATCAATCATGGTCTGGGGTTGCTTTAGTGCCACAGGAGTAGGAAATATTGAAATAATAGAAGGAAGAATGGGTGGCACTTATTATAGAGGTATTTTCCAAAGGAATTTACATCAAAGTGCACATTTTCTCAGCTTAAAGCCAGGTTGGTTTTTTCAACAAGATAACAATCCAAAGCATACTGCAAAGCTAACACAATCTTGGTTAAGTACGAATGGAATAAATGTTCTAAAATGGCCAAGTCAGTCTCCAGATCTTAACCCGATCGAAAATTTGTGGAGAGAATTCAAAAAAGGAAACCCCAAAATATCCCTGAACTAAAGAAAATTTGTTGTGAAGAATGGATAAATATTAGCCAAGAAACCTGCAATAAGTTTGTAGGAGGCTACTCCAAACGCCCTACAGGCTGTAATTAGCAACAAAGGTTACGCTACGAAATATTAAGAGATGATTTAATAAATGTGTTGTAAACTTTAGCGTTATAAAAATATTGATTTTTCTTCATGAGTTATTTCCTTGTTATTTTTTTAAAACTATGATTGTATCATTAAATGCCTCATTATATGTTCTATCAGTAGTTAAATTTTCATTACCCTAACTTTATTAAAAATACCTAAAACCACATTTTTTCTAATGTGTTGTAAACTTTTGCGGGGCACTGTATTTTAAGAAATCCATACAATTGCGTGTGTATCGTAACTTTCATTGTAAAAAAAAAACAAAAAACAAATTCACTTGTCAGAAAATTTACTTTCACTTTCACGAACGTTATTCTTAACGTATGCATATATATATATAGAGAGAGAGAGAGAGAGAGAGAGAGAGCAG
Source organism: Eledone cirrhosa (assembly GCA_964016885.1). Classification (NCBI taxonomy): domain Eukaryota; kingdom Metazoa; phylum Mollusca; class Cephalopoda; order Octopoda; family Eledonidae; genus Eledone; species Eledone cirrhosa. The sequence continues at coordinate 28,634,980 of OZ024762.1, forward strand.
TGTATTGGATAATATCGCTGCTGTTTCTAGCAGTCAGTGAGACTACGCAGAGGTTCTCTTTGCTGAGTGATACTTTCTGATTTACAATCAATTAAATACGATTGGAACTGTGTCTGAAGGTATTAAATTATATCAGGGACCTTTAACGTACGACACCGGTACGAGAGTTGAAACATTCCCAACGACACCGACTACCTGCTGTTTTCATATAACTTTAATTAATCTAATTATATCTTGTCTAACAATTATATATATATACACACAATTTTCTTTCCCCGACATGTCATATCTATTCTTACTTTACAATTGTGTCTACTAAGAATTCCATTACAATCTGTAGTAGTAAAACTACTATTTCACCAGGACATCTGCTATCAGTCATTTATAGACAATATATATATTTTAGACCTCATATCAACCTAATATATATATATTTCCTATCAAATCTGTAGCTAAAGACATAAAGTCAGCCTCACTACTTCATTCTGACAAGATATCAATTTATGACTAAAGATGAAGAAGATACACCAACGTTAAATAAAGCTGATAACATCTTTGAAACTTCTAATTTGATAACAAAGAGATTATTTCTTTGGTTGTTTAGTAAAACCTAACAACACAACACATTGATTATATCTGAAGGAGGTAAGTTGATAAAGATTTACTTAATGTCTATATTAATGTGTGTAAATAATATAATTATGTGAACCCTACAACGATCTAGTAATTATATACAAGTGAAAATATATATAACATTAGAAAAATATATTTCTTCCTCCACTTTTATATATAGAAATAAAACTTCCAAACTGAAATGTTGATGTGATATTTGGCGATACTTGATTTTAGTGTCCTAAATGATCATCATCGACTATCAGTTATTAGCTCCACCCACTTACACGAACGTCATCAGCTGCGGCGTCATTTTTACACGGAAAACATTGAATTTTTATAATAAATATTTATTAAAATATTAACAGAGAAAATTAGATTTTTGATTTATTTTTTTAACAAAATAAATATTTATTTACAGTTTTTCACAGAAAAACTGTTTCATTTTTACATTTTTAACAACAGAAAAAAAATTTCTTTAACTATATTGTTGCGATATACAGTTTAACATTGTTTCGAAACATTTACCTTCACCAGTTGGATACGTGGCATTGCGCCATCGTCACTCAACTCCCTTAAATACGACTAAAATAGTGGTCGGCTGATGCGTTTCAGTTTTTTTTTTTGGTATGAGACCACATCCCCTCAATATTTTGCGTGTGTGTACTTGATATGGGATCAACGAAATTTATCATTTCATATCATTTTACGTCCGCTTTTCCCTGCTTGCAAGAGTGGGACAGGAACTGATTCTGGCTTGATTTCTACAGCTGGATGCCCTTCCTAACACCAACCTCATTTACAGTGAGTGCTGGGTGCTTTTTTTCCGTGGCGCCTCCACGTCCACTTTACAGTGTGGGCTGGGTGCTTTTTTTGCCGTGGCACCTCCACGACCACTCTACAGTGGAATGATATGGACTCCCAGTCCTTATCATCTCATTTCTACAGCTGAGTAAACTGGAGCAATTTGAAATAAAGTGTCTTGCTCAAGGACACAACACATCACCCGGTCTGAGAATTGAACTCACAATCTTTCGATTGCAAGGCCAATGCTCTAACCACTAAGCTATGTGCTGCGAATGATTGACAGTCAGATGTGTATAACGACCAGGCAAATTTTGTATTTGATTGTATGCCCGCCACTCATCTGTATGGATCATCGATCCATTTGCACAGTGCCTTTCAATGAGAGGCAGCAGTCTCAGCAGTACGATCAGGGATTTCATGTAGAAAAATATTGCTGTAAAAGAAATACTGTATATCGCAGCAATATATTTTTTCAAGAAATTTTTTTTCTGTTGTTAAAAACTGTTTCGCAACAATATTTTTCTATTTTCTAATTTTCTCTGTTAATATTTTCGTTAGAACATATCTAGTTTCTTATCGTGGTCCGTCTGAATAAAAAGTGTTTAAATTTTAAACTTATTAAATAAGTTTCAATGTTATTAAAGTGTATATCGTAAGGAAGGGACAAATTATGAACACATGTTATTTTAAGGGTTAAACAATGAAAACAACGGTTGTCTTTATGGTCTCTCTATATCACGGTTGGTTCTGGAACGTATCATGGCTTAGTGGTTGGAGCATTGGGCTTACTATTAAAAGGTGGTGAGTTCGATTCTCGGACCGGGTGATGTGTTGTGTCCTTGAGCAAGACACTTTATTTCACGTTGCTCCAGCTGTAGAAATGAGTTGTAATGTCACTGGTACCAAGCTGTATCGGCCATAACCTTTCTCTTGGACATATATATAGTGTATATATACTGTAGACAGTGTACATAGTGTATATATATACGTTGTGACGTCACTGGTGCCAAGCTGTATCGGCCATTGCCTTTCTCTTGGACATCATATATAGTGTATAATATATACTGTATATAGTGTATATATACTGTACACAGTGTATATATATGTATATCATCATCACTGTTTTACGTCCCTTCTTCCACGGTAGTATAGACAGGTTGTCCTGTTGTGGGCAGTGCCAGGTAGGGTGACCTTGTCTTGCTCAGATGGGAACTGATTTTGGCTTGATATCTCCAGCTGGATGCCCTTCCTAACACCAACCTCACAGTGAGTGATGGGTGCCTTTTTGTTGTGACACCTCCACGGCCAATCTACAGTGGGTGGGGGTGGGGGCATATTGTCTATATGCTTCAGCTTCGGCTTGTACCCGGGGGTCAACACAACCTCCTCTCCTGCACACAGCATTTGGTTCCTCTTATGCTCAGTCTCTCTCTCAATTTGTTAATGCTTTGCTCTTCGCGTATATTACTATTACACATCCATCGGAGCATGCAAGCTTTGTTTCTTTCTAATCTATGCAAGTCTCACTACTATGTAACATTGCTGTTCGAATGCACGCATCATACTGTCTGCCTTTCATTTTGAGGGAAAAGCCTTTTGCAGCTAGCAGTGGCAGTAGCTCCCTAAACTTCTTTTATCCCGTTGTTACTCTGGTTACTGTACTTTCAGAACACCTATCTCCGTTGCTTATTCGGTCACCTAGGTAGCAAAAGCTGTTTCTACAGAGCTCTCCCAGAGTTTGGTGATGCTTGTTTCTTTAGTTCTGCCATAGATTCAGCTATAAGTGTAAGATCATCCACATAGGAGTTCCTATGGGCATCCGGTCTTAAACTCCTGTGTTATAGCCTGCAATACTATAATAAACAGCAGAGGGCTAATAACAGAGCCCTGGTGGACACCGACCTGTACTCTAAATTCCTCACTATAGTCATTGTTAACTCTAACTTTGCTGACTGCTCGCCTATACATGGCTTGTACAGCTTTCACAAGCCGTTCATCTACTCCTAGTTTTCTAAGAGCCGACCAGCTTATAACACGGGGCACTCTGTCGAAGGCTTTTTCCATATCGACAAAAGCCAGGTAGAGCAGCTTACTTTTAGCTAGGTACTTTTCCTGTAACTGCATCACAAGTAAGGGACTGGTCAGCGGTGCTTTTTCCTGGCACAAGCCCAAACTGCATCTCACCTAGTTTTACCCAGTCCCTGATCAAATGTGCTATGACTCTTTCCATTACTTTCATGACCTGGTCCATCAGCTTTATACCTCTATAGTTTCTTCTATCTAGTGCCTTTACCCTTGTAGCAGTTGACGATGATACTGCTGCACCAATCCTTTGGTATGACACCCTCTAGTATTACCTGGTTAACAATACGTGTTGTTATTACTTTATCTACCTATTTGTCAGCTAATAGTATACCTACACCACCCATGCCATTGTCATTTCCCACCCAGAAAAATTTATAGCACTGACTTTTGCCTACAAGGACTCTAGCAGACTCTCCTCTCCACCTAGTCTCTTGCACACAGCATACGTCAATATCCTTTCACTCTAGCATGTCTATAATTTCTCCTTACCTTCCTTTCATTGTGCTTATGTTGATGCTGCCAACTCAGAGTTTTGGACATTTGCCATCATTTGTGGGAGAGGGTGAATTTTTGCAGGGGAGTGTGTATGCTTCCTGTCTCTGAATTAAAGGTTTGCATGGGTGCTTGGTAACTCGAGGATTCATATTCATTTATTTATTCGGGGTTGTTCCATTTATCCTTTGCTCCTCCATAGATAACGGTAAACAAGAATTCTTTGGTCCAGGGCTAGTAGGACAGTAGTAGTAATGGCAGAGTTTGTTGGGGCTAGTAAGGGCTAGAAGGGCAGTAGTAGTAATGGCAGAGTTTGTTGGGGCTGGTAAGGACTAGAAGGACAGTAGTAGTAATGGCAGAGTTTGTTGGGGCTAGTAAGGGCCAGAAGGACAGTAGTAGAAATGGCAGAGTTTGTTGGGGCTAGTAAGGGCTAGAAGGACAGTAGTAGAAATGGCAGAGTTTGTTGGGGCTGGTAAGGTCTAGAAGGACTAGTAGTAATGGCAGAGTTTGTTGGGGCTAGTAAGGGCTAGAAGGACAGTAGTAGCAATGGCGGAGTTTGTTGGGGATGGTAAGGGCTAGAAGGACAGTAGTAGTAATGGCAGAGTTTGTTGGGGCTGGTAAGGGCTAGAAGGACAGTAATCGTAATGACAGAGTTTGTTGGGGTTGGTAATGGCTAAGGACATGTTGTGGTTTGATTGGTCGAATAGCCTATGGTGATGAGTGGGAAATTGTGAGATAGGTAGCCATCTTGACATATATCATCACAGGAGATTCGGGGGAAATAAGCAGATATAAGTAGGCATATTAGACAAGGCAAATATGCAAGAATTTCGAAGATGGTCACCTAGCTTTGTAAACACCGAAATGAATGAGTGAGAGAAGGGGGGGGGATTAATGGTGGAGGTTAGGGATGAGTTTGTAGAGAAAGACACAATGTCCAACCTGGTTTATATCAAAAACAAGGTCGAAATATATACGTTGTGGAAACAAGTGAATGATAATAATAATAATGTAAACAGAATATTTTGAAATTGGGAAAGAGAGATAGCTGTAGAAAAGAAATAATCTATGGATGTCTGGGATATACGTTATATATATATGTTGTGATGTCACTGGTGCCAAGCTGTATCAGCCATTGCCTTTCCCTTGGACAACATATATATATATATATATATATATATATATTATATATATATGTTGTGATGTCACTGGTGCCAAGCTGTATCAACCATTGCCTTTCCCTTGGACAACATATATATAGTGTATATATATATATATTATATATATATATATATATATATATTAGGTATAGGATTATCCAAGATGTAGTGATGGTTAATTACTACACTGGATATGGTTGACGTACGGTAAGAGGTTACTCTACGAGTTATGGAAGAATTGTTCAAGAAACTTAGTTCCTGCTCCTTCAGTGTTCCGGAGTGTATATAAAGAATGAATAATAACAGGTTGACATCATAAAAAGGTAGTTTATTCCGTGTGCTTACAAGTGTTTCCACGTTGGTGCTGCAGCCTAGTTCCGCTACGTGCAAATTCACAAGTATTTGCAGAACTCGAATATCCAATGCTGTGACCACTGTTTCCTCAGAGCAGAATGGTAAATATACAATGTAAAAACCCTTAAGTGGGGTTGTTGGGGAAGATAGAGTGGAACAGGAAGAGAGAAAAGTAGGGAAGAAGGAGAGAGAAAGAAAGATATGCAGGGGTTGGAGAAGTATGAGAGAGTGGCTTGTAGATGTCTTAATCAAAATGTTATGGTAGGGGTTTTATTAGTTACTTTTGGAGAGATGCGTAGATAGTTGAGGTCGGAATTATTTATTGCCCCAGAGGGCAGGTTCATAAATGTTGAGAGGGAGGTAGGTCAAAGGTGAGAGAGAGAGAGTGTAATGGATGTAGAGAGAGATATATAGGTAGAGAGGAGACAGATAAAGTATGTGTGGTGAGTGAACTTTTGGTTTTGTAGTAGTAATCTAGGAATTGTACTGAGTTACCATGTATAGTGATAAGCAGTGTATTGTCTTGTAGTGTGGGGGGAAGAGAAGGTTGTTAGCTAGAAAGTGGTGTTGTAGTTACGGGTTCGAATGTTAAGTTATTTTATAGTGAGAGAATTTAGCTTTTAGTTTGTGGTTGCAGTATAATGATCGTTCAATTCTATCGTTAAGTAGTTTGTTTTGGGATTTTAGTATGTAAATTAGCTCAAGGTTACATAACCTGCAGTACTTCAAACCACTCCGATATGCATTTGCGCTGGAAAGTATATCCCATTTTAAGGTGAACTGTTGGTTGTGTTCACGGAGTTGCCAGGTCTTGTTGGCGAGCGTGGTCACAAAGCGGTGATTCTGATGTTTGATTGAGAATCGATGACGGTACCAGCGAGATTTAAACGATGTGGTGGTAGATCCAATATAATACCATTTCTGGTCGTCCGATTCAACCGTGCATTGGTAAACAATGTTGGACTTTAGGCATTCATTCTGCAATGGACATCTTTCAGGTAGATGGCAGTTACATGCTTTGTTGTGGGTAGCGGGTACACCATGGATAGGTTGTGATAGCGGTACAGGTGGGTTGTGCAATACCCGTCTCCCATTTAGTGGTTGGGAGGCAGATATTGCGTTCTGCCTATCTGTTACTAAAATGTTTTGTTTTGTAGAGTTATTTAATTGCCTTAAGTTAAGTTTTTTTATGTATGCTTCAAGGTTTGGTGCCGTGGAGTATGATAGTCTAATAGTTTTGGAGTTCAGAATTTTGCTGTACTTATGGGAACTAGGGAAGTGTTTATTGATTAATTTAAAGAATGAAAGAGATAGTTTTGTACTAATCGAGGCATTAAAAATAGGATTATACCAGATATACTTTCTACAACGTGATTTATTTGGTGGTGATCTTCTATTATTAGTATGTCTGGTAGTACAGTGTGTGTGTGCTTGTGTTTTAGTCCCCCGGTTACGTATACCTTGATTACGTGTAGAGCTATGTGTGTTGTGGAAATTACTATCGATGTATTCTATTGTATCCCGGTGGTCAGCATTCCTTAATGCATTATTGTAGTATTCAGCATGTTCGCTAAATATATCAGAGTTAGACGATAGGCGAGAGATTCTAAGAGAAATACTCCGGGGAACTGATTTGATCATGGAGAGTGGGTGGTTAGAGTTAAAGTCAATATACGTAAGGTTCTCATTTACCTTGTGGAAGGGTCGTATCTGTCCAGTATTCGTCTATGTCAAATTGTATAAACTTAGATTTATTCTTATTCTTAACATTATTAAACCAGCGAATTGCTTTGCTAGTGTTGCCCCATAATTTAATTTCAATTTTCTTTTTCACTTGAGTTATTACTCTGTCAAGTATATGTTTACTAATTTTCCCTATGTCTGATTTAGAAGGGCATATAAGTCTAATCTTAGGGTTAGAGTCCAAATTTACCTTATGGTCCTTCAGGTTGAAGGTGGGGGTAGCGGGTATAATCGGCTCGGTTCTATCGTCTATCTTGAGATTCTTTACCACTTTATATGCCTCGTTGTTAATATTTGCTAGCGTAGTTTCATTTGTTTTTCTATATTTTTTGTGTAGTTCGTTGCGTATGAAGTTATTATACGTATCGATATCCATGGTATACACGTTCGAAGTCTTGTCAGCTTTCACAACAATTCCATTGGTATTTTGCAATCTTCGGAGTAGTGCTTTCATGTTGTTCTGCAGCTCATTATTTCTATGTCTGTTGAACTTAATGTTCATGGTAGTTTTCAATAAGTCCTGTTCGAAAGCTTATCACTATACATGGTAACTCAGTACAACTCCTAGAATACTACTACAAAACCAAAAGTTCACTCACCACACATATTTATCTGTCCCCTCTCTACCTATATATCTCTCTCTACATCCATTACACTCTCTCTCTCACCTTTGACCTACCTCCCTCTCAACATTTATGAACCTGCCCTCTGGGGCAATAAATAATTCCGACCTCAACTATCTACGCATCTCTCCAAAAGTAACTAATAAAACCCCTACCATAACATTTTGATTAAGACATCTACAAGCCACTCTCTCATACTTCTCCAACCCCTGCATATCTTTCTTTCTCTCTCCTTCTTCCCTACTTTTCTCTCTTCCTGTTCCACTCTATCTTCCCCAACAACCCCACTTAAGGGTTTTTACATTGTATATTTACCATTCTGCTCTGAGGAAACAGTGGTCACAGCATTGGATATTCGAGTTCTACAAATACTTGTGAATTTGCACGTAGCGGAACTAGGCTGCAGCACCACCGTGGAAACACTTGTAAGCACATGGAATAAACTACCTTTTTATGATGTCAACCTGTTATTATTCATTCTTTATATATATATATATATATGTTGTGATGTCACTAGTACCAAGCTGTGTCAGCCATTGCCTTTCCCTTGGACATCATATATAGTGTATATATATATTGTACACAGTGTATCTATAATATATATATTGTGTATATATACTGCACACAGTGTATATACAATATATATATAGTGTATATATATGTAGTGATGTCACTGGTACCAAGCTGTATCAGCCATTACATTTTCCTTGGACAACATCGGTCGCGTGGAGAGGGTCGACCGGAATACATGGGCAACTGCTGGTCTTCCTCAAACAACCAGATTTGTGCCTTGGAGGGGAACTGTCTAGTTGCAAATCACATGGTCATTCTTGATCGAGGGGGGTCTTCGATATTTTAGGTGTATATATAGTAATGTGTGTATATATCCTGTGTCGTCTTTGTGAAGTGTAATTGTGTGGGGTCAGCTTTTATCACCTCAAACTAGGTCTTCCTACTCCATAGCTTCCATCAATTGTGTGAGGTCAGCTTTTATCACCCCAAACTAGGTCTTCCTACTTCACAGCATCCATCAATTGTGTTAGGTCAGCTTTTATCACCCCAAACTAGGTCTTCCTACTTCACAGCATCCATCAATTGTGTGAGGTCAGCTTTTATCACCTCATCCCAGGTCTTCCTACTCCATAGCTTCCATCAATTTTATAAAATGTCTGAAAACAACTTAGAAAAAATGAAAGTTGCTTAACCCTTTAACATTTACACTGGCCATAACTGACCAGAATTCTGTCCCCTTTTTCTCTTTTAAACTGGCTGTAACTGGCCACTCTTACTGATGTTAAGGTATTGTTCTCTAAATAATATCAAAACCTCATAGATTCGATATTATGTAAGGTAATGACTTTACCATGGAAATATAATAGTATATATAGAATAATGTAAATGTTAAAGGGTTAAACCCTGAAGAAAGGACTTTTAGGTCCCGAAATATTGGACAAATAAAAGAACAACAACAAAAAAAAAAAAACAAAGATTACCAGGTAACTTTTACTTTTCCTTACCTCATCTTACAGTCCATTTTGCATTGTATCTCTTTTAACGTTATATATTATATAGAATGTTTCAAGCAAACTACATTTTATTATATATCATCATCACCATCATCATTAAAAACACGTCCACTTTACAGTGTGGGCCGGGTGCTTGTTGGCCATGACACCTACCTCACTTTACAGTGTGGCGTGGGTACTTTTTGCCATGTCTTACGTGTCCTCTTTACAGTGTGGGCGGGTGCGTTTCTTTTAAACGTCCTGTGTGGGTGGGATATATATATATATGTAGGTATCATCACCATTTAGCATATATTTTTCCATTCTTGCATGGGTTAGACGGGTCATCCACGCCAGGAGGCAAGTTTTAGCCAGGGTTGGCCATCTGTCGCACCTTGCTCAGGTGAGGTCTGTAAATTTAGTCGGGTATTTTACAGCTGGATTCCCTTCCTAACATGAACCATGTTTACAGTGTGGAACTGGATGGCTCTGTTATGAGGAGGGACAGGGCAGTTGGCTGCACTGAGCCCATCTCACAGGGGAACTATATTTTTGGGGGACCTGGTACTGGGTGCCACCACTGAAGAGGGGTAGCCAGTCAGCTGCTCCAAACCCATCTCACGAGGTTACCACAGTTTAGGGGCCTTGTACTAGATGATCCCGCTATAGTGATGGTGCAGCTGTAGTTTGACATAGCCTTGGTTTATATAAATAAATAAATATGACACAGGTATATTTCTACAGTTTACCAATGTACCGTACTTACTGGCGCCAATAACGACCAATTTTAAAAAGAAAATAACAACCTTCGGCCTCCGGGACGTATGGTAGATTTTTGAGACTTATTTTAGGGAAAAAGTAAGGTCTTCGATGCTGGGAAATGTGGTAACATTGTAAAATTTCCACTGTTAAATCTATCTCTGTATTTTAAGTATTCTCTATTATGTCATACTGTTACTTTCTTACAAGTCCTATAAGATTGTATTTTTTGCTAAACTACCATAGAGCAGACCTCTGAAGAGATAGAAGGATATAATTTATAGAGCATGCTGGAATACCACTACTTACATTGGAGAGAATAACTCTGGACAGAAAAATTGATATCTACAGTTTATCAATATAGAAATATAAAATTTCCACTGTTAAATCTGTCTCTGCTTCTAAAGTATTCTCTATTATCTCATACTGTTTCTTTCTTATTTCAGAATATCAGATGAAATTTGGATAAATTATTATTTTCAATCTTGGATACATCACCTCTATTTATCATCATTTGAAGACTAAAACTTTCTTAACAGAACTTATATAACACTGTTTATATAAATCTCTCGTCGTATTGCTGTGAAATATTTCCTCAAAACAGTTTATTTTCATCACTATGAGATGGTTTTGTATTTTAACTAAACTTGGGTGAAAAAGAAGTTTGTATTATCTTCAGATATTAACTGAAATATAGTTGAGGGAAATATAGAAGAAGAAATATTTTATAAGAAATATAATATAAAAAATATTACAAGGAAAACATTTATATATTATGTTGAAGAAGAAATGATTATGGAAAATAAATTGACTGAGAAGATTAAATGCAAAACACAATCTAAAGTGTTTAGTATTCCTGGTGAGATGACGAAAGTTGGAGAAGAGAAGCCATATCACTGTGATATCTGTGGTAAATCATTCAATAATCGTAGTGCCTTAACTACTCACAATGTTATACATACAGGAGATAAGCCCTATCATTGTGATATCTGTGGTAAATCATTCAATAATCGTAGTACCTTAACTACTCACAAGCGTATACATACAAGAGACAAGCCATATCACTCTGATATCTGTGGTAAATCATTCAATAAACGTAGTATCTTAACTACTCACAAAGTTATACATACAGGAGACAAGCCATATCATTGTGAAATCTGTGGTAAATCATTCTCTCGAAGTAGTAATTTAACTACTCACAAACATATACATACTTGTGAGAAGCCATATTGTGATATCTGTGGTAAATCATTCACTGAAAGTAGCACCTTAATTAAGCACAAACGTATACATACAGGAGATAAGCCACCTCGCTGTGACATCTGTAGTAAATCATTCTCTGATAATAGTACCTTAACTTCTCACAAACGAACCCATACAGGTGAGAAACTATATCACTGCGATATCTGTGGTAAATCATTCTCTCAAAGTGGTACCTTAACTAGCCACAAACGTGTACATACAGGAGACAAGCCATATCACTGTGAGATCTGTGGTATATCATTCTCTGTTAGTAGTACCTTAACTAGACACAAACGTACACATACAGGAGATAAGCCATATCACTGTGACATCTGTGGTAAATCATTCTCTCGAAGTAGTCACTTAACTAACCACAAACATATACATACAGGAGACAAGCCATATCACTGTGATATCTGTGATAAATCATTTTCTCAAAGTAATGCCTTAATTAAGCATAAACGTACCCATACAGGAGGCATGCCATATCACTGTGATATCTGTGGCAAATCATTCTCTCTAAGTGGTACCTTAACTAGCCACAAACGTACCCATACAGGAGACAAGCCATACCACTGTGATATCTGTGGTAAATCATTTTCTCAAAGTAATGCCTTAACTAGCCACAAACGTATACATACAGGAGACAAGCCATATCACTGTGATATCTGTGGTATATTATTCTCTCAAAGTAATGCCTTAACTAGCCACAAACGTATACATACAGGAGACAAGCCATATCACTGTGAGATCTGTGGTATATCATTCTCTGTTAGTAGTACCTTAACTAGACACAAACGTACACATACAGGAGACAAGCCATACCACTGTGATATCTGTGGTATATCATTCTCTCAAAGTAGTCACTTAAATACTCACATACGTACCCATACAGGAGAGAAGCCATATCACTGTGATATCTGTGGTAAATCATTCTCTGAAAGTAGTTCCTTAATTAAGCATAAACGTATACATACAGGAGGCAAGCCATATCACTGTGATATCTGTGGCAAATCATTCTCTCTAAGTAGTACCTTAACTAGCCACAAACGTATACATACAGGAGACAATCCATATCACTGTGATATCTGTGGTAAATCATTCTCTGAAAGTAGTTCCTTAATTAAGCATAAACGTATACATACAGGAGGCAATCCATATCACTGTGATATCTGTGGCAAATCATTCTCTCTAAGTAGTACCTTAACTAGCCACAAATGTATACATACAGGAGACAAGCCATATCACTGTGATATCTGTGGCAAATCATTCTCTGGAAAAAGTAGCCTAACTACTCACAAACTTATACATGCAGAAGAGAAATCATAACGCATTGACATTAGTGATAAATCATTACCTCAAATTTGTGAATTAATGAGAATAAAAATACATATCTTTATGACATCTGATGGAAATCATTCTCTTTGAAAGTTACATTAACTACACACAAACATATATACTAGACCTGAAAAATGTGCAAGCTCAAAAGAGCCTCAGAATGTTATAATAAACCTTCAAAAGAGTGCGACTAGAGTTGTTGCTCAAAAATTTTGTAATCATTATCTATCGTACACTCTGTGGCATCCTTTTATAAAAAAGAGACTCATAACGAACTCAAGACAACACAATAATTATTTAAGCTAATGTTCAATATCTCATATTAGATGTTTAGTAATGATTAATACGAAATGCACTTAAACCAAATTCTATATTATAAATTCACTTAAATAATTATCGTGTTGTCTTGAGTTCTTTTTTATAAAACTATGCCACAGAGTGTACGATAGATAATGATTACAATAGTTTTGAGCAACAACTCTAGTCCCACACTTTTGAAGGTTTATTATAACATTCTGTGGCTCTTTTGAGCTTGTGCATTTTTCAGGTCTAGTTTAATATTTTAAACCCAGCTTCTTCTTGAACTTGTCCAAGTTCTGCCTTTCTCTCACACTTACATAACATATCCTACAAAGCATGGTTGTTTCATTCCTCTCCTGTCTACATATCCTCTGCAGTCACACCCTTGTTTTGTTACCATTCATCATTGCACATCACCCACATGTGTCATACAGTTGTCCTTTTGTACAGAGAGAAACCTTTTGTGGTCAACTGTTGCAGTAGCTCTCTAAACTTTTCCATCCTATCCTTATTCTAACTATTCATCTTTCAGAGCAGCCCCCTCCACTGCTAATTAAGTCACCTAGATTGCAAAAGCTATCAACCACTTCTATGTGTATCTAATTTCATATATAATTAAGCCTGACAATTACAAGATTTACCTCCCTTTTTGACAATATGAAACTCTCCTCTGTTTGGGGTGAAAATTGTTGGAGGAAAGAACTTCCTTTTAATATATTTTCAGCATGCCTAATGAAGGGTCTGTTTGGAAGTGCCTCCCCCCATTAAACAGTGGTGGCCATAAGTGTACTCAGAAACCAGTGGTCACACATATATGTTATGTGTAAGAAACATTATTTACACTAAATAGACTATGGGTCCACAAGAGATTTAGTGGGATACAAGATAAGTTAGTTAAGAAAGTAGGTTTCACATGGGGTCATTGCACTGGAACAGTAACAAGCAATTGCTTGTAGGAGACAAGCTCTATCATATATTTAAAGGGTTCCATAGAAGCAGTTGACAGTTTCTGTTACCAAATTAGCAGAGGTAGGTGTTCTGAAAGTACAGAAACAAGAGTAAGAACAAGATGGCAGAGGTTTATGATGCTACTACTACTGCTAGCTACAAAAGGTTGTTTCACCAAATTGATGTGTGCATATGAACAGCAATACTGCATTGCAGCGAGGACCTCAAGATTGGATAGAAATAAAACTTGAATTCTCCAATGGATGTGTCCTATGAATATACATGATGGGGAAAGTATAACTAAACTGAGAGGGATAAGATACAGTATGCAGGAGAAGAGATTGCTGTGTTATGGACATGTGATGTGTATGAAGGTAGAGATGCTGTATAAAAGGTTGACCGCTTGAAATTGATGGAAGAGGAAGACCTAGGAAAGCTTGGGATGAGGAGGTAAAAAATTGACCTGACACCATTGTATCTCTCAAAGGTGATGACACAAGAGGATTCAAATCTCTGGCGTTATACAGTACTGCAGCAGACCTGCATTCCAATGTGCACGGGATGAAGCAGCATATAGTGGTTTGAAGTATGCTCTAATTTTCCTCCTCCCCACGTCTTAACACTCCACCCCCTTACCAGCTAAGTACACCACCCTGACCTACCGCTCCAATCCCCACCCTACATACACATAACCCCACCCCCACTTTCACATCTGATACACCTCTCTTGACCAACCCATGTATACAAGTATGGAAAGCTTAACATGCTCTCCTCCAATGCTGCTTAAATGGCTAAAAGCCCTCAGACAACCCTGTAAGGTGGTCATGCAGGTGTCATGACAAAAGAACACAGAGTCCTCTCTGTTAGGTAATATGACAAAAGAGTACCTAACCCTCACTGCAAGGTAGTCATGCTGGTGACATGACAAATAAACACCCAGTGATGTAGACATGACAGGAGGCCCCTAACCCACCCTGTAAAATGGTCATGCTAGTGGCAAGACTGAAGGGACCCGAACCATCCTTCAAAGTGGTCAAATTCGTGACATGACAAAGAGCACCAAGTCTGCTCTGTTAGTTGGTGGTTGTCATGATGATGACACAACAAAAAGCACCGAGTCCACCCTGTAGGTTGGTCATGTTAGCAACACAACAATAAATACCAAGTCCACCCTGTAAATGTTGTTGGAGTTAGGAAGGGTATCCAGCCATAGAAACCAACCAGAGATGGTTCTAGCATGAGCAAGACACGGTTATTTGATCTAGGTTTTCACACAACAGGATAACTCGTCTGACCCATGCTAGCATGTAAAATGGAGTTTAAATTGTGATGAGGATAAATACAATATATGAATATACACATATATATTATATTCTTTTATTCTTATACCTGTTCCAGCCATCTGGATGAGGCCATGCTGGGGGACTGCCCTTGAGATATATGTATATATATATATATGAAAATAATTTGCTTTGATTCGTGAAGCTGTTCCCTGGCAATGAACGGAAAAAAGCGAAGTTAATACGTCGTTATGTGGAGAGGTGACAACAATTACACGTAAAGACAAAACCACGTTTATGGTATAAATGGAGTCGTAGACTAATATTCTATTTAGGAAACTGAATGATTCTCGGCTTCGGAGTTCAAAATAATGTAAATAAATTACGCCAAAATGGCGTAGGACAGAAGAAAGGAAAGGCACAGAAACAAAGAAAGGAATCCCCAGTCACTGAAGAGGTCACAGAGTGTGTGACGAAAGGACTATGACTATATATAAACAACTATCTGGTTGTGGAACCAACCAACCAACCAGAAATTTATAAGTTTGTAGATTTGTAAATTTATAAATATATAATAAATTGAAGTGAAAGCAACTGGTGCGTGTGTTTCTTATTGGCAACATGACCCTCCCAAAGTATAACAATATCGGTTTCAACACACGATTTCAGATAAAGAATCTTGCTAAACAAATTCAGAAACGAAATAAATAAATTAGTTGAACGAAAATGATAGAGGTTATTAAAATCAGGAAAGTAATAATAATTAAATATATACATACACACATCTATACACGTGCATATGCGAAAACATACACCATGCATGCATATACATGCACGTACACATAAACACGTGCACACGGACGTAAACCAGCGCGACACATATACCCGCACACGTACGAACGTATAAATATGTTTGTGTGTGTGTATATACATATATAAATATACATGCATAAATGCGTATAGAACGCACACTCACACATACCTACAGGTAAATACACATATGTTCACCAAACGTACATATACCAAAACCCTATGTACACATATACACACCATACATACGTGCAAACACACACACACTCATACATACCCATATATATATATATGAATATTATCTCTAAAGCTCCTCCATTCAATGCTTCATCTGAAAATTGTGCTCTTTGTATAGAAGAAATATTCTTTATATTAAAAGCTAAACATTCTGTTAATTTAAGGAATAATCTTTTCAGTTCTTGTAAACATCGGTTGAATTCAACGTTTAAATATATATATATAAAATGTAATACATAACTCATCTTTATTACACCAATCGATAAATCATTAGATTCCTTCATGTGACTGTTTATAACTCTCTTGAAACATTTTTTTCTTGGAAGTTTTTCTTGATAAACGTACTGAAAGATTTAAAGAAAATTTTTTGAAAATTCCTCTGACGGGTATAAGAAAATTATAATTCATATTTTATACTGTGTATTTTATATTTCTATATTCTTATATTTTTTTAATTCATTATAATTCATATTTTATATTGTGTATTTTATATTTCTATATTCTTATATTTTTCAAATGTTTAATATATATATATATGTAAATATTTATATATATATGAGATAAACATAGTGATTTTGATGTATATGGTATAACCTAAAATTTATACTTTAAATATATTCTATAAATATACTCTTATGAAAGAGTTTTTTATGCTTTATGCTTTGGATATAATCCTATGAAAATTTTAAATATTATAATTTCTATATGTTATGACGTTATAGCAAGCAAATTTATGTTTTAACAGTTATAACTGTATGACAGCTAAAATTATGAATTTATAAATTTATAACTTACTATAAAATAACATAGGATTCATACTCTAATTACATTATTAAGATGGAAAATTTAAATTTTTAACCTTATAGCATTTAATCCTTAGAGTTACCTGAATTATTAATAAATCACTAACAATTTTCCTTCACTCTGTATTGCTATTATAATACAAATAAGGGATTATTCTTCTGTAAACTCTCTGAATTTCTATCGGTTTAGAATTGTTCGGATACTTTAAACCTACAATTTTTTAATAATTAATGTTTCTATTTTAGGCACAAGGCCAACAATTAACAGTGCATTACTGGTACTTTATTTTATCGACCCCGTAAGGATGAAAGACAAAGTTAACCTCAGCAGGATTTGAACTCAGATCGTAAAGGGACGTAACTATGCTGGAAAGCATGTCCAACCCTCCACCGATTCTGCCATGGTTTTGTAATAATAGTATATTTTTTAATAGTATATATAAATATATATAAAAGTTTTTTTAACATACACATTTAAACTACTGATTGAATTGATAAATTATTAATTAAACATTTAATCAAATTTATTAATTAAACCCTAGATAAAATTCTTCAACCTATCATTATAATGAATCCGGCTATTATTCATCTACGATATATTCATTTCTTCGCTTCTTCTCTCATAACGTAAACAATAATTACGCTATTACTGTCCTTATAACTAATATTCTCTCTCACTTAAATATACTCATGTTGTTTCTCTTTCTCTTTCTTTTTCTATTTCTTTTTCTCTTTTCCCTCTTCCAACGGCGTAATTTAAATATACTGTTATTTGGCATAGGTTAAGTTTAACGTTCGAGAAAATGAAAGTAGATTTTCTGACAAGTGAATGTTTTTTTGTTTTTTTTAAAGTGACAGTTACGATACACTGTTTGTTTGTTTACAACAGGTCTCTATAGTGATATGGTGTTAATTAGTATTGCATGTGTGATTATTTTTTCTTTTTCTTTTTTTGTGTATTGTGTGTACGGAAAATGACATTGTGTGTTGAAAGAAAGAAATTTTTTTTAAATAACTACATAGACGTTTGTTGCATATAACATATAAATTGACGTACCTTATCAACATCCTTATTCTGGACGCTGCTGCCTCATCGAAGTCCCAGATCGAAGCCGTGAGACTCTTGTCCCCATCATACAGGAATGGATTTTGCCAGGAAGCCACATCATGTCCGATGGTTGGCGTTCCTATTCTGATATTGAAGAAATTCAAGGTGGCATTTACCTCCATGATGTTGTTGTGCACCAACGGAACTTTGTCGATCCTGAAGACCCTAATGTGCACACACAACTCATAGAGAACACTTGGAGCCGTGCAAAGAAAAAGCTTCGTCGACAACATGGGACAAGCGACGATTTATTCCCCTCATATTTAGCTGAATTTCTTTGGCGGCAGAGAGTTGGTGCCAACAAGTTTGGCGAGATGATCAACTGTATTTCAGCTATTTATACGGTCTAATAAGGATGTTGATAAGGTACGTCAATTTATATGTTATATGCAGCAAACGTCTAACTATGTATTCATTTTAAAAAAATGTCTTTCTTTCAACACACAATGTCATTTTCCGTACACACAATACACAAAAAAAGAAAAAGAAAAAATAATCACACACGCATTACTAATTAACACCATATCACTATAGAGACCTGTTGTAAATAAACAAACAGTGTATCGTAACTGTCACTATAAAAAAAACAAAACAAACACATTCACTTGTCAGAAAATCTACTTTCATTTTCTCGAACGTTAAACTTAACCTATGCCCGTGAAGGTTGCATTTTTCAGGGTATGTCAATATTTATTTATAAAATCAAATCTATATTATATTTTATCTGATGAAAGCGCACCATAATCTGCCTTGGTGGCCCTTGAAACAAATATGGTTTTATAAATATAGTTTCCATTTGTTAATATATTGTATATTTACTCCAATTAATTTGTTGAGTGCTTTATATCAGTTATAAAAATATTTTGCTTGTTGTATCCCAACAAATTAAATATAACCTCTCTCTCTCTCTCTCTCTCTCTCTCTCTATATATATATATATATATATATATATATATATATATATATATATATATAAGAACAAAAGATGGTTAAAAGAGTTCCATGTATTTTATTATGCGCATTTCAAAAACAAATATCATCATGCAATAATATTTGTGTTTTCATCAGATAAAACAGGAAGACATGATATGAAGGTTAAAAAACACTTGTGGATAGTGCAGTTTTAAATCAACATATGAAAAGTAGTTTTAGATTGATGTGTGATATTGGGAAAAAAATATTTTATTTTGGGGGGGGGGGGGGTGAAAAAGAGGAGGAGATGAGAGTAAAAAGTGGAGAGGGAGGAGTATAATGAGGAAGCTGACACCAATTCCTTCACCTATTTTGGCTCCACTTCCACCTCTTTTAAAGCTCGTCTTTATAACCATCATTTGTCTTTTAAATACAAACTTAAAAGAACCAACACGGCTCTCTCAGAACTCATATGGTCCTTGAAAGACAAAAATATTAAATATAGCATCTTTTGGAAGAAGGTTTCTTCTGCGTCTCCATACTTGAACAGTTCTCTATCCAAAATTTGCAATCTCTGTCTAAATGAAAAATTTACCATTATATCTAATATAGATTCTATAATAAATAGACGCACTGACTTGTTTTCTATCTGCTTGCATAAATTCCACAAAACATTCCACAAAGTATACAGCTAATATTCTTTATCAATTTAGAATCTTTTTCTCAAAGGCACATATATATATATACACTTCTTTAAAAATATACCCATCTTTCTACCTTATTTCAAAGATTATTATACATTCTATAATACTTGTTACTCATTCTATATCGCTCCTACATATACCAAAACCCTATGTACACATATACACACCCATATATACACTTCCCTTTCTTCTCTTTTTCTTTTAATGTCTAACCCCTAATCTGTACCTTTTCTCACTGTTGCCTAACATAGAATCAATTATTACATAATACAATACATTCTTACTCTATATCACCTTGTAAAAATCCTTCGTAAACAAACATTTTTTTGACGTTAGATTATTCATCCTCAATTCATTATTTTTTCTCCCTTTCATCTAACTCATTCATGCTCATCTCACAATATATCCTTACTTAAATTACCTGTTGTTCTTTTTAATAATACATATCAACATTTTCTTCCCATCGCACATATTATTAAACCCTTAAATATCATTCTTAATACATATTAACTTTTTCTTTTCCATCGCACATGTTATTAAACCCTTAAATATTATTCTTAATACATATTAACATTTTCTTTTCATCGCACATATTATTAAACCCCTCAATATACAAACCTTAACTTTACATTATTTTTCTCTTCGTTAATTTTCAAATTCTTTTAATTTATACATTATCTTCCAACGGTTTTCAACCTCTCTATGTAAAACAATATATCTTTCTCAGTTATAAAAGCTATCTCTCTCTCTCTATCACCCATCTCTCCTCCTATCTTATCCTTCCTCATTATACTCCTCCCTCTCCACTTTCTACTCTCATCTCCACCTCTTTTTCACCCCCCCCCCCCTCAAAATAAAATATTTTTTTCCCAATATCACATCAATCTAAAACTACTTTTCATATGTTGATTTAAAACTGCACTATCCACAAGTGCTTTTTAACCTTCATATCATGTCTTCCTGTTTTATCTGATGAAAACACAAATATTATTGCATGATGATATTTGTTTTTGAAATGCGCATAATAAAATACATGGAACTCTTTTAACCATCTTTTGTTCTTATATATTATGTATACTCCAGTCCTACAAACTGTAGAGTGCTTCTTATCCGATATCTGCATTGCTTTATTGTACTACAATAAAACTCACCTCCTACATATATATATATATATATATAATAAAGAATTCATATCTAGTAACATATATATACATACAAATGCATATCGATGCTAGCAAATATATAGGTTTTGTCTTAATAACATTGTGGTTCAATGCATGGGGTTGCAGAACAATAATATAAGAGACGTAAAATAAGAAAATTATAAAATTAACTTACTTACTAAAATATCACTTCCAACTAATTAGTTTCTGGAATGGAGTAGATACATCTTCCGGTCATCAGGAAAGTCAATTCTCATATAAGTTTCCAGGCAAAGCGGGGACACTGGAAGCTTATTAAAAAATAAATCAGTGAATAGGAAATAGCAAAGCGTGGACTTAATTCCTAGCCATTGAGAAAATCACTGCCTCTGTGTCCGTGGCAAATTCAAAAAGAATCGAACACGTGACATCGAGGTCAATCGGTGGAAAGTGGGTTGTTAAAACCTATATATTTGCTAGCATCGATATGCATTTGTATGTATATATATGTTACTAGATATGAATTCTTTATTATTATCTCCAAATCTTTTGTCGAGCAATACTGGCCATGACTGCTGCTACAGTAGTAGGCTGGCCGTCGTTTTATTAACAACCCACTTTCCACCGATTGACCTCGATGTCACGTGTTCGATTCTTTTTGAATTTGCCACGGACACAGAGGCAGTGATTTTCTCAATGGCTAGGAATTAAGTCCACGCTTTGCTATTTCCTATTCACTGATTTATTTTTTAATAAGCTTCCAGTGTCCCCACTTTGCCTGGAAACTTATATGAGAATTGACTTTCCTGATGACGGGATGTTTCTCTACACCTTCTTCGGAAGATGTATCTACTCCATTCCAGAAACTAATTAGTTGGAAGTGATATTTTAGTAAGTAAGTTAATTTTATAATTTTCTTATTTTACGTCTCTTATATATATATATCATCATCATCATCATCATCATCAACGTTTAACGTCCGTGTTCCACGCTTGCATGGGTTTGGATGGGGGTAGTCCCACTTGAGGCAAGAGTGATTGTCTTGCTCGCATAGGACTGTCTGGCAGGTTTTCTACAGTTGGATGCCCTTCCTAACACCAACCACATTTACAGTGTGGGTCTGGGAGGTTTTTACCGTGTTGCCTACACGGCCACATTACAGCGTGGACTGTGTGTTTTTTTGTCGTGACACCTACACGATCTCATTTGTTTCGGCCTGGATGGCGCGGCACCAACATAACTTTACATAGAACGGGGTGGTGTGGATGGGGTGGGGGTGGTGGTGGTGGGACGGGGTGTATTTTGTTAGAGATGCCTACTGGCTGGAGTAGGTTTTACTATATATATTTAGGTAAGGCGGGTCTTCTCTGTTACTGAGTACCGCCAAAGGTCTCGGTCCAGTGACATTGTCTTGGAGAGGTGTAAGTGTGTGATGTCGGAGTTTATCAGCTCGTCCCAGGTTTTTCTAGGTCTGCCTATTCCGTGACTACCGTCTATCTTTATTGCCCTGCACTTTGTTATACAGCTATCGACTTTCATGCGCATCACGTGTCCATACCAACGTAGCCTTCTCTCGAGTAAACAACATCTGATCCCTCTTATCTCTAATTTTTTCCTTAGTTCGTTTCTGCTTTGCCGTTCACGTATATATATATATATATATATATATATATATATATATAAATATATATATATATATATATAGAGAGAGAGAGAGAGAGCAGTTGTATTCGATAATATCGCTGCTGTTTCTACCAGTTAGAGAGACTACGCAGAGGTTCTCTTATTGCGAAAACACACGGCATGCATGCATATACATGCGCGTACACATAAACACGCACACACGGAGGTAAACCGGCGCGACACATATACCCGCACACATACGAGCGTATACACCAAATACACATATAAATATATGTTTGTGTGTGTGTATATACATATAATTATAAATATACACGCATAAATGCATATAGAACGCACACTCACACATATCTTCAGGTAAATACACACATGTTCACCAAACGTACATATACCAAAACCCTATGTACACATATATACACACCATACATACGTGTAAACACACATATATACACACATATACATACATACGTACACATATGTGTGTGTATATATATATATAGAGAGAGAGAGAGAGCAGTTGTAATGGATAATATCACTGCTATTTCTAGCAGTTAGTGAGACTACGCAGGGGTTTTCTTATTGATATATAATTGATATTTTATTGAGTGATACTTTCTGATTTACAATAGATTAAATACGATTGTAACTGTGTCTGAAGGTATTCAATTATATCAGTGACTTTTAACATATGACACCGGTACGAGAGTTGAATCATTCCCAACGACACCGAGTACCTGCTGTCTTCATATAACTTTAATTAATCTAATTATATCTTGTGTAACAATTATATATATATATATATACACACAAGTTTATTTCCCCGACATCAGTCTTACACTGTCGTATCTATTCTTACAATTGTGTCTACTAAGAGCTCCATTACAATCTGTAGTAGTAAAACTACTATTTCACCAGAACATCTGCTATCAGTCATTTATATACAATATATATATTTTAGACCACATATCAACCTAATATATTTATATTTCCTATCAAATCTGTAGATAAAGACATAAAGTCAGCCTCACTACTTCATTCTGACAAGATATCAATTTATGACTAAAGATGAAGAAGATACACCAACGTTAATGTCGTGAAATAAAGCTGATAACATCTTTGAAACTTCTAATTTGATAACAAAGAGATTATTTCTTTGGTTGTTTAGTAAAACCTAACAACACAACACATTGATTATATCTGAAGGAGGTAAGTTGACAAAGATTTACATAATGTCTATATTAATGTATGTAAATAATATAATTATGTGAACCCTACAACGACCCAGTAATTATATACAAGTGAAAATATATAACAACATTATAAAAATATATTTCTTCCTCCATTTTTATATATAGAGAAAACACTTCCAAACTGAAATGTTGATGTGATATTTTTCAATCAGCAGATTCCACTGTTACATGTGATATAAAATATATTGTTATCATGACTGTCTTTATTATTTAATTACCTCCGTCTATATTTCAACCACTGGAACAACCTCAAACAAGAAACAGTTGTCACACCCTCAGTCAACATTTTAATGTCAAAAATCGAAAATAAATATTATGAATGTATATAGATAGATGTATGTTGTGTGTGTATATATAT
Source organism: Eledone cirrhosa (assembly GCA_964016885.1). Taxonomy (NCBI): domain Eukaryota; kingdom Metazoa; phylum Mollusca; class Cephalopoda; order Octopoda; family Eledonidae; genus Eledone; species Eledone cirrhosa. Next base: position 28,659,193 of record OZ024762.1, read on the forward strand.
ATACAGTAATCCCCCGCTATATCGCGGTTCACTTTTCGCGGTCCCACAACATCGCGGATATTTCTTTGGAACGTATCTAATTTCCTATCGCGGTAATCCTCGCCACATCGCGGATTTTTCGTTAGAACATATCTATTTTCTTATTGCGCTACGTCTGAATAAAAAGTGTTTAAATTTTAAACTTATTAAATAAGTTTCAATGTTATTAAAGTGTATATCATAAGGAAGGGACATCTTAAGGCTTTAACTATGATAAAATTTCATTCGATTACTGTTTTACTGATTGTGTTTTTCTCTAATCTACTACAAACCCTTCATAGATTGACGTGAGATGTGCAGTGTATTACCAAGTGGCTACCGTAGCTGGCAATCGTCCTCATTGGTAATTAGTGGTACGATGGTTGGTGCTAGTTTCTATACGATCGTTACTGGCTGTTTTTTGTGTTTTAATAAGTTTATATGTACTTAAAGCATGTATGAGAGGTAATTTAAGGCTTAAACTTTATGGTCTCTCTATATCACGGTTGGTTCTGGAACGTATCATGGCTTAGTGGTTAGAGCATTGGGATTACAATTAAAAGGTGGTGAGTTCGATTCTCGGAGCGGGTGATGTGTTGTGTCCTTGAGCAAGACACTCTATTTCACGATGTTCTGCTTTATTCAGCTGTAGAAATGAGCTGTAATGTCACTGGTGCCAAGCTGTATCGGCCATAACCTTTCCCTTGGACATATATATAGTATATATATACTGTACACAGTGTATATATAATATATACATAGTGTATATATATATATACGTTGTGACGTCACTGGTGCCAAGCTGTATCAGCCATTGCCTTTCTCTTGGACATCATATATAGTGTATAATATATACTGTATATAGTGTATATATACTGTACACAGTGTATATATATGTATATCATCATCACTGTTTTACGTCCCTTCTTCCACGGTAGTATGAGTTAGACAGGTTGTCCTGTTTTGGGCAGTGCCAGGTAGGGTGACCTTGTCTTGCTCAGATGGGAACTGATTTTGGCTTGACACCTCCACGGCCACATTACAGTGGGTGGTGGTGGGAGCATATTGACTATATGCTTCAGCTACAGCTTGTACAAGGGGGTCATCACAACCTCCTCTCCTGCACACAGCATTTGGTTCCTCTTATGCTCAGTCTCTCTCTCAATTTGTTAATGCTTTGCTCTTCGCGTATATTACTATTACACATCCATCGGAGCATGCAAGCTTTGTTTCTTTCTAATCTATGCAAGTCTCACTACTATGTAACATTGCTGTTCGAATGCACGCATCATACTGTCTGCCTTTCATTTTGAGGGAAAAGCCTTTTGCAGCTAGCAGTGGCAGTAGCTCCCTAAACTTCTTCAATCCCGTTGTTACTCTGGTTACTGTACTTTCAAAACACCCATCTCCGTTGCTTATTCGGTCACCTAGGTAGCAAAAGCTGTTTCTACAGAGCTCTCCCAGAGTTTGGTGGTGCTTGTTTCTTTAGTTCTGCCATAGATTCAGCTATAAGTGTAAGATCATCCACATATAGGAGTTCCTATGGGCATCCGGCATATAGGAGTTCCTATGGGCATCCGGCATATAGGAGTTCCTATGGGCATCCACATATAGGAGTTCCTATGGGCAGCCTGCAATACTATAATAAACAGGAGAGGGCTAAGAACAGAGCCCTGGTGGACACCGACCTGTACTCTAAATTCCTCACTATAGTCATTGTTAACTCTAACTTTGCTGACTGCTCGCCTATACATGGCTTGTACAGTTTTCACAAGCCGTTCATCTACTCCTAATTTTCTAAGAACCGACCAGCTTATAACACGGGGCACTCTGTCAAAGGCTTTTTCCATATCGACAAAAACTAGGTAGAGCAGCTTAATTTTAGCTAGGTACTTTTCCTGTATCTGCATCACAAGGAAGGGGCTGGTCAGTGGTGCTTTTTCCTGGCACAAGCCCAAACTGCATCTCACCTAGTTTTACCCAGTCCCTGATCAAATGTGCTATGACTCTTTCCATTACTTTCATGACCTGGTCCATCAGCTTTATACCTCTATAGTTTCTTCTATCTAGTGCATCTACTTTACCCTTGTAGCAGTTGACGATGATGCTGCTGCACCAATCCTTTGGTATGACACCCTCTAGTATTACCTGGTTAACAATACGTGTGGTTATTACCTTATCTACCCATTTGTCAGCTAATAGTATACCTACACCACCCATGCCATTGTCATTTCCCACCCAGAAAAATTTATAGCACTGACTTTTGCCTACAAGGACTCTAGCGAACTCTCCTCTCCACCTAGTCTCTTGCACACAGCATACGTCAATATCCTTTCACTCTAGCATGTCCATAATTTCTCCTTACCTTCCTTTCATTGTGCTTATGTTGATGCTGCCAACTCAGAGTTTTGGACATTTGCCATCATTTGTGGGAGAGGGAGAATTTTTGCAGGGGAGTGTGTATGCTTCCTGTCTCTGAATTAAAGGTTTGCATGGGTGCTTGGTAACTCGCGGATTCATATTCATTTATTTATTCGGGGTTGTTCCATTTATCCTTTGCTCCTCCATAGATAACGGTAAACAAGAATTCTTTGAAGGACAGTAGTAGAAATGGCAGAGTTTGTTGGGGCTGGTAAGGTCTAGAAGGACAGTAGTAGTAATGGCAGTGTTTATTGGGGCTGGTAAGGGCTAGAAGGACAGTAGTATTATTAGCAGAGTTTGTTGAGGCTGGTAAAGGCTAGAAGGACAGTAGTAGCAATGTCAGAGTTTGTTGGGGCTGGTAAGGTCTAGAAGGACAGTAGTAGTAATGGCAGAGTTTGTTGGGGATGGTAAGGGCTAGAAGGACAGTAGTAGTAATGACAGAGTTTGTTGGGGCTGGTAATGGGTAAGGACATGTTGTGGTTTGATTGGTCGAATAGCCTATGGTGGTGAGTGGGAAATTGTGAGATAGATAGCCATCATGACATATATCATCACAGGAGATTCGGGGGAAATAAGCAGATAAAAGTAGGCATATTAGACAAGGCAAATATGCAAGAATTTTGAAGATGGTCACCTAGCTTCGTAAACATGGAAATGAATAAGTGAGAGAAAGGAGGGGTAATGGTGGGGGTTAGGGATGAGTTTGTAGAGAAAGAGACAATGTCCAACATGGTTTATATCAAAAACCAGGTCGGAGTATATACGTTGTGGAAACAAGTGAATGATAATAATAATGTAAACAGAACATTTTGAAATTGGGAAAGAGAAATAGCTGTAGAAAAGAAATAATCTATGGATGTCTGGGATATACCTTATATCATCATCACCGTTTTACGTCCGTTCTTCCACGCTAGCATGGGTTAGACGGGTTGTCCTGTTGTGGGCAGTGTCTGGTCGGCTGACCATGCCTTGCTCATACAGGAACTGATCTGGCTTGATTTCTACAGCTGGATGCCCTTCCTAACACCAACCTCATTTACAGTGAGTGCTGGGTGCTTTTTCGTGGCGCCTACACGTCCACTTTACAGTGTGGGCTGGGTGCTTTTTTGCCGTGGCACCTCCACGACCACCTTGCGGTCGGGGCATATTGTTTATATGCTTCAGCATGTACCCATGGGAGGTCGGGTACCCTGTATTACTGCGTGACGCCAGAAGTCACGGTCGTGTGTCATTGACTTTGAGAGGTGTAGTTGGGTAAGGTCAGCTTTTATCACCTCATCCCAAGTCATCTTGGGTCTCCCCTCTCCGCGGTTTCCATCAACTTCTAGTGCTCTGCACCTTTTTATGCAGCTGTCATCCTTCATACGCATCACATGTCCATACCAGCGTAACCGCCTCTCCTGCACGCAGCATTTGATTCCTCTTATGCTCAGTCTCTCTCTCAATTCCTTTATGCTTTGTCGTTCACGTATATTACTGTTACACATCCATCGGAGCATGCAGGCTTCGTTTCTCTCTAATCTACGTAAGTCTTCCACCTTCAGCGCCCAGGTCTCACTACCATGCAACATCGCTGTTCGGATACACGCATCATACAGTCTGCCTTTCATTCTGAGGGAGAAGCCTTTTGCAGCTAGCAGTGGTAGTAGTTCCCTAAACTTCTTCCATCCCGTTCTTACCCTAGTTATTGTACTTTCTGAGCACCCACCTCCGTTGCTAATTCGGTCACCTAGGTAGCAGAAGCTGTCTACTGTTTCTACAGGGCCCTCCCAGAGATTGGTGGTACTTGTTTCCTGTGGCTGTTTGCTTGCTGTTTCAGCACAGCTGTTGCATGTGAATCCTACATTCTTAATTAAGCTTCCTGAGATCCCGCTACATCTCTTGTGTACCCATTGTTTGCATTTGGGGCAGAGAATGGAGTTCCTACCTACACCTTTCCTACATACTGAGCAAGGCCATTTCCCTGAGGGGATCTGGGTTCTGTTTTCTCGTCTACTTATAAGGACCTTAGTCTTTGTCATGTTGACTTTGAGGCCCTTTCTCTCTAGTCCCTGCTTCCAGGTTTGGAATTTATTCTCTAGTTCTACCATAGATTCAGCTATGAGTGCGAGGTCATCAGCATACAGGAGTTCCCATGGGCATCCGGTCTTAAACTCCTCCGTTATTGCCTGCAGGACTATGATGAACAGGAGAGGGCTAAGAACAGAGCCCTGGTGGACCCCAACCTGTACGCTAAATTCTTCGCTATACTCATTGCCAATCCTAACTTTGCTGACTGCTCCCCTATACATGGCTTGTACCGCTTTCACAAGCCATTCATCTACTCCTAGTTTTCTAAGAGCCCACCAGATTACTGCACGTGGAACTCTGTCAAAGGCTTTCTCAAGGTCGACAAATGCCAAGTAGAGTGGCTTACTTTTAGCTAGGTACTTTTCCTGTAATTGCCTCACAAGGAAGAGGGCATCAGTGGTGCCTTTCCCTGGTACAAACCCAAATTGCATCTCGTCTATATTCACCCGGTCCCTAATCAGCTGTGCTATAACTCTTTCTGTTACTTTCATGACCTGGTCCATCAACTTTATACCTCTATAGTTTCCTCTATCTAGTGCATCGCCTTTACCTTTGTAGCAGTTGACAATGATGCTACTGCACCAATCTTTTGGTATGGCCCCCTCTAGTATTACCTGGTTAACGATACGTGTGGTTATAGTGTGACCTACAGACCCAGATGCCTTCAGCATCTCGGCAGCTATAGCCGATGGACCGGTTGCCTTCCCTATCTTCATATCTCTGATTGCCTTACTTACTACGCTGCCGCTGACTTGTACTGCTGGTCCCTCTGTAGAGTCTACGTGGGGTAGGGTCTCTTCTTCCCATGCATTCTCCTCATTTAGTAATCTATCATAATGACTCTTCCATGCATCTTTCTTCTCAGCACTTGTGAGGGCAAGCTCACCTTTATCATTCCGGATACACTTCTCTCCAATGACATCACAATTATCTCTGACACACTGCCTCGCAATCTTGAATACCTCCTGTTTCTGGTCCTCACGTTGTAAAACATGCTTGAATTTTCTATCCTCTGCTTCCCTCCTAGCTAAGTATACTTGTCGCCTAGCTTCCCTCTTGGTCTCTATGTAATGTACCCTGCTCCCCCCGTTCTTCCATTCTTTCCATGCCTGTCTCTTGGCCTTGACTGCTTCATCTACCTTATTGTTCCACCACCAAGTCACTCTCCTCCTGCTTGAGGTCTTACTCCAGCCACAAACCTCATCCGTCGCCTCTAGTAAGTTATTTTTTAGGAACTCCCAGTTCTCTTCTACGTTAAATGTCTCTATCTGTTCTTCTTTACTGTCGTAGGCGTTGAGTAAAATATCTTTAAATCTGTTACTGGTTGAGGGGACTTTCAGCTTCCAGATCTTTCTTCTCCAGGTTGGCCTCTGTTTCAGGGCTCGTCTAGTTCTGACCGTGAGGTCACTGACAACTAAGCTATGTTGGGATGTACATTCCTCACTAGGGAAGGCTTTTGTGTTTACTTATATATATATATGTTATGATGTCACTGGTGCCAAGCTGTGAACGCCATTGTCTTTCCCTTGAACAACATATATAGTGTATAATATATATTGTACACAGTGTATATATATATATAGTGTATATATATATATATATGTTGTGATGTCACTGGTGCCAAGCTGTATCAGCCATTGCCTTTCCCTTGGACAACATATATATCGTATATATATATATATATATATTATATATATATATATATATATATTATATATATATGTTGTGATGTTACTAGTACCAAGCTGTGTCAGCCATTGCCTTTCCCTTGGACAACATATATATCGTATATATATATATATATATATTATATATATATATATATATATATTATATATATATGTTGTGATGTCACTAGTACCAAGCTGTGTCAGCCATTGCCTTTCCCTTGGACATCATATATAGTGTATATATATATTGTACACAGTGTATCTATAATATATATATTGTGTATATATACTGCACACAGTGTATATACAATATATATATAGTGTATATATATGTAGTGATGTCACTGGTACCAAGCTGTATCAGCCATTACATTTTCCTTGGACAACATCGGTCGCGTGGAGAGGGTCGACCGGAATACATGGGCAACTGCTGGTCTTTCTCAAACAACCAGATTTGTGCCTTGGAGGGGAACTGTCTAGTTGCAAATCACATGGTCATTCTTGATCGAGGGGGGTCTTTGATATTTTAGATGTATACATAGTAATGTGTGTATATATCCTGTGTCGTCTTTGTGAAGTGAAATTGTGTGGGGTCACCTCAAACTAGGTCTTCCTACTCCATAGCTTCCATCAATTGTGTGAGGTCAGCTTTTATCACCCCAAACTAGGTCTTCCTACTTCACAGCATCCATCAATTGTGTTAGGTCAGCTTTTATCACCTCATCCCAGGTCTTCCTACTCCATAGCTTCCATCAATTTTATAAAATGTCTGAAAACAACTTAGAAAAAATTTTAATCAAAATCAAAATTTAATCCCAAAGAGAGGAAATTGGAACATTATCCAATGAAAGTTGCTTAACCCTTTAACATTTACACTGGCCATAACTGACCAGAATTCTGTCCCCTTTTTCTCTTTTAAACTGGCTGTAACTGGCCACTCTTACTGATGTTAAGGTATTGTTCTCAATATAAATAATATTAAAACCTCATAGATTCGATATTATGTGAGGTAATGACTTTACCATGGAAATATAATAGTATATATAGAATAATGTAAATGTTAAAGGGTTAAACCCTGAAGAAAGGACTTTTAGGTCCCGAAATATTGGACAAATAAAAGAACAACCACAAAAAAAACAAAACAAAGATTACCAGGTAACTTTTACTTTTCCTTACCTCATCTTACAGTCCATTTTGCATTGTATCTCTTTTAACGTTATATATTATATAGAATGTTTCAAGCAAACTACATTTTATTATATATCATCATCACCATCATCATTAAAAACACGTCCACTTTACAGTGTGGGCCGGGTGCTTTTTGCTGTGTCTTTTACACATCCACTTTGCAGTATGGGCTGGGTGCTTGTTGGCTATGACACCTACCTCACTTTACAGTGTGGCGTGGGTACTTTTTGCCATGTCTTTTACGTGTCCTCTTTACAGTGTGGGCCGGGTGCATTTCTTTTACACGTCCTGTGTGGGTGGGATATATATATATATGTAGGTATTATCACCATTTAGCATAGATTTTTCCATTCTTGCATGGGTTAGACGGGTCATCCACGCCAGGAGGCAAGTTTTAGCCAGGGTTGGCCATCCGTCGCACCTTGCTCAGGTGAGGTCTGTAAATTTGGTCGGGTATTTTACAGCTGGATTCCCTTCCTAACATGAACCATGTTTACAGTGTGGAACTGGATGGCTCTGTTATGAGAAGGGACAGGGCAGTTGGCTGCACTGAGCCCATCTCACAGGGGAACTATAATTTTTGGGGACCTGGTACTGGGTGCCACCACTGAAGAGGGGTAGCCAGTCAGCTGCTCCAAACCCATCTCACGAGGTTACCACAGTTTAGGGGCCTTGTACTAGATGATCCCGCTATAGTGATGGTGCAGTTGTAGTTTGACATAGCCTTGGTTTATATAAATAAATAAATATGACACAGGTATATTTCTACAGTTTACCAATGTACCGTACTTACTGGCGCCAATAACGACCAATTTTAAAAAGAAAATAACAACCTTCGGCCTCCGGGACGTATGGTAGATTTTTGAGACTTATTTTAGGGAAAAAGTAAGGTCTTCGATGCTGGGAAATGTGGTAACATTGTAAAATTTCCACTGTTAAATCTATCTCTGTATTTTAAGTATTCTCTATTATGTCATACTGTTACTTTCTTACAAGTCCTATAAGATTGTATTTTTTGCTAAACTACCATAGAGCAGACCTCTGAAGAGATAGAAGGATATAATTTATAGAGCATGTTGGAATACCACTACTTACATTGGAGAGAATAACTCTGGACAGAAAAATTAATATCTACAGTTTATCAATATAGAAATATAAAATTTCCACTGTTAAATCTATCTCTGCTTCTAAAGTATTCTCTATTATCTCATACTGTTTCTTTCTTATTTCAGAATATCAGATGAAATTTGGATAAATTATTATTTTCAATCTTGGATACATCACCTCTATTTATCATCATTTGAAGACTAAAACTTTCTTAACAGAACTTATATAACACTGTTTATATAAATCTCTCGTCGTATTGCTGTGAAATCTTTCCTCAAAACTGAGTTTATTTTCATCACTATGAGATGGTTTTGAATTTTAACTAAACTTGGGTGAAAAAGAAGTTTGTATTATCTTCAGATATTAACTGAAATATAGTTGAGGGAAATATAGAAGAATAAATATTTTATAAGAAATATAATATAAAAAATATTACAAGGAAAACATTTATATATTCTGTTGAAGAAGAAATCATTATGGAAAATAAATTGACTAAAGTGTTTAGTATTACTGGTGAGATGACGAAGGTTGAAGAAGAGAAGCCATATCACTGTGATATCTGTGGTAAATCATTCAATAATCGTAGTACCTTAACTACTCACAAGCATATACATACAGGAGACAAGCCATATCACTCTGATATCTGTGGTAAATCATTCAATAAATGTAGTACCTTAACTACTCACAAAGTTATACATACAGGAGATAAGCCATATCATTGTGAAATCTGTGGTAAATCATTCTCTCGAAGTAGTAATTTAACTACTCACAAACATATACATACTTGTGAGAAGCCATATTGTGATATCTGTGGTAAATCATTCACTGAAAGTAGCACCTTAATTAAGCACAAACGTATACATACAGGAGATAAGCCACCTTGCTGTGACATCTGTAGTAAATCATTCTCTGATAATAGTACCTTAACTTCTCACAAACGAACCCATACAGGTGAGAAACTATATCACTGCGATATCTGTGGTAAATCATTCTCTCAAAGTGGTACCTTAACTAGCCACAAACGTGTACATACAGGAGACAAGCCATATCACTGTGAGATCTGTGGTATATCATTCTCTGTTAGTAGTACCTTAACTAGACACAAACGTACACATACAGGAGATAAGCCATATCACTGTGATATCTGTGGTAAATCATTCTCTCGAAGTAGTCACTTAACTAACCACAAACATATACATACAGGAGACAAGCCATATCACTGTGATATCTGTGATAAATCATTCTCTCAAAGTGGTACCTTAACTAGCCACAAACGTACCCATACAGGAGACAAGCCATACCACTGTGATATCTGCGGTAAATCATTTTCACAAAGTAATGCCTTAACTAGCCACAAACGTATACATACAGGAGACAAGCCATATCACTGTGATATCTGTGGTATATTATTCTCTCAAAGTAATGCCTTAACTAGCCACAAACGTATACATACAGGAGACAAGCCATACCACTGTGATATCTGTGGTATATCATTCTCTCAAAGTAGTCACTTAAATACTCACATACGTACCCATACAGGAGACAAGCCATATCACTGTGATATCTGTGGTAAATCATTCTCTGAAAGTAGTTCCTTAATTAAGCATAAACGTATACATACAGGAGACAAGCCATATCACTGTGATATCTGTGGTAAATCATTCTCTGAAAGTAGTTCCTTAATTAAGCATAAACGTACCCATACAGGAGGCAAGCCATATCACTGTGATATCTGTGGCAAATCATTCTCTCTAATAAGAACCTTAACTAGCCACAAATGTATACATACAGGAGACAAGCCATATCACTGTGATATCTGTGGCAAATCATTCTCTGGAAAAAGTAGCCTAACTACTCACAAACTTATACATGCAGAAGAGAAATCATAACGCATTGACATTAGTGATAAATCATTACCTCAAATTTGTGAATTAATGAGAATACAAATACATATCTTTGTGACATCTGATGGAAATCATTCTCTTTGAATGTTACATTAACTACACACAAACATATATACTAGACCTGAAAAATGTGCAAGCTCAAAAGAGCCTCAGAATGTTATAATAAACCTTCAAAAGTGTGTGACTAGAGTTGTTGCTCAAAAATTTTGTAATCATTATTTATCGTACATTCTGTGGCATCCTTTTATAAAAAAGAGACTCATAACGAACTCAAGACGACACAATAATTATTTAAGCTAATGTTTAATATCTCATATTAGATGTTTAGTAATGATTAATACGAAATGCACTTAAACCAAATTCTATATTATAAATTCACTTAAATAATTTTCATGTCGTCTTGAGTTCGTTATGAGTCTCTTTTTTATAAAAGAAGGCCACAGAGTGTACGATAGATAATGATTACAATATTTTTGAGCAACAACTCTAGTCCCACACTTTTGAAGGTTTATTATAACATTCCGTGGCTCTTTTGAGCTTACGCATTTTTCAGGTCTAGTTTAATATTTTTTTAAGGCAACGCTTGTAATAACTCTAGTTAAACATGATATATATTAATAATCAATTATAGTTGTAATGTAATTAGATTATATAATTGTTATTTTATAAATGATCTTATAAATATTATTGTAAGATGTATTAAAATATTTTCAGACTTTTAATATAAATAACTACAAAAAACAATCAATATTAAATAAATATATTTTACATAATTGTTATAGTTGCATTAATAAAAATTAAATATTACATACAAATAGTCTAACATAATAATAATAAAATAATTTAACATAAAACGAACAATATGGACGTATATACAAGAAAATATGATACAACCAATATTATAAGCATGTTATAACGAACTGAAAAAAATAGTTAATATAAATTAAAAAAATCATATATAAATTAACTATATAACTTACCAAAAAGGGAAAAATATTTTGATGATAAACGACGAAATACAGGAGGAAGATACGAAAGCGAAACAATAAATAAACGTGCAAACAAAGTAGCGGATGCTTTTGAGCAACAATTACTCTCATTGGTTGATTAGCCAATAAGACGATCAAATTAGCCAGTAAGACGATACATTACAAAACATGTTTGGGAGGGATCACCACGGCCAGCAAAACTCCTTGAATTTTTTATTCACAAGCTACGCATATATGTCAGAACGCGCAGACTTACAACATTCTGTTGTTAGTCACTGCGTGTCTAACAGATATATTTATGAGTGTATATGTATGTGTGTAGAAATTTCTGTCCATGAATATGATTGTATCTTTATTTGTGTATAGGTATATCTATATGTGAGTATGTATATGTACGTGTGTATAATTATGTGTATCTGTCTGTACGTATGTGTATGTTTATATGTGTTTTTATATACATGTGTGCACATCTGGATATATGTTCAGTGTCTGTTCTAGCTCTCTCAGTACAAATCCCACTGAGGTGAAGTTGCTTATATATTTTGAGGTCCATAAATGAAATACCAGTAAAATACTGAGGTTGATTCTTCCTGTTTGTCATTGTCTGTCTGTCTACTCTTCTCCCTCTCTCTCTCTATATATATGAACGCAACACTTGCCTCTAAATTGGACAAACCCGTCCAACCCATGCTAGCGTGGAAGATAGACATTAATCGATGATGATGATATCTAGGGATTGTATCATTATTACCACAACAGAAGTCTGATGAGCTATTGATTTTAGAGTCAGGCTAGATCGAACCTTGAGCTGATCGATAGCAAAACGTGCTTCACTGCTCAATAAACGTAATGAAGACATGACAAACCTTCCTTTATATATATTTATATATACACATATATATATATTTCTATTGGTGCTTTAAGATAGTGACGTATATATGAATGTATGTATTGTATATTTAATAATATACTGTATGTTTAGTTAAAAACACTTTGAAGGCCTTTTGCTATGAATTTAAGGTAGTAACTATAGTCACACACCTGGCTTCAGCAAAACCAAAGGGAAATAACCAACGATTGTTTCTCACTTTTTAATGGTTATCAAGGTTATATATCCCTTATTTTTGCTGTGAGCTGTAGAAGGTGGATTCTTATAGAATTACAATTATGTTTATGCGCTGTTTAAACTCATTAACATACAGGTTGCCTGAAGCTAGGTATGTGACGTCTGTCAATACCTTAAATTCATAGTGCAGGGCCTTCAAAATGTTTTTAGATAAACATACAGTATATTATTAAATATACAATACCTACATTCATATATACATCTATATATATAAAACAGAGGATGTCTGTTTCCCTAAAACTCGAGAAGTACCCAACCGTTTTTTTTCAAACTTTATACATGTAACTCGTGTGACCCCGGAAGTGTTTTGAGCAAAAAAAATTTCAAATTTTCAATGCCCTAGGAACCGCATTAGGCGATTTAGCGATCTCTTTCTCTTTCTCTTAGTCTTTCTCTTTTTAGATTGATACATAGATATGACGTCGCGCCTTTATAATATCTGTCTGTATGCCTGACGGTCTACATTACATCATTATGACGCGATCAGTGTGTGTGTGTATATATATTCTTATGCCAGGGAACGTCTTCACGAACCAAAGTATCGTCTTCCTGTTTTCCAGATTGATTTTTTTTAGTTTCAGAAGATCCCGTTAAGGTTGAAAGCAGCGATTCTTTGCTTAAACATTAATATGTTATTTTAATATAGATATTCGTGTACAGATATTTTTGCATACACAAAAACAAAATATAAACAAAGGCCAAAGATTACATCAATTAGTCTTAGTGTACTGCATACTGCTTTTAGGTAGAATATCCCGTTAAGGGTGAAAGCAGTGATTCTTTGCTTAAACTTTAGTCTGTTATTTTAATATATATATATATATAATTAGATTTTGAGTTTATGTTGGTTGTATACCAACACCTCAGTATGCAGGCTGGAGCACTCGACGAAGTGCGCAGGTTGGTTTGGTTACTCCGGAGTAGTGTAAAATAAAGTTAAATAAAAGTCAAATGATTAAAATTTAGCTTCGTTTATTACTGCTATATATATTTCAGTGACAGCCATCTTTGGCTGTGACCTCTTCAGGCAGTTTGAATTAGTATGGTATAGACAAGTACATATGTTGTTTAGGTGTATAATATTGTCAATACTCTGATATGCCCAGTTCCTTGTTGGGTTGTTATTTCACTGAGGAACTGGAGTCATATGAATTCAAACAAACGAATTTCAGTGTCAAAGGTCCTCTTCTCTCATTGGTCAGTTATTAGAACATTCCTCATTCTAAGTGTTGTTATTGTTGGAGTTAGCTTAAAAAATTGATAAAATGGTAGAAGGGACAAGGTGTTAAAGGAACAAAATAACAAAAAAAGTGTCAAACTTCCCATTGGTCAGTTCTGAGAGCATTCCTCAGTCAGAAGTCTATAGAATTCTTTCTGGGGTGAGGCTCCCTGTAGTGTTTTTGCTTGCTATTGTTCAGTACATTTGACCTCTACCATTATTTTGGTAGTGTTGTTGGTGTTGTGGTCAGCTTATATCTTGCTGCTGCTAACAATTTAGAAGTATCCAGTGTGTGTTTTTTCTTCATCCCTCCTGCCACCACCATAGTGGTGGTGGGGCGGGGGTTCTTCCATGTATATGAAGAAATATAAGGCAATAAATGAAGAAAACAGAAAATAAATAATATAATAAAATAATTAATATAATTTGTATAATTTGAAAATAAATAAATAAATAGAGAATAAAGAATAAATGAAAAATTGGTGAAAAAGTAATGAAAATGAATATGGAGAAGTGAAAAATAATGTAGGATAAAGTGTGTGTGTGCTATAACCAATCTCAAGGTCAGAAATATGTTGGATAGATTGGTATGAGGACAAGATGTTAAGATAAGATAATCAAACTAAATGTGTTTGTGTTATAATCAATCTCAACTTAAAAATAAATATACGGTGATACAGTGAAGAGGGCAGAAAACATAAATTAATAAAGAGAAATCAAGATTTAAAATTGGAACTTGAAAATCAGAAATCTAGTAAATTAAAAAGTGTTTGTGTTATATAGATGTTGGCCAAATTGTAATGGCTGTGTCCGATTCTATCTCTAGGCTATCATGGTGTCTGCTCAGCCTGGGTTGTTCCCTATGGCTTGAGGGGAGTTCACAACCTAGGGTGTTGTTACTGCCCATATAGTTTGAGGGAGGTCTGGCCGAGAGGTGTTTTCATGTTCTGTAGAAGTCCCTATAGCTTGAGGGGAGTTCACATCTTCTTGTGTTGCTACTGTCCATATATCTTGAGAAAGGTCCCGGCTTTGACACTGAAATTCGTTTGTTTGAATTCATATGACTCCAGTTCCTCAGTGAAATAACAACCCAACAAGGAACTGGGCATATCAGAGTATTGACAATATTATACACCTCAACAACATATGTACTTGTCTATACCATACTAATTCAAACTGCCTGAAGAGGTCACAGCCAAAGATGGCTGTCACTGAAATATATATAGCAGTAATAAACGAAGCTAAATTTTAATCATTTGACTTTTATTTAACTTTATTTTATATATATAATTATATATTTATGGACAGATTTTTTGCATACACAATAACAAAATATAAACAAACGTATTTATTTTACGAGGTTCGATAAGGATAAATATATATCAAATATATAAGAACCCTGTAGCAAATCCCGAGCAACGCAGGGCCATTCTGTTAGTATATATATAAAACTAAGGATGTGTGTGTGTGTGTGAGTTTGAATCCCTAAAATTCAAAAAGTACCCAACTGATTTTTTTCAAACTTTACATGTGTATTTATTATATTTTAGGGAGTCTTATGCACATTTAAAAAATCAACTTTTTGATTCCCTAGGGCCCGCAGTAGGTGAAAACTGCGTTTTTTAAGCTTTTTAGGGTTTTTTGAGGTGTTACGTCAGACTGATTTCCTTGAAATTGTAACTATGTATTAGTCAGTCTCTTCTTCATACCGTCAGCAAATAAAATCCAACTTTTTTATGGCCTAGGGCCTGCATTAGGTGAAAAACTTCATTTTTTCAGGTTTTTAGAGCCTTTTTGAGGTGTTACGTCTAGCTGATTTTCCCGAAATTTCAAGGCATATTATGCATATATAAAATATTCATTCTCTTGATCCCCTAGGGCCCGCATTAGGTGAAAACCTGCATTTTTTCCTGCTTCATCGAGGAAAATCTTAAAGATTATCCAGCCATCAGAGTATTCGGTTTATTTTCTTTACATATTGTCGAGGCATGCAGTTTTTCCACGATTAGGTCTGTTGGCGGCCCGCGTTCCAAAATACCTTATCCCATGCAACGCCGGGTACCACTGCTAGTATATATATAAACTTAAGAAAATTAACAAATTGAGGACCAGACAAATGAAAACAAGGCAAAACGATAAAACATTTTTTTAAGGGGAAACCGTAAAAATAATTTTTTGAAAATGTAAATACAAATGAAAAACACAGAACTCCAGGTTTATCAGCTGTTGAGATGGACCTTGCCAGTTTCAACCCCTACCAATGGTACTGCTTGTACACCCGGAGTGAGAGGAGGTTGCAAATATTAAAATATGTACATCAGATCTCAGACCACCTGCAGTTTCAACGATTTATCTGAGATTACTGCAAAGAATGGGAGGCTCGTAACAATGGAGAAATAAATATCTTCGTTAGTACCCATTCTATTTCTTCCTATCATTTCTTCAAGTCAACTCACATTGAGCCGCTGATTTCTGTCCCTCGAGGTAATGTTTTACCCAACACCACTTCAATGGTATTTTATGCTGAGTTTTTCTACTTTCCTACAAATTCTAATACACTGGCATTTTAAAACTCGATATCCGAGTTAATATTCTTTATATATATATATATTTAGGGCAGGTAAAATTCCCAAGATCCATGGATGAGTTCTCTCCAGCGGTCTCTCTCCCTCATCATCGCTGCCATCTCCTGTGTCTCCAAGAGACCAGTGTCTGTCCTTAGCGCATCAATATATGTCAACCTCGGTCTCCATCTTCTAGTGTGTCCGTGCAAGGGCTCCCACAGGAGCACTGAGTGCAGTATCAACTCTGAATGTCGGTCAGTATGTCCAGCTAACCTCAGTCTCCTCTGTGTTACTTTTGAGGCGACTTTAGGGAAGCTCCCATAAAGCTCTGAGTTCTTCATATATGTATATATTGTTATACTTGGCGAGGGTCATATTGTTTTAATATTGCCAGAAATAATAACAGAACACACTCGCTGTTTGGTTTGGGTTGGTTTTCGCTTCTGTGTCTTTTATATCTCCATAGTTAATTTATCTGGCAATCAATGTTTATCATTGACTGACCAACGGTTAAAAATACAGATATAAATATATATATATTTGTTATGCTGGCTAAATTATGCCCCAAATTCGAGGACTTTATTTAAACTCTTAACCTCTGCTCCCTCCTATCTTCAACCCCCCCCCCCCTCTATATCATGCTGGTTCCCCGCCAATCCCTTCCCCTCTCTCGAAACATAAAATAAATCCGGCAAGTACGAAACCTTAAAAATCGCCAACCCTCTTCAAGAAAGGCTGCTATCATGGTGTAATGTAACGTACAAATATTTCTTCACGCTTCTCACCATTTTAATTCCTTAGTCCATTCATCATTCTGTATCATTTCTCCCCGAATCCAATCTTTGCTTTTCTATTCGATAATTCTAGCGTATTTTTCAAAACAAATCTTGTATTATTGTTTTATGCTTGTTAAATGATGCCCAAGATACAGGGATCTTATTTAAACCTTAACCTTCTCGCTAACTACCCAATACCCCTCCCACCTGCCCCCACTCACCACCATTATTACGTGGGCCAATCATAAGTCAGCGGCCTATGCTATCACTTACCTGGTTGCCTTTCGATATGATGGATGGACTACGGAATTCTGGAGAGTTGAAAAGAAAAATCTGGACGCTCAGTGACGATGCCAAAGATAAAGACAAATTCACCTCATGGACGAGAATGCAAGGACTCCTCTTTGTTTCGGCCGCGGATGGCTAACATAACCCCCCCCCCCCTCCAAACGCAATCCAAAACTTCAGAATGTAGGCACCTTAAAGGGTCGCTCTAATGAGGTTGTAGAAATGCTTGAACGTAAGGAGGTCGATGTTTGTTGTATTCAAGAGACCAGGTGGAGGGGTGGGTCTGCTAGATTCATTGTGGGTAAATAACGATGCTATAAGCTTTTCTGGGTGGGAAATGACAATGGGCTGGGTGGAGTAGGAATCATGGTAGCAGAAAAGTGGGCAGATAAGATAATAGAGTGAACGACAATAATTAAAATAAGACTTGTCCTCAATAGAACTACGGTGACAGTAATATCTGCGTACGCACCCCAATCCGGACTGCCCGGCACTATAAAAGACAGATTCTATGAGACACTGATGCTCACTACCTCCCAAATAACCGACAGTGACTATATAATTATTGCTGGCGACCTAAATGGTCACGTTGGACAACATTGTGACGGCTATGACGGAATCCATGGAGGCTATGGGTTTGGTACTAGAAATGAGGAAGGCTCCAGAATCCTGGAATTCTGCGACGCAAATAACCTATCTGTAACACTAACTTCGAAAAATGAGACAATCACTTGATCACCTATAGATCGGGGGAACACACAAGCCAGGTAGATTATATCCTTACCAGGAGACGTGACAGAGTGTCTGTTGTAAACACTAAATCCCTCCCCCATGAAGAATGCACGTCTCAACATATACTCATAATTAGCGACCTCATAGTCAGGACGAGACGTATTCGACAACAGAAGAGGACTATCCTCAGGAGAAAAATATGGAAATTAAAGGACCCCACAGCCAGTCATAAATTTAAAAGCATATTACTTGATGCTTTTGATAGTAAGGAAGAGCAATTAGAGTCGTACAATATAGAGGAACAGTGGGAATTCCTGAAAGCTAACCTGCTGAAGGCGACAGATGAAACCTGTGGCTGGAGCAGGCCTATAGGCAGGATGAGAGTAACTTGGTGGTGGAACAGTAAGGTGGAGAGGTTAATCAAGGCCAAAAAGCAGGCTTGGAAAGCATGGCGGGATAGGGGAAGTAGAGAAGACTATCAAGTGGCCAGGAGGGAAGCTAAGAGACAAGTGTACTTCGCAAGAAGGGAAGCAGAGGAAAGAAAGTTCAAGCATGTTCTACAACGCAAGGACCAAAAACGTGAGGTGTTCAGGATTGCTAGGCAATGTGTCAAGGAAAACCGTGATATTGTCGGGGAGAAGTGTCCTAAATGATGATGGTGTACTTGCCATCACTGACGCTGATAAGAAGGTCACTACGAAAGGCTACTAAATGAGGAGAATAATTGGGAGAAAGACAGTCTCCCCAACATCGACCCAATAGAGGGACCAGCAGTGCAAGTTGAAGGTAGTATAATAAGTAAGGCGATCAAAGACATGAAGACAGGCAAGGCGGCTGGGCCTTCGGAAATGGTTGCCGAAATGCTGAAAGCATCTGGAACGGTGGGACACACTATGGTCACCCGGATAGTAAACCAAGTCATACAGAATGGGGTCGTTCCGAAGCACTGGCGCAGCAGCATCATCATTAACTGCTACAAGGGTAAAGGTGATGCCCTAGATAGGGGAAACTATAGAGGCATTAAATTAATTGACCAGGTCATGAAGGTCACAGAAAAAGTAATAGCGCAACTAATCAGAGAGCGAATTGATCTAGATGAAATGCAGTTCGGGTTTGTGTCAGGTAAAAGTACAACAGACGCTCTTTTCATTGTACGACAACTACAGGAGAAGTACCTAGCTAAAAGTAAACCCCTATACTTAGCTTTTGTTGACTTGAAGAAAGCCTTTGACAGAGTACCCCGCTCGATTATCTGGTGGGCCCTTAGAAAATTAGGTGTTGATGAATGGCTTGTGAGAGCTATACAAGCCATGTATAAAGAAACAGTCAGCAAGGTTAGAATTAACAGCGAATATAGTGAAGAGTTTAGCGTAAAAGTTGGTGTTCATCAGGGCTCCGTATTTATTATTGCCCTTCAGGCTATAACAGAGGAGTTCAAGACCGGCTGCCCATGGGAACTCCTATATGCAGATGATCTAACGCTCATAGCTGAATCAATGGCTGAACTAGAGAAGAAATTCCAAACATGGAAGCATGGCCTAGAATCAAAAGGCCTTAAAATTAACCTGTCAAAGACTAAAGTTCTAGTTTGTAGGAAGGAAAGTAAGGCACTGGTCCCATCTGGGAAATGGCCATGCTCAGTGTGTAGGAAAGGAGTAGGTAGAAACTCCATTTTATGTCCCAAATGCAAAGTATGGGTACATAAAAGATGTAGTGGGATCACAGGTAAGCTATTGCACAGATGGTTCTATAGAAATAGTGCATAGCTTCCGTTACCTGGGTGACAAAATCAGCAGTGGGGGAGAGTGCTCTGAAAGTACAGTAGCTAGATTCAACAGGATGGAAAAAGTTCAGAGAGCTTATACCACTATTGGCCGCTAAAGGGTTCTCTCTAAAAATGAAAGGCAGGCTGTATGATGCCTGCATATGAACAGCAATGTTACATGGCAGTGAGACCTGGGCATTGTGTGCAGAGGATATACGCAGACTGGAGAGAAACGAAGCTTGCTGCTCCGCTGGATGTGTAATAGTAATATACGTGAACGGCAAAGCATAAACAAACTAAGGGAGAAATTAGAAATAAGAGGGATCAGATGTTGTTTACTCGAGAGAAGACTACGTTGGTATGGTCACGTGATGCGCATGAAAGACGACAGCTGTATAAAAAGAGTGCAGGGCAATAAAAATAGACGGTAGCCACGGAGTAGGCAGACCCAGAAAAACCTGGGACGACTTGATAAATTCCGACCTCACACACTTACACCTCTCCAAGACAATGTCACTGGACCGAGATCTTTGGCGCTACACAGTAATAGAGAAGACCCGCCTTACCTAAGTGAAAAGTGAAACCTACTACAGTCAGTAGGCACCTCTAACAAAATACACCCCCGTCCCACTACCTCCACCCCTCTCAATGTAAAGTTATGTTGGTACCACAGCATCCAGCCCAAAACACGAGGTCGTGTAGGTGTCACGACAAAAAAACACACAGTCCACGCTGTAATGTGGCCGTGTAGGTAACACGGTAAAAACCTCCCAGTTCCACACTGTAAATGTGGTTGGTGTTAGGAAGGGCATCCAGCCGTAGAAAACCCGCCAGACAGTCCTATGCGAGCAAGACAACCACTCTTGCCTCAAGTGGGAAAACTCCCGTCCAAACCCATGCGAGCGTGGAATATGGACGTTAAACGATGATGATGATAGTCTATCAAAGTTCTTTCGACACACATCCGTGGCTCCCGATTCTGTCCATTTGGTTGTAGCCAGAGAACTGCATGCAGTTGATGAAGTCTTGGATGTGTCTTTCATTTCTGTTGGGTCACACATGCGGGACACATTCTTCATCACTCTTACCAAGTCTGCAATCAGAATATTAAACTTAGCACTACTGGACATTGCTGAGTTTTTGAGCATCAGGTATTTGGAGGCCATGGGTTTAGCGTAGTGTGAGTGGAGAATTTGAGCCCTCTCGTCTGTAGTGTTTAACCAGAGTTCCGTGTCTAATACAGGTAGTCTATTGTTAGGGTGTTTGGAAGGGTAGTCGATAGTTACAGTTATACTCTGGTGTATGGAGTTAGCTATCTGCTGGATGCGCTCCATTGTGCTATCTTCTAATTTATGTTTATTAGCACTCTCTTGTGGGGGTGTGGTCTTATTACTATATTGATATCGTCTACGTAACGAGAGTACATGACGAGGGCTATGGAGTTCTCTGAGAAAAATGGTCGCACATGCAATAGGGGCTAGTATTAAAATTAACCTAAATGGCCATATGTTTAAATTTAATGATAAAGTCTACACCCAGAATGAGGGAGCAGCGATTGTCGTCAGTATAGCTGGCGATGTTGCCAATCTGTTTATGGGATGGTGGGAGAGGAGACTCAGAGAACTCCTAGAAGATAGTGCCTCTACGACTCCAAAAGGAGTTATGGGATCTTTATCGTTTTTTATCTAGTGTTAATATGCTACCACCACTCCCCAGGTTGTGAGGAGGGGTAGTATTGGAGTTAGTGTTAATATGGTACCACCACTCCCCAGGTTGTGAGGAGGGGTAGTATTGGAGTTAGTGTTAATATGCTACCACCACTCCCCAGGTTGTGAGGAGGGGTAGTATTGGAGTTAGTGTTAATATGCTACCACCCCTCCCCAGGTTGTGAGGAGGGGTAGTATTGGAGTTAGTGTTAATATGGTACCACCACTCCCCAGGTTGTGAGGAGGGGTAGTATTGGAGTTAGTGTTAATATGGTACCACCACTCCCCAGGTTGTGAGGAGGGGTAGTATTGGAGTTAGTGTTAATATGCTACCACCACTCCCCAGGTTGTGAGGAGGGGTAGTATTGGAGGTAGTGTTAATATGGTACCACCACTCCCCAGGTTGTGAGGAGTGGTAGTATTGGAGGTAGTGTTAATATGGTACCACCACTCCCCAGGTTGTGAGGAGTGGTAGTATTGGAGGTAGTGAAAATTTCACATATATAAACAGATATGGGTTCATTTAGAAATGTGTATACTTATCAATATTAAGAGTCCTGATAATAAAAGGTGTTAAAATTATAATCCATAGTGAAAATATATAATACACACATATCTACATACATACACACACATACATATATATATATATATATGAAAAGATTCAAGACCCCGACAGCTGAACTCCGGTTGTTTCAACTGCTAGATCCAAACTCTAGTTCAGATCTAGCTGTCGAAACGGCCCTGAATCTTTTCATATTACCCACTCTACTGAGTACTTTAGTGGGTTATGGTCTAGCTGGTTTTACCACACCCTATCTGATATATATATATAAAACCACATACACACACATATAGACACATATGTACTCTTTAGAAGGGTGAAAATAGAAATAACATGTACTTGCTATTTACTTATCACAGTTTGTTGGGGAAAGGAATTAGGTTGGAGATAGTTTGTCTTTAGGAAAACTGAATTATAGACTGAGGGTAGATGGTGAAACCCAGTGAGCAGTAATGTGAGGTGTATGTAGATACCCAGGATTGGATTCTGTCAAGGTATATTATCTGACTAAATAGCTAGTGGTTAGATACTTGGAATAGAACCAAGGAAGTGAGAAAGAGGGGAAATCCAAGGCAAAGTAATCTTTAATTTTTGCCGGACTGGCACTCGCCCTGTATAATCAATTCCTGATTATTACTGGAATTCTATAAGAATCCAACCTCTATCATTTTCGGCAGAGGTTGGCGAGTACATTGCTCTGAGGAACACCAACAGTGTGAAACAGATCTGTCAGCTTCTCTTCCTTCCTTTGCTGAAAAGGAAGTGACATAATCACTACTTTTAAAATAATAGTGCAATGTCTTCAAAATGTTTTTAATTAAACATACAGTATATTACCAAATATACTATACATACATTCATATATATTGTATTTTATCTGATGAGTGCGTACCAACATTTTGGTATCCTTGAAATATAGATATATATTAAATCCATCCTATGTCCCAAATGCAGACTCTGGGTACACAAGAGATGTAGTGGGATTCAAGGTAAGTTATCTAAGAATGCAGGTTTTATATGTAGTTGTTACACTGGAGCAGTAAGCAGTAATAGCAGTGGAGGTGGGTGTTCTGAAAGTACCGTAACCAGGGTAAGAACGGGATAGAAGAAGTTCAGGGTGCTACTACCATTGCTGGCTGCAAAATGTTTTTCCCTCAAAATAAAGGGCAGTCTGTATGATGTGTTTATAAAACAGCAACAATACATGGTAGTGACCCTGGGAACTGTGTGGAGAGGACCTCTAAAGATTGGATAGAAATGAAGCTTGTATGCTCTGATGGATGTTTAATAGTAATATACATGAAGAGTAAAGTGTAAATAAACAGAGAGAAGCTGGGCATGAGAGGGATTATACACAGTGTGCTGGTATGGATATGAGATGTGTATGAAGGATGACAGCTGTATAAAGAAGCAGGCTGCTCAAAGTTGATGGAAGAGGAAGACCTAGGAGAGATTGAGATGAGGTGATAAAAACTGACCTGACACCATTGTACCTCTCAAAGGTGATGACACAGGATTGAAATCTCCGGCGTTGTACAGTACTGCAGAAGACCTGTATTCCCATGTGTTAACCTAATATATTCCTTCCATATACTGTACTGATTGTGTTGTTATTTCTCTTTACCTTTTCTATATATACTTATATATATATATAAAGGATAACAAAATATCGTTATAGGTAAGTGAAACAATTAATCCAATTATCAGTGAAACAATTGTTAGGCTGCAAATAAATACCCTTTTTTGTACTGTTGACCGTGTTATTCTCCGCTTTTTCAATTATATATATATATATATTTATATATGTGTGTGAGTGTACGTCCATATATATATATATACATACACACACACCGTTTTTGTATTTGTCAAGCAAGGTTTCTTATCTGAAAACTTGCGTTGAAACAGATATTGTTATACTCTAGGAGAGTCATGCTGCCAATAAAAACTCATGCAATTGTTGGTTTACTCTTCAATTTGTTATAAACATCCAGTTGGTTAGTTTATTTGTTTATTGTCAAAGCTCTTTTGTCACACATTATATAACCTCCTCAGTGTTATTTAGTATCTCTCCTGTGTTTTGTCTGACACCATCTAGTTTTTGTGAACTCACAAAAACAAGAGATTATTTCTTTTGTTGTTTAGTAAAAATTAACACAACACATTGATTACATCTGAAGGAGGTAAGTTGACAAAGATTTATTTAATGTCTATATTAATGTGTGTAAATAATAGAATTATGTGAACCCTTCAACGATACAGTAATTATATACAAGTGAAAATATAACAACATTCGAAAAATATATTTCTTCAATATAGTCAATGTTAATCCTAACTTTGCTGAGTGCTTCTCTATACATGGCTTTATGATCATCTCTCCAAAACATGTACCAGACAGTGTTTCAGGTAGCTCTTTACAGTATTAGAACCTTATTATGTCACCAACGAAACCCTACACTAACAGATGTCCCTTCAATATCAAAACAGCTTCCTGAAATACAGTTACTCAATCCCTATTTCACAGGCTAACCCAGACATAGTCCTAATGAAAGGAAATCCTTGTGGAATCATAGGGGTACCTTAGTGACATACAACATTTATTGGGTATTTTAGACCTGGTGGAGACAACACCCTCCTTCCAGATCTGAATACACTTGATTTCTTCCAGAGAAAGGGATATAGGTGTATATATATATATATATATATATATATATATATTGTATGGACCTGTAAATCTTGGGTAGTTGTAGGGGTACTTTAGTGGATTTCAGTCTTTCTTGCACATATTTTAAAACGTGATGGATCCCATCTCCTCTCTCCAGGTCAGAACACAATTGAGATCTGAATAAAACTTCAAGTAAAATCAGATATTGTATGGATTCATATAGATTCATTAGACTCTTGGTCTAGTCACAGCTGATTCCTCCCGGAGAAGGAGAGAGAAGTGAGAAAAAGATATTGAGAAAGAATTGACTCCTACTAATATAAAGGTGGAAGTTAAACTGGTGTTGACATGTCATCAGGAGAGGGGATGATAGCTATGTTAGAAAGTCCTATAAGAATGAATTTGTCTTTGGTTGTTTAATAAAAACTAACAACACAACACATTGATTATATGTGAAAAAAGTAAGTTGACAAAGATTTACTTAATGTCTATATTAATGTAAATAATATAATTATGTGAACCCTTCAACGATACAGTAATTATATACAAGTGAAAATATATATAACATTACCACTAATACTAAATACTATACAGTACATTAGATAATGTAGTCCTTGATATACTGTCTGATAACCACTAATACTAACTACTGTGCTATATTGTACATTAGATAATGTAGTCCTAGATACACTATGTCTGGTAGCTACTAATACTAACTACTGTACTGTACTGAACATTAGATAATGTAGTCCTAGATACACTATGTCTGATAGCCACTAATACTAACTACTGTACTGTAGATTAGATAATGTAGTCCAGAGTACACTATGTCTGACAGCCACTAATACCAACTACTGTACTATACAGTGCATTAGATATTTTAGTCCTAGGTACACTGTCTGATAGCCATTAATACTAACTACCGTACTGTACATTAGATAATATAGTCCTAGATACACTGTTTCTGATAGTCACTAATACTAACTACTATACTGTACATGAGATAATGTAGTCCTCTGATAGTCACTACTATATATGTAGTTCTCAGGGAGATTCATCGAGACAAAACGTGTGACATGGCCTCCTTTTTAAATACATATAGAACCCATTTCATATTATAATGTGTTTGGTTACTTCATTGACACGTGTACAGTTGACATTGTTCTCAGGGAGATTCAGTGTGACAATTCTATGTAACAACGTATCCCCTATAATTACTGGTACAATTTATTATTTTTGCCAGCTGGGAGAAATGAAAGAATGAGAAATAAAGTGTCTTGTTCTATGCCCCAATGTACAGAACGCCTGGTCTGGGATTCGAATTCACGAACCATACGTTCGTGAATTACACGCTTTCATCGCCCAAACCTGGTTTCCTCCACACAAAATACACCAGAATGTTTTAATCCGGATTAATTGACGAACAAGAATTACAATAAGTCGCTGAGAGTGATCTCCCTAGACTGACTTTAAAATCTTTTCTTCTTACATTAGAAATTAATTTGTTTCATCTCCGACTGAAAGACTCTGGAGTTTTTACCTGTCTTGGGTTTAATTAATGAGGAATTTTGAGGTATTTATAACAATTATTAATTATTTCATTACTGAGATATCATTTGAAGGATTTACTAAAGTTTTTAATTATTAATTATTTTATTAGTAACTTAATATGTGGTTCTTGTATAAAATTATGTTGGAAGATTTTAGGAAAAAGCTATGTAGCGGGTGTCGGTAAAATAGACTCCCAGGCTATGTAGCTGGTAAGAGTGTCAGACTCCATGTGTTGCGGCCCTTTTTGGTCTGAGTTGACACAATTTAAAATCTTTTCCACCATCAATTATTAAAAAACAAGTTAAAATCATTAGTCGTCCATTCGTAAAGTACATTACACTTTAGTTACATATACATCTACTGTATTATATATACACACATCTATCGTGTTACATACACACATCTACTGTGTTACATACAGACACATCTACTGTGTTACATACACACACATCTACTGAGTTACATACACACACATCTACTGAGTTACATAAACATCTACCGTGTTACATACACACATCTACTGAGTAACATACATACACATCTACCGTGTTACATACACACAGATCTACTGAGTTAGATACACACACATCTTTAACGAAAGGTATAAATGAGAAAGAAATGGTTATATAATGGATAGTATGGTAATATGTATAGAATAGATATGTTGGTTATTTAGTTGTTATGATAATAACAATGTTGTTAGAAGAGATAACATGAATAATAGGAATAATAACATGAATATGATATAAAGGATATAAGAATGATTTGATATATATAGTTTACTTCACGTGAATTAAAAGGTACAAATAAACAAGTTACCATAAGTTGCAAAGATTGACAATATTATTTTGTTGTTGAAGTGTAGGCTGTTGTAGTCTGTTGTTGTTGGTGTTAAAAAGGCGAGTTACAGATAATTGTTGTTGTTGTTGGAATTCGTAGTAATAGTTGTTAGACCGTGTTAGTTAGAGAGAGATGAGATATGGTTCGTATATCTCTGAATGGTCTGAAGTAACTGAGAAATACCGTGAACTGCATATCTTCCACATTTGTGTTCTGTATAGCAGGGTTCCAATCGCTCTGGACGTATCTGTAGACTTCATGGGGTCTGTTGAATAGTGGTGAATCTTTACATAGCTTGTTCTGGAGTGGGGTGCTCCGATGTCTCTGGCTGTAGACTACTGGGGTCTATTTATAGCAGTAAATCCTTACATATTTAGTTGTATATCCTATCACTTCGATGTCTCTGTGGAATGGCTTGTACATGGTCTGCATATAGCTGTCACTTCCTGTCCCCCAACCTGAACTTGTTAACACAATAAATGTGGTGACCTAAAATTTAACCTTTAGGTATCACCTGAAGTTCAAGGCGCGGAGAGATTTCGCTACACATCTACTGTGTTACATACACACATCTACTGTTACATACACACATCTACTGTGCTACATAGACATCTACTGTGTTACCTACACACACATCTACTGTGTTACATACACACACATCTACTGTGTTACATACACACACATCTACTGTGTTACATACACACACATCTACTGTGTTACATACACACATCTACTGCGTTACATACACATACATCTGTGTTACATACACACATCTACTATGTTACATACACACGCATCTACTGTGTTAGATACACACACATCTACTGTGTTACATACACACACACATCTACTGTGTTACATACACACACATCTACTGTGTTACACACACACATCTACTGTATTACATACACACACATCTACTGTGTTACATACACACACATCTACTGAGTTACACACACACACATCTACTGTGTTACATACACACATCTACTGGGTTACATACACACACATCTAATGTGTTACATATGCACATATACTGTGTTACATACACACACATCTACTCATACATATTCATAAATAGACACACAATACTAAATAATTATTACATACACACACATCTATGTAATGATTGAGGAAGGAAGGGGCTGGTGAAACGCTATAGCGATGTGTGTGTTGCGTACCTTTAAGGTTTACCGGCTTCGTAGCCTATTCGAAGATTTTATTATAATTATGAACCTTGTATTTCAATTAATTATGACTAATTTTGAGCTATTTATCACAATTGTTAGTTAATTACTAACATAGTAACTTAACATATGGTTGTTATATAGAATTTGGTTGGAAGACTTTAATTTAGATAGGAACCATTTCCATAGAACGAGAACCAATTTTGGCTGGGTTTCTACCATATAATTGCGTGAATACACAATTATATATGTATGTGTATATATATATAAACAGTATATATATATAGTATACAAAAGATGTAGTGGGATAATGAGTTATCTTAAGACAAGTCTGTCCAGATAGCTGCGCTGTAGCTTACATTTATTAGGACTGTGTTGGCTAGCAGGCCTGTATTTTGGGATCTAGCTGGTCCATTATGAGGGAGGTCTGGTTAGTTGACTGCACCATGCTTTACTTGTGGTATATGTATGTATAGAAATAAGTTATTGTATATGTATAATTGTCCATCTATATATATACATGTGTAGCAAGAGTTGCCTCCCCTGCAATGACAAACTCATCACCGCTCTCTAGACAGGAAGTAGGGGGAGTTGCTTCCCTTTGGGATTGACAGACTCCCTGTTGGTCACTCCCGGTCAACTCATATAAAAGGAGCAGTTTACCACGAGATCTCTCTCTCGCCTCCTGATTCCTGAAGTGGTAACACCTTCGACCCTAGCTTGTGATGATTCCTTCTTGACGACCCTTTCGTTACCAAGAACAATGCAACTTGCAGCCTGAGATGAGAGCCTAAGATGTCTCTAACAACTTCAGCCTTGTATTATGACCATCGGGTAACAAATCCTTATATTTAATGCCTTTGACTTCCATGAAGTAAAAACTTTATTATAACACACACACCGGTATTTACTGTCTTTTATATTATATTGTATGTACACCGATACTAATTTCCTAAAGTGGTGACCCCCGACGTGATTTTTAAAAAAAGAATGGGAAATGGTATACAGTGTATTTAATATGATATAAAAAAAAAAAAGAGAGACAGAAGAAAAAGAGAAAAATATTACAATTTAATACAAAACGAACACCTACAATTATTGACACACAGACAAACCGCAATTGTATATATGTTTTTGCCTTCTGTTTTCTCTCCTTTTCTGCCTTTCGCTTCTCTGGCTAAAAATTTCTGAGGATGACAAGATGGAGTCTCTCTTCTCCATCAATAGTGTTTTTGGCGCGAAATAGTCCGCCATGTTGGATTTTTTTTTGATTTTTTAGGTTCCTTGCCCTTACCTTAGTATAACAGCATTCAATTAATCGCTTGTTCGCATATTGTCCCGGATGCATTATTTTTCCGGTCCAGTGGTCTGACGAAAAAATTTAGTTTTCCTTTTCTGTTACGTTAGAGACATTTTTCCAAACGGTAGATTGCCTACCAATTGCATACCAATGGCTTCCCACTCTGTTCTGCCAACGTACACGGGCGACGTGAGGCTATGGTTCTCGCAGTTAGAAGCTTTCTTCAGGGCGAACAGAGTTGACGAGGAACTACAACATTCTGTGGTCCTTAGCGCAATTCCGCCGGCAATTCTCCCAGCGGTTAAGGACCTCGTGTTAGAGGCAACCACAGACTCGTCGTACACGTCTCTGAAGGCTGAAATACTCAGCCGGACAGAACAGTCTTCAGAAAAGAGATTTAGGGCTCTGGTCCATCTGGAGCATATAGGGGATGGCACCCCATCGAACCTCCTTAGGCGAATGAAGGACCTAACGGAGGGGTCTGCAGTGGAAACTGTCCTGCTGAAGCAGTTGTTCTTTTCGCGCCTGCCGACCAACGTACAGGCTATTTTGGCCCCCATGAGGGATACAAGCATGGTGGAGCAGCTTGCCTCATCTGTGGACAAAATTTTCGAGGTGACGAATGCCGGAGACAGCGACCCCCTTGCCGCTGTTCAACACCCAGCTCGGGCCACACACGGCCATGCGATCTACGCGGCAGCACCAACAGACAGCTCGACTATTATTGCGATGCAAAGGTCCATTCAGGAGCTCACCATTGAGCTCCACAAGATGAAGGCCTTGTGTGGTGGCTGTTCGCAAAGTTTCAGACGGAGTTCTAAGTCACCAGCTTCATCTCTATGCTGGTACCACGAGCGATTTGCTGAGAACGCGAAGCACTGCGTGCAACCTTGCTCCTATCATAAGGCGGGAAATGCATAAGAGGTCCTCTGATGGGGACAGATGACCTCAACATAAAGCCACCAAACCGCCATTTCTTCATTAAGGACCTAATATCCGGAAGAGGTTTCCTCGTGGATACAGGAGCCTCCTGTAGTATCTGGCCGGTCCATTGCCTGAAAGATATCCCCATAGAGTCATCTGTTACGCTGCAGGCAGTTAACCACTCGTCTATAAAGACGTACGGGCAAATCTCGCTCCCTCTTAAATTCCTAAATCTTCGAAGGGATTTTAAGTGGATTTTTACGGTTGCCGATTTGCCATATCCCATCTTAGGAGCGGATTTCCTCCACAACTTCTCTTTAACTGTGGACGTCCGTGGCCAACGCCTGGTGGATAACATCACCGGCTTTTCAATTCATGGCCAGGAAGCCAATGCCCCAATAGTCAGCCCCATGTTCTTTATCGCCGCCGCTGGAGACGCCTACCATGCGTTACTAGGTTCTTTCCCGGAGCTCACGGATGGAAATTTTCGAGTCACTGACCCAACACACTCGACCGAACATTTTGTTTCCACCACCGGTGCCCCAGTGTTTTCGCGTACACGCCGCTTACCGACGGAAAAATTAAAGGCAGCACGGTCCGAGTTCGACCATATGCTGCAGCAGGGCATTATTCGCCCATCTACGAGTCCTTGGGCTTCACCGTTACACATGGTGCCCAAGACTTCCGGCGACTGGAGACCCACGGGGGATTATAGGAGGTTAAATGCCATGACTGTCCCGGATAGGTATCCCATTCCCCATCTCCACGATTTTGCATCTTCACTGCAGGGGTGTAAGATTTTTTCTAAGTTAGATTTAGTGCGAGCCTACCACCAAATTCTGGACAGGAAGGAGGATATTCCGAAAACGGCGATTACAACCCCTTTCGGATCATTCAAATTTTTGACCATGCCTTTCGGACTCAGGAACGCCGCTAGCACTTTTCAGCGGTTCATAGACGAGGTCACGCGTGGTCTGGACTTCGTCTATGCTTACATAGACGATATTCTCGTCGCTAGTTCCTCTCCGGAAAAGCATATGCGCCACATGCTTCTCTTACTTCGGCGACTTCAGGATTACCGCGTTCGCGTGAATCCTGCAAAGTGTGTTTTCGGTTCCACTTCCCTACATTTTTAGGCCACCTCATCGACGCCGAAGGTATTAGGCCGCTCCCTCAGCGAGTTCAAGCCATACAGGAGTTACCTGCGCCTACTACACTTCACCAGTTGCGTCACTTCTTAGGCCTAATCAATTTCTATAGGCGTTTCATTCCTCGTGCTAATTGGCTATCTTCCCTTACTGACATTTTAAAAAATTGTCGTAAGAAGAATGAAGACATTTCCTTGACACAAGGACAGCTTCAGGACTTCCAGTCTGCCAAGTCAGCACTCACTAGTTCTTCTTTGCTAGCCCATCCGGTACCAGAGGCCAAGCTTTCGCTTTGTGTTGATGCATCTGATACAACTGTGGGAGCAGTTTTACAGCAGTCTTACGCTGAAAACCAACAACCTTTGGCATTTTTCTCGAGGAAGTTGAAACCAGCAGAAACGCGTTACAGCACGTTTGGGCGGGAATTATTAGCCATATATCTGTCGGTGAAACATTTCTCTCATATCCTTGAGGGGAGAAATTTTACGGTTTTTACCGACCACAAACCGTTGACCTTCGCTTTGAGGGCCAAAGCTGACAGATATTCGCCCAGAGAGACAAGGCACCTGGACTACGTTTCACAATTTACAAACGATATCCAGCACATTGCCGGCTTGCACAACATAGTTGCAGACGCATTATCACGTTTGACAATTAGCTCCATCTCGTCATCCCAGGAGATCGACTTAGGTCGTTTAGCTGCAGACCAACCTGCACTCCAATCGTTGGACACTCTTTCTACTGAATTTGTGACTTGCATTTTCAAATATCTGCCCTTGTCCACCACCGACAGGCAGATTCTATGTGATGTATCCACTGATGCACCACGACCACTTGTTCCTGAGACTCACCGTCGGGAGCTCAACGGATTCGGACCACAGCCTATCATCCTGCTTCAAATGGAATGGTGGAATGATTCCACCGCCAATTAAAGGCCGCTCTTCGCGCCTATCCAGACTCTCAACATTGGAGCGAGTACCTTCCTATTGTGTTATTAGGAATTCGGTCATCAATAAAGGAGGACCTTGGGTTCTCCCCAGCCGAATTAATTTACGGTGTTCCTCTAGCGTTGCCTGGGCAAATGCTTGCCCCTGTTGATCTTGCTTTCCAAGATCCGCTTTCCTACGTATCCCGTCTGTGTTCTTATTTTCAGGACCTGCCGCCGATGGATACGAGGAAGCAAACTGTAAAACCTGCGGTCCCAAGAGACATTGCCTCGTGGACCCATGTGTTCGTAAGGAACGATGCTGTGAGACCACCCCTCACACAACCATACTCTGGACCCTACCGTGTGTTAGCACGCACTGACAAACATTTCACTGTAGACGTTAAGGGGTCCAGAGGGACAATTTCGGTGGATAGACTGAAAAGGGCACACAATGACGCTCGTACACCCGTGCCACAAATACCCAAATCTTTCTCTCTTGTGCATACACCGGCTCCTTCTGCCCCACCGTTCACCTACATACAAGACTACGACCCGTTCCGGTCGGAGAGTCCACTGGCCCAAAAAGTTCTGCGAAACTAGTTTTATGTGAACTGGCCATTGGAGCCTTATATATATATATTTTTTTTCTTTCTTGCTGTTCTTGTTATTTATTGATTTATTGTATTGCAATGTACCTCTCATTACCATTTCACTGGATGTATATATATGTTTTTCGTTTCCTTTACAACGAACATTTTAAGCTATATTCCTCTATTTGCCGGTTTATAAATTTACCACGTAAATTTGCCGTTGAAAACCGCGCATTTATTAAGAATGCTTATTTCTCTGGTCGCTGGCCTCTTGACCCTTCCAGGTCAACGAATTCACAACATCAACAACAACAACACAGCTTCATCAACAACTAAAACCAGCAGAACAAGCCAAACAATTTATTTCTGCAGCACTCTGCCTGTGAGAAATTCCCTTCGGAAGTTGGAAATTTCATGTTATACCACAGACCAGAAACCACCTGCATTCATTCTCTGGAACACATTCTTAACTGCTGTCATGTGACTGCACACATGTTAACTGTATTTTAGATATTTGAACTTTTGACCTCTTCTCTTACTTTCATTACTTTGTACCATAATTTTCATGCCTCTTACATGCTCGCCATCTTACTCCATGCATGCTTCTTTCGATTTTTATGTTTTAAAAATCTGGCGGGAGGTAGTGTAGCAAGAGTTGCCTCCCCTGCCATGACAAACTCATCACCGCTCTCTAGACAGGAAGTAGGGGGAGTTGCTTCTCTTTGGGATTGACAGACTCCCTGTTGGTCACTTCCAGTCAACTCATATAAAAGGAGCAGTTTACCATGAGATCTCTCTCTCGCCTCCTGATTCCTGAAGTGGTAACACCTTAGACCCTAGCTTGTTATGATTCCTTCTTGACGACCCTTTCGTTACCAAGAACAATGCAACTTGCAGCCTGAGATGAGAGCCTAAGATGTCTCTAACAACTTCAGCCTTGTATTATGACCATCGGGTAACAAATCCTTATATTTAATGCCTTTGACTTTCATGAAGTAAAAACTTTATTATAACACACACACCGGTATTTACTGTCTTTTATATTATCTTGTATGTACACCGATACTAATTTCCTAAACATGTATGTTTAGGTATGTGTTTACATGCATATATACATTTTCAGATGTATACACGTAAGAGTATATATATATGTATATCTATAAATATATATACATACATATGAGAGGAAGGTGTCGTGTCGCGTATACACGCCGCCTTGCCGCCTGCCTTTTCCAGCAGCGACTACAAGCGTACGGGTCGGCGGCAGAACCGCCTAGCCGGCGGGCTGGATTCCTTCCCGATGTTTATATTTATATATCAATCATCTTTTAATATATACATGTATATATAAAATATATACAGGGTCTCCCCTCAAAAATGTATTCACACTTCAACTACAGTCGATGTAAATGTGTATACATATTTTAGAGACACCCTGTATATATACATATCATGTAACGTGACTCCTATTATTATTGGTTGTACAGATCGTCACAAATGAAAATATTAATTTCGACCAAGATTCAATATTTAATGGAATTAACTGGAATTAGGAAATAAGACAATTAAACAGTGAAATGAAGACATAAGAGGTAGATAGAGTAAAAGAGAGGGGGAGAGAGAATTAACACAGTTTTGTCTTTCTATCTCTCTCACTCCTCCTCCTTACATATATTATTGTCTCTTACTACTCCTCATAAAAGCAGATCGCCATGCCACCTTTCGAGTAAACTAAGAAACTCTGAAAGGCTGTGGGCGATAACTCTTTTCCAAGATTAAGAAACCAGCCCAGTTTGAACCATGTAACACGTTAGTAAACCAGACTGCAAACCATTCGATCATACTAGTAAATGATTGTAGCGTAAACAGTGATACTATATAAAAGCAGTAGGAGATAACTCTGTAGGCACTATAGTGAACTACGTGAGATTCGAACCCTTGTAAGATGAGAGAGCTGAGGTTTGTAAGCCGAGTCGCTACTAATTCAGCCACATTAAAGTTTATAAAGAGAGGGCGGTGGATTGGCAGTATCGGTAGAGGGTCGGACGCCATGCTTTCCAGCATAGTTACGTCCCTTTACGATCTGAGTTCAAATCCCGCCGAGGTTGACTTTGCCTTTCATCCTTACGGGGTCGATAAAATAAAGTACCAGTAATGAACTGGATAATTGCTGGCCTTGTGCCTAAAGTAGAAACAATTAAAGTTTATAAAGAGAGGACATTTTGTTTTTCTCTCTTTTAACCTCAACATTTCACTGTTTTATTGTCTTATTTCCTAATAAATTCCACTTAATTCCATTAAACATTCAATCTTGGTCATAATATACTACTGAATCTATATTTTTGTCACAATTACAACTTTTATTTCGACATATTTCATTAATATATAGTATTATTATTAAGTTAATGTGACCAACACGTTAATTTTATTTAGTATCCACATTTTCTTCCATGTTTAACAGATTCTACACAAATTTGTTAATAAAATACATGTATATTTAATTACACACATGTAGGAGACACGTTTAATGATATGTATATTACAGTGTCCCCCAAAAATGTATACACACTTACATAGACTGTAGTTGAAGTGTGTATACATTTTTGGGGAGACCCTGTATATATTTTATATACACATATGTTAAAAGATGATTAATATATGAAGAAAAACATATATATATAAATAAACACACACATAGATATGTATTCCATTAAATATTTTACAATTGTATATATATATATATATATAAATAATCACACACATAGATATGTATTCCATTAAATATTTTACAATTGTATATATATATATATATATATATATATATATATATATATATATATATATATATATATATGGAAAAAATGAAATTTCATTTCTCACTCTTAGTACGGCTGATACTTAAATATAAGTATGTATACGTACATACATATATGTATACAGACGTACAGTAGTATGTATATACATACATACATGCACACATGTATATATGTACGTATGGGTTTACCGAACATTTATTATAATGTTCGGTTTGTTTGTAAACAAACAGCCCGAATTAAGCCGTACAGTGTTCGGCAACCATCGTTGCCCTTTTGTTCAACACTGACAAAGGAACGATAAACTAGTTTCAAGCTTATTAGCTATCGTCAGCATCGTATACCTTCCTGTCAGGTGATTGAACGTTTGAAAGTATATACTTTCCTTATGCATATTAACGGCTGAGCAGCCTAATTTGCATATCGATGAGTTAGTCGGCTGGGCCGTACTGAAACGATAAATGGAAAGAATGAAATTTAATTTCTCACTCTTAGTACGGCTGATACTTAAATATAAGTATGTATACGTACATACATATATGTATACAGATGTACAGTAGTATGTATATACAGCTAGAAACTAGTTCATCGTTCCTTTGTCAGTGTTGAACAAAAGGGCAACGATGGTTGCCGAACACTGTACGGCTTAATTCGGGCTGTTTGTTTACAAACAACCTGAACATTATAATAAATATTCGGTAAACCCATACGTACATATATATATATGTGTGCATGTATGTATGTATATACATACTACTGTACGTCTGTATACATATATGTATGTACGTATACATACTGATATATATATACTCTTATGTGTATACGTCTGAAAATGTATAAATGTATGTAAATATATTTTTATACATACATTTATACACATCAAATATTTTATTATATATTTATATACATACAATGAATTATTAACTTATTAAAAACTACAATGTATGATTAAATTATGTTTTATTATAATTGATCTAAATTAATGTTAAAATAAATTTTAAAAAATCTAAATAAACAGTTTATTTGTCAACATAACCATTGTGATAATATTGGTTTCTTATATAGACATAAGACCAACAATTTTGGGGGAGGGGAAAGTAGATTAAATCAACACCAGTGCATTACTGGTACTTTATTTTCTCAACCCAGTAAGGATAAAAGGCAATGATAACCTCGGAGGGATTTGAACTCAGATCATACCCTCGTCATAATATTACAAATAAAAAGAGAGGGAGTCGGGCTACTAACTGTAAGGTTCTTGTCTTTTGGTGGGGTGTTGTGTTGGTTGTTGGATAGGAGCTGTTGGCCGATGGGTTGAGCATGTAGTGTCACTGAACCACTATCAAGGCTGCGATAGTGATGCTTCTGTGGTTTCATATTTCAACACAGGCAAATTCATTCAATTGCTACAGGTCTGACCCTTAGTCTGAATTATATCTACTTATGTAGGTAAAGGAAAGTTATGTTTCTCTTTGTCGAATAAATAAATGCACAATCAAGTCTAACAATCATTTTATTTAATGCAATAATTTAGTAAATTTCCTACAACGTCAATATTTTGAGGAGCGGGTCTTTCCACGTCTGTTCATGTACGTGGTCCAAAAAGAGTGTGTGAACCTGTGGCTGTGTCCGGGTGTATTTTTGCCTCCCTTCCCTGAAGGGTTGTTAAGGGGAGGCAACTGCTAGCTACCAAGCGACCATCTCAGCCACTACATTCACCTCGGAGCAGATTTTTTGTCGCAAAATCGTTAACAATGAAGCGAAGGTAGTTTACAAAATGTAGAAGAATGTATCAACAAAAAAAAAACGTACAGTAAAAGATGCAAAATGCATGAAAAGATAACACTCTTCGCAATAAAGGGGCCCCAGATGCGATAAACAAGGAAAAAAAATGTTTTGCTAGGCAATGAAAATGCCATATGTAGCATAGTTATAAAAATGCACCAAAAAAAAAGGGACTGTGTCAGAATTGACAACAGTCGTAATGTTACGCAAAATATAATATATTGACACTGCCGTAGGCAGTCAAGAATCCATAAGTAACAAAATGCAATGTACAACAAAAACAATTGGAAGGAAAAAAATAACAAAACAAAACAAAAAAAAAATATATATATATAATTCAGTTTATATTACTGCATAGCTTACGGGGCCAATGCACCCTTCGCCCAGAACGGGTCGTAGTTCTGTGTGTTGATGGTGGGGGAGGGGAAGAAATAGGCCTGTGTGGCAAAGAAAAAGAGGGGGGCATTTGAGTTTCAAGTGTCATTGTGTCATTGTCCAGGTTTGCTCGTTTGAGACGATCAACGGAAACCGTTTCCCTGGAACCCCGAATGTCCAGTGTGAAATGTTTGTCTGTGCGAGCAAGCACACGATAGGGTCCAGAGTACGGCCGTTGAAGAGGGGGTCTCACGGCGTCGTCTCTAACGAACACATGGGTCCACAAGGCAATATCCCTTGGGACGGCAGTTTTTACAGTCTGCTTCCTAGTGCCCATCGGTGGTAGATCCTTGAAATAAGAGTGAAGCCGGGACACGTAGGAAGCGGGGTCCTGCGAAGTCAGGTCAAAAGGGGCCAGCATTTGCCCCGGTAACGCCAGAGGCGTACCATAAACTAATTCGGCAGAGGAGAACCCAAGGTCCACCTTTACCGTCGACCGAATACCCAACAATACAATGGGTAGGTACTCGCTCCAACGTGAAGAGTCCATGGAAGCCCTTAAGGAGGCTTTGAGCTGCCTGTGGAATCTTTCCACCATTCCGTTTGAGGCTGGGTGGTAAGCCGTGGTTCTTATTCGAGTAGCCCCCAGGATTTGAGTTAGCTCTCGGAAGAGGTTAGACTCGAATTGACGACCACGATCCGTTGTTATGGTGGTTGGTACACCGAAACGAGCGATCCACGAAGATACGAGGGTACGGGCTGTGGTTTCGGCGGTGATATCTGTTATAGGGACGGCTTCAGGCCAACGCGAAAAACGGTCAACAATCGTCAAAAGATACGAAAAACCACGACTAACCGGCCACGGGCCGACGATGTCCACATGAATGTGACGAAATCTTGCATCGGGGCAGGTGAAGGTTCCGAGAGGAGCCTTAACATGTCTATGAACTTTCGCTTGTTGGCAAGCGACACAGGAACGACACCAAGCAGCAATGTCACGTCTCATACCAGGCCAGAAAAATCTGGCTGTTATGAGTTTTACTGAGGCTGATACTCCTGGGTGAGAAATGCCATGTAAAGCGAGAAACGCAGTTCGTCGATGTTCCACTGGGACTAGAGGTCGTGGTGAGTCCAACGAAACATCACACAGTATCTGTCCGTCAGCAGTTGAGATCGGAATGTATTTCAGTTTGCAATGCACAAACTCTGGCGATGTAACATCCAACGATTCGAGAGTGGGTTGGGCAGCTGCCATTCGATGTAAATCTATCTCCTCGGAAGACGAAATCGATGCGATCGGCAGGCGAGACAGCGCATCGGCCGCTGTATTCAAAGAACCCGGAATATGTTGAATGTCGTTCGTGAACTGTGAGATGAAGTCCAGATGTCTCGTTTCTCTGGGCGAGTATTTGTCTGCCTTAGTTCGAAGAGCAAACGTCAAGGGTTTATGATCAGTGAAAATGGTGAATGTTCTACCTTCAAGTACATGAGCAAAATGTTTCACTGATAAATAAATTGCTAATAGCTCCCTTCCAAAGGTGCTATAGCGAGTTTCTGCAGGCTTTAACTTCCTCGAAAAGAACTCGAGTGGTTGCTGTACCCCATCACCCTTCTGCTGTAAGACTGCGCCCACGGCGCTATCCGAAGCATCAACACTGAGCGATAGCTCGGCGTTGGGTACTGGGTGGACGAGCAAAGACGCGTTCGCTAACGCCTTTTTCACTTTTTTAAAATCATCAAGCTGCGTTTCATTTAAGGAAATGTCCATATTCTTACGCCCGCAACCCTTAAAAATCTCTGTCAACGAGAACAGCAATTTGGAACAACCAGGTACGAATCGCCTATAAAAATTTACAAGGCCCAGGAATTGACGCAATTGACGCAGTGAACTTGGCGGAGGCAAATCCGATACTGCCTTAACCTTCTCAGGAAGAGGTCGAATACCGTCGGCGTCAATCAGATGGCCTAAAAATGTTAGTGAAGTCGAGCCGAAAACACACTTGGAAGCATTAATTCGAACATTATATCTCTGTAAACGTCGAAATACGAGATCCAGATGCTTTGAATGCTGCTGAGGGGAAGAACTAGCAATCAACACGTCGTCGATATACGTGTACACAAAATCCAGGCCCCGAGTAATATCATCCATAAATCGTTGGAAGGTACTTGCAGCGTTTCTAAGACCGAAAGGCATAGTGAGGAACTCGAACGATCCGAAAGGAGTGGCAATAGCAGTCTTTGGGATATCCTCCTCGTTAACCGGAATTTGGTTATAAGCGCGGATCAAATCAAGCTTAGAAAAGATTCTGCAACCCTGCAATGACGACGCAAAATCCTGCAAATGCGGGATTGGATAACGGTCAGGCACAGTAATCGCGTTTAAGCGTCGGTAGTCACCCGTCGGTCTCCAATCCCCAGAAGATCTAGGTACCATATGCAGAGGCGATGCCCAAGGACTTGTGGAGCGCCGAATTATTCCCAATTCCAGCATGTGGTCGAATTCAAGGCGTGCAGCTTTCAACTTCTCTGTAGACAATCTTCGAGGACGTGAGAAAACAGGTGGGCCTGTAGTGGATATGAAGTGTTCAATCGCATGATCCGGGCTAGTTATTCTTAACTTTCCTTGCGTCAACTGAGGGAATGAATGTAGCAGGCTTTGATACTGGTTGCCCACTTCAGCCAAGAAAAAGGAAGGGCTGACGGTGGCGACGTCCGTCTCTGAACCCTCGAAAGAAAGGCCTGTTTCAGAATCAACAAGGCGTTGTCTGCGAATGTCCACCAACAAGGAAAAATGGTGGAGAAAGTCCGCTCCCAAAATGGCGTATGGCAAGTCGGCGACAGTAAACTTCCACCTTAAATCACGCCGCAAATTTTTTAACCGAAGCGGAAGCGAAATTTGCCCATACGTTCGAATGGCCGTGTGGTTGACTGCTCGTAGATTTATATCTGCTTCGGCTGGGCTTTTTTTGAGATAACTGACAGGCCAAATACTCAGCGACGCGCCAGTATCGACAAGGAAATATTTTTTTGACCGCAGGTCGTATACGAAAAGATGGCGGTTCGGTCGGTTTTCCCAGAGTTCACTAGCCGCTCCTAGTGGCTCTGCTTTGCGTTTCCCGATCTCTTATAATCACAGGGCGTGCGACAACGTTGCGCCCTACTGCCGAAGTTAGCATGGTACCAACACAACGAAGAATTATTGTTGCCTGCGTTGTAGTGCTGGCGATGAATAGAGGACGGCGGCGAACGATACCTCAAACGTTGAGAAGGCTCTCTCTGATGTACCGTCAAATCCTCTACCTTTTTGGTGAGAGCTTCAATCAACTCCAACAGTTTGCCGTCGGCCACAGAAGAACTGCGTGGAGGGACGCAAGCTGAAGCCACATAAGCATTATGCTGATTGCTGTTCGAGTCCACCTCAAGTATCCTATCCGCGGACGCGGCAAGTTGCTCTAATGAATCCTTCTCTAAACTATTGACCAATATTCTTTGCGCACTTGGTGGTAGGCGTGAGAAAAAAAAGTTGCTTTATGAAGGGGGTGTCAATCCCCTGAGAGTCGCTCAACTCCCGCAAATGTCGCAAATAGGAGCTCGGCTTCCTGTCACCCATTTGAGCATCGTCCAACAACTCCCGAAAACGGCTCTCTACCGACTTGGTATTTCGGCGAAGGATTTCTTTTTTTAATGAGCCGTAGGTAACGTCGGCGTCTAAATCCGTCACAACGTCCCTCACCGAGAATGCCAAGGAAACAGGTAGGCCATTGATCAGGACCTTCAGCCTATGCTGTTCCTTTGTCCTCGTCAATTCGAAGAAACATTCCAGCTGCGCAAACCACAACTTGATGTCGCCTGCGAAGGACGGCAAATGATGTTGACTCATGGTGCCACGTATTTGATGACTTTTTGGTGTTGGTCAATAGTTAGCCAGGTGTTGCTGCTGATTGCTGGTAATTTTTTTCTTTAAAAAAAAATATTCCAAAGAAAATTTTAATAATAAAAAAAAATCATTTTCCATGAAAATTGATGGTCAGATAATCCAAGATGGCTGATTTAAAATGTGTCCATGATGAAGCCGTCATGAGGCACGATGCAGCCAATCAGATGGCTGGGATTGGAGAAGACAGGCTGAACGCGGGAAAACGAAATATCTCCATTTGTAATTTCCACAGAATGTTGGAAGCAAAAATCTATTTCCAGAGAAATCCTTTTTTTTTTTTTTTTTTTTTTTTTTTTTTTGTGTGTTGTATTTTTGTGTTTGTCTGTATGCGTGCTATAACAAATGGAATATAATGAATTTTAAGGACTTACGCTAAGTGATTCGGACATTCCAAATGTTAAGCCATTCCACATTGCCGTTAAAAAGAATTTCGGACTCCAATAGGCTGCGTTTTCATTCTTTATCGTCAGGGTCGCCAATAAAGGAAAGTTATGTTTCTCTTTGTCGAATAAATAAATGCACAATCAAGTCTAACAATCATTTTATTTAATGCAATAATTTAGTAAATTTCCTACAACGTCAATATTTTGAGGAGCGGGTCTTTCCACGTCTGTTCATGTACGTGGTCCAAAAAGAGTGTGTGAACCTGTGGCTGTGTCCGGGTGTATTTTTGCCTCCCTTCCCTGAAGGGTTGTTAAGGGGAGGCAACTGCTAGCTACCAAGCGACCATCTCAGCCACTACATAGGTTTAACTTTACCAAGATTACCGAATCACTGCTCGAACTTGGGGCTTCTGAAACTAACTTATTGTGTTAGCAGATGTTGGATGAGAATCTTCACAAATAAAAATGTGGAGAAGCAAGGCGATAGATCTTTCTTTTTGTTTATGTTTGAATTAATCTTTATGTGTTTTATTTTCTTTTGCTTGTAAATACAACCCACGTGTTATAAGAGTGGTTGAGTTACTGCAGTGTTAATGCATCAGTGTGTGGAAGCCAGGTTAACAGTAGAAATCTTGTTGAGAGATGTACTGGTACCAACCACATAATTATGGAGATAACGTTCAGATGAATAATAAATTGTGGAATTTCCTAGCTTTCGTCCAGGTAAGGCTAAGTAGGCTTTTTGCTGTGTTACCTTAGGTTTGTAAGGGCTATTTAAGTGAATATTTCAGTGATTGATTTGTTGTTTTTGGTGGGTAGTCGCACGTGGTTGTATGTGTTGCTTATTTTGAATTAAGCGGAGTCCTGAAAAACCCGTCCTGCAGGGATGGCTTCCTAGACAGAATTTTGAGATGTATCAAAAACAGTGGAGGAGAAATAAATATAATACATTCAAGAAACATGCGTTACACGTGATTATGAATAAAATGTCAAACTGAAACTCGGATCACTCAATCCTGATATATATTTCATTAGTTTAGTTCCCGATTGTCTTTAAACTGGGGCTTAAAGCAACCGACCAAACAGTCCTTTCCTGATTCAAGAAGGTATGTGACCTGAAAAAAATTTGGCTGCTATTTCCAACAGGTCAAGTAACCACATAGAGGTCTTCACTCCTTCTCTCGAAACAACATATTTGTCGTTGTTAGTGGTTTTAGCCAAAAAGTTCTTGTTGAAATCAGTAATTTTTTACAGGAAAGTTAGGATTAACTAATGAACTTGATACAATTGAGTGAGTGAAGATTTTAGCTGGCTAACATAGAAAACACTTTTTAAATGAGACAGCACACTTTGTAGAATAATTATTTCAATGATGTTTTCTACCCTTTCTTTTCAACTTTCTCTTTCATTTCACTTGTTTTTCCTTCTTTTCTTTAACCTTCTTATTAGATTATATGTTGTCTTATATTTTCACTTGGACTCTATACTTCTCTGTGTTATATCTATAAGGTTCCATGTGAAACACCAAGCTTAATGTTTTGTGCCACATAGTACTCTGCACATACATCACGGCAAAAATTTCGCCAATCTACTACGGCCACATTCGCGATACGACATTCCTCTGAAATCTTCTTGGCTAAATCTTCTTTTGCCCCAAAATATAATATATCAACTATTTGTTCACACTTCAAATTGCTATTTTCTAAAAATATGCCTTTTCTAATAGAAACCTGTTTTCTACATGGTCTTTTACATGGCCAGATAATACCATCTGACAGATTTTGTTTCACTACATCCAACATACGTTGACCACATGAAGGGCAGACTTTTGTGTATTCAGAAGTCCTTGAATTTTCAACCAATTGACGGTATCTGCTGTAGTAGCGGTAGCGATGGAAAGATCGCGATGGTTAATTCCCTTAACACTTGAAT
Organism: Eledone cirrhosa; assembly: GCA_964016885.1. Lineage (NCBI taxonomy): Eukaryota > Metazoa > Mollusca > Cephalopoda > Octopoda > Eledonidae > Eledone > Eledone cirrhosa. The sequence continues at coordinate 28,703,656 of OZ024762.1, forward strand.
ATATTATAGAACTCATTTTTCAACTTGCAGATGCGTGTATTATCACAAAGTGAAGATTAAAGTTTATTTATTTATACATGGTGTTGGTGGTGTTGCTGATTGGTGGGGATTGTTTCCATGGGGACTGTCCCTTGTCTCCATGGGAACTATCCATGCTTTTGAATAAGGTTGGTGAAAATAATTTGTTTCTTCATAAATATATAGGGTTGGTGAAAAAAATTTGGTGACCAAAAAAAAAATTTGGTAAACAAACAGCCCAAATTAAGCCGTACAGTGTTCGGCAACCATCGTTGCCCTTTTGTTCAACACTGACAAAGGAACGATGAACTAGTTTCTAGCTGTATATACATACTACTGTACATCTGTATACATATATGTATGTACGTATACATACTTATATTTAAGTATCAGCCGTACTAAGAGTGAGAAATGAAAGTAGTATGTATATATATATACATACATGCACACATATATATATGTACGTATGCATTCACCGAACATTTATTATAATGCTTGGTGTGTTTGTAAACAAACATCCCGTATTAAGCCGTAGTGACTAGCAACCATCGTTGCTAATTTTTTCAACACTGACAAAGGAATGCTGTACTAGTTTCAAGCTTATTAGCTATCGTCAGCAACGTATACATTCCTGCCAGATTGTTGAACGTATATATATATACATACTACTGTACGTCTGTATACATGTATGTATGTACGTGTACATACTTATATTTAAGTAACAGCCGTACTAAGAGTGGGAAATGAAATTTCGTTTCATTTTTTCGGTTTATCGTTTTCGGTGCACCCGGCCGATTAACCCACTCGATATGCAAATTGGGCTACTCAGCCGTTAATATGCATAAGGTAAGTATATACGTTCAACAATCTGGCAGGAAGGTATACGTTGCTGACGATAGCTAATAAGCTTGAAACTAGTACAGCGTTCCTTTGTCAGTGTTGAACAAACGAGCAACGATGGTTGCTAGACACTACGGCTTAATACAGGATGTTTGTTTACAAACACACCGAGCATTATAATAAATGTTCAGTGAATCAATACGTACATATATATATATGTGTGCATGTATGTATATATATATATACATACTACTGTACATCTGTATACATATATGTATGTACGTGTACATACTTATATTTAAGTAACAGCCGTACTAAGAGTGGGAAATGAAATTTCATTTCATTTTTTCCGTTTATGTATATATATATATATATATATATATATATATAGTTGGGGAAAAACCTCGCAAAACTAATTCATATATATATATATATACACTTGTAAAATATTTAATGGAATACATATCTATAAATATATGTGTGTAGATATATATATATGTGTGTGTTTAATTATATATATATATATATATATATATATATATATATATATATATATATATATATGTTTTTCTTTATATATTAATCATCTTTTAACATATGTGTATATAAAATATATACAGGGTCTCCCCAAAAATGTATACACACTTCAATTACATTCTATGTGTGTATACATTTTGGGGGGACACTAATATACATATCATTAAACATGTCTCCTACATGTGTGTAATTAAATATACATGTATTTTATTAACAAATTTGTGTAGAATCTGTTAAACATGGAAGAAAATGTGGATACTAAATAAAATTAACGTGTTGGTCACATTAACTTAATAATATAACTATATATTAATGAAATATGTCGAAATAAAAGTTGTAATTGTGACAAAAATATAGATTCAGTAGTATATTATGACCAAGATTGAATGTTTAATGGAATTAAGTGGAATTTATTAGGAAATAAGACAATAAAACAGTGAAATGTTGAGGTTAAAAGAGAGAAAAACAAAATGTCCTCTCTTTATAAACTTTAATTGTTTCTACTTTAGGCACAAGGCCAGCAATTATCCAGTTCATTACTGGTACTTTATTTTATCGACCCCGTAAGGATGAAAGGCAAAGTCAACCTCGGCGGGATTTGAACTCAGATCGTAAAGGGACGTAACTATGCTGGAAAGCATGGCGTCCGACCCTCCACCGATACTGCCAATCCACCGCCTCTTTATAAACTTTATAAACTTCTTTATAAACTTTAATTGTTTCTACTTTAGGCACAAGGCCAGCAAATTACCCAGTGCATTACTGGTACTTTATTTTATCGACCCCGTAAGGATGAAAGGCAAAGTCAACCTCGGCGGGATTTGAACTCAGATCATAAAGGGACGTAACTATGCTGGAAAGCATGGCGTCCAACCCTCTACCAATACTGCTGGCTGAATTAGTAGCGACTCGGCTTACAAACCTCAGATCTCTCATCTTACAAGGGTTCGAATCTCACGTAGTTCACTATAGTGCCTACAGAGTTATCTCCTACTGCTTTTATATAGTATCACTGTTTACGCTACAATCATTTACTAGTATGATCGAATGGTTTGCAGTCTGGCTTACTAACGTGTTACATGGTTCAAACCGGGCTGGTTTCTTAATCTTGGAAAAGAGTTATCGCCCACAGCCTTTCAGAGTTTCTTAGTTTACTCGAAAGGTGGCATGGCGATCTGCTTTTATGAGGAGTAGTAAGAGACAATAATATATGTAAGGAGGAGGAGTGAGAGAGATAGAAAGACAAAGCTGTGTTAATTCTCTCTCCCCCTCTCTTCTTTTACTCTATCTACCTCTTATGTCTTCATTTCACTGTTTAATTGTCTTATTTCCTAATTCCAGTTAATTCCATTAAATATTGAATCTTGGTCGAAATTAATATTTTCACCTGTGACGATCTGTACAACCAATAATAATAGGAGTCACGTTACATGATATGTATATATACAGGGTGTCTCTAAAATATGTATACACATTTACATCGACTGTAGTTGAAGTGTGAATACATTTTTGAGGGGAGACCCTGTATATATTTTATATATACATGTATATATTAAAAGATGATTGATATATAAATATAAACATCGGGAAGGAATCCAGCCCGCCGGCTAGGCGGTTCTGCCGCCGACCCGTACGCTTGTAGTCACTGCCGGAAAAGGCAGGCGGCAAGGCGGCGTGTATACGCGACACGACGCCTTCCTCTCATATGTATGTATATATATTTATAGATATACATATATATATATAAAGATATATATACTCTTACGTGTATACATCTGAAAATGTATATATGCATGTAAACACATACCTAAACATACATGTATATATATATAGATGGACAATTATACATATACAATAACTTATTTCTATACATACATATACCACAAGTAAGGCATGGTGCAGTCAACTAACCAGACCTCCCTCATAATGGACCAGCTAGATCCCAAAATACAGGCCTGCTAGCCAACACAGTCCTAATAAATGTAAGCTACAGCGCAGTTATCTGGACAGACTTGTTTTAAGATAACTCATTATCCCACTACATCTTTTGTATACTATATATATATACTGTTTATATATATACTAGCATTAAAGCCCGGCGTTGCTCGGGGTCATTAAGTTACCAAAGTTAGGTTGCACCACCCATTTTATGGCAGCACTTTTTTGTCTGCCAGGCACTGGGTGAATGAATTGCAGACCTGGAAGCAGGAGCTGCGCCAGCAGTGACAATTGTAGTTTCGCCTATGGATATTATCCTGTGCAAAAAAGTGTTGAAATTTATTGTTTCCCAGTACTTGCGCAACACGCGCGTAGACGATGCCAGCCGAACAACAGAGCTGCGATGGAGTTGTTCTGCATGGTTGTCTGTGTGTTTTCTAAATTTAAGACAGTAGGGAGGGTTGTGATATGAGGGACAGTTAGCTGTTGTTTCTAGCAGGTTTAGTGACCTCATAGAGGATATGTGTTTTCTAAATTTAAGACAGTAGGGAGTGGTGTGATATGGAGGAGAGTTAGCTGCTGTTTCTAGCAGGTTTAGTGACCTCATAGAAGATATGTTTTCTAAATTTAAGACAGTAGGGAGGGGTGTGATATGGGGGAGAGTTAGCTGCTGTTTCTAGCAGGTTTAGTGACCTCATAGAGGATATTATTGTTTATCATTATCTATAAAAGGCAGATTGTTGTTGTTGTTGTTGAAGTGAGTGTGTGTTTGTATGCGTTTGGAAAAGAGGTTTTAAAAAGATTTATCGCTTGTTGTTGAATAAATGTATCTGTTGCTTTTGAATAATTGTCGTTTCGTATGAAATGTAATAATTTGAAGTATAAAAGAGAAAGTAGCAAAATGTGTGGGTTGTAGATAGAGATAAGCAGATGATATGACAGAGTAATACGGACAGTATCACCATCAAGCTTGGAAAGGGAAAGTAGAAGAAAGTATGAAGTTGTATAGATTTTGAATGGTAGTGGAAAGAGTTTAGCAGTTTAAATGACAGAGAAAAAATCGTAAAATATTGAGTTTTATCTATTTTTTGCGTAATTGTGGGTGAAATTGAAAAAATGAGATGTACCAAGACGCAATCGAAACTATTTTGAATACTGAATTGTAAATTTCAATTGAAGAAATTCTATATCGTAGATTTCTATAAGAAAGGAGCATGACCACACACTGAGCTTTATAGATTATGATACACACATATATAATTGTGTATTCACACATTATCTTAGTAATGAAATAATTAATAATTTTAGTAAATTGTTCAAAATTCTTCATTAACCTTTTTGGTAGAAACCCAGTCAAAATTGGTTCTCGCTCTATGGAAATGGTTCCTATCTAAATTAAAGTCTTCCAACCAAATTCTATATAACAACCATATGTTAAGTTACTACATTAGTAATTAACTAACAATTGTGATAAATAGCTCAAAATTAGTCATAATTAATTGAAATACAAGGTTCATAATTATAATAAAATCTTCGAAGCTGGTAAACCTTAAAGGTACGCAACACACACATCGCTATAGCGTTTCACCAGCCCCTTCCTTCCTCAATCATTACATAGATGTGTGCGTATGTAATAATTATTTTGTATTGTGTGTCTATTTATGAATATGTATGAGTAGATGTGTAACACAGTAGATGTGTGTGTATGTAACACAGTATATGTGCAAATGTAACACATTAGATGTGTGTGTAAGTAACACAGTAGATGTGTGTGTATGTAACACAGTAGATGTATTTATGTAACACAGTAGATGTATGTGTATGTAACACAGTAGATGTGTGTATGTAACACAGTAGATGTATGTAACACAGTAGACGTATGTAACACAGTAGATGTGTGTGTAGGTAACACAGTAGATGTCTATGTAGCACAGTAGATGTGTGTATGTAACAGTAGATGTGTGTATGTAACACAGTAGATGTGTAGCGAAATCTCTCCGTGCCTTGAACTTCGGGTGATACCTAAAGGTTAAATTTTAGGTCACCACATTTATTGTGTTAACAAGTTCAGGTTGGGGGACAGGAAGTGACAGCTATATGCAGACCATGTACAAGCCATTCCACAGAGACATCGAAGTGATAGGATATACAACTAAATATGTAAGGATTTACTGCTATAAATAGACCCCAGTAGTCTACAGCCAGAGACATCAGAGCACCCCACTCCAGAACAAGCTATGTAAAGATTCACCACTATTCAACAGACCCCATGAAGTCTACAGATACGTCCAGAGCGATTGGAACCCTGCTATACAGAACACAAATGTGGAAGATATGCAGTTCACGGTATTTCTCAGTTACTTCAGACCATTCAGAGATATACGAACCATATCTCATCTCTCTCTAACTAACACGGTCTAACAACTATTGCCACAAATTCCAACAACAACAACAATTATCTGTAACTCGCCTTTTTAACACCAACAACAACAGCCTACACTTCAACAACAAAATAATATTGTCAATCTTTGCAACTTATGGTAACTTGTTTATTTGTACCTTTTAATTCACGTGAAGTAAACTATATATATCAAATCATATATTCTTATATCCTTTATATCATATTCATGTTATTATTCCTATTATTGTTATTATCATAACAACTAAATAACCAACATATCTATTCTATACATATTACCATACTATCCATTATATAACCATTTCTTTCGTTAAAGATGTATGTGTATCTAACTCAGTAGATCTGTGTGTATGTAACACAGTAGATATGTGTGTGTATGTAACACAGTAGATGTGTGTGTGTAACTGGGTAGATGTGTGTGTGTATGTAACCCAGTAGATGTGTGTATATGTAACACAGTAGATGTGTGCGTATGTAACACAGTAGATGTGTGTATGTAATACAGTAGATGAGTGTGTATGTAACACAGATGTGTCTATGTAAAACAGTAGATGTGTGTATGTAACACAGTAGATGTGTGTGTATGTAACACAGTAGATGTCTATGTAACTCAGTAGATGTGTGTGTATGTAATACAGTAGATGTGTATACAGAGTACCCGACCTCCCATGGGTACAAGCTGAAGCATATAAACAATATGCCCCCACACCCCTCACCGCAAGGTGGTCCTGGAGGTGCCACGGCAAAAAAGCACCCAGCCCACACTGTAAAGTGGATGTGTAGGCGCCACGAAAAAGCACCCAGCACTCACTGTAAATGAGGTTGGTGTTAGGAAGGGCATCCAGCTGTAGAAATCAAGCCAGATCAGTTCCTGTATGAGCAAGGCATGGTCAGCCGACCAGACACTGCCCACAACAGGACAACCCGTCTAACCCATGCTAGCGTGGAAGAACGGACGTAAAACGGTGATGATGATGATGATGATGATGTGTGTATGTAATACAGTAGATGTGTGTGTATGTAACACAGTAGATGTGTGTATGTAACACAGTAGATGTGTGTATATATAATACAGTAGATGTATATGTAACTAAAGTGTAACGTACTTTACGAATGGACGACTAAATGATTTTAACTTGTTTTTTAACAATTGATGGTGGAAAAGATTTTAAATTGTGTCAACTCAGACCATAAAGGGCCGCAACACATGGAGTCTGACACTCTTACCGGCTACATAGCCTGGGAGTCTATTTTACCGACACTCGCTACATAGCTTCTTGTTAAAATCTTCCAACATAATTTTATACAAGAACCACATATTAAGTTACTAATAAAATAATTAATAATTAAAAACTTTAGTAAATCCTACAAATGATATCTCAGTAATGAAATAATTAATAATTGTTATAAATACCTCAAAATTCCTCATTAATTAAACCCAAGACAGGTAAAAACAGGTTTGGGCGATTGAAAGCGTATGGTTCGTGAGTTCGAATCCCAGACCAGGCGTTCTGTACATTGGGGCATAGAACAAGACACTTTATTTCTCATTCTTTCATTTCTCCCAGCTGGCAAAAATAATAAATTGTACCAGTAATTATAGGGGATACGTTGTTACATAGAATTGTCACACTGAATCTCCCTGAGAACAATGTCAACTGTACACGTGTCAATGAAGTAACCAGACACATTATAATATGAGATGGGTTCTATATGTATTTAAAAAGGAGGCCATGTCACACGTTTTGTCTCGATGAATCTCCCTGAGAACTACGTATATAGTAGTGACTATCAGAGGACTACATTATCTCATGTACAGTATAGTAGTTAGTATTAGTGACTATCAGAAACAGTGTATCTAGGACTATATTATCTAATGTACAGTACGGTAGTTAGTATTAGTGGCTATCAGACAGTGTACCTAGGACTAAAATATCTAATGCACTGTATAGTACAGTAGTTGGTATTAGTGGCTGTCAGACATAGTGTACTCTGGACTACATTATCTAATCTACAGTACAGTAGTTAGTATTAGTGGCTATCAGACAGTGTACCTAGGACTAAAATATCTAATGCACTGTATAGTACAGTAGTTAGTATTAGTGGCTATCAGACAGTGTACCTAGGACTAAAATATCTAATGCACTGTATAGTACAGTAGTTAGTATTAGTGGCTATCAGACATAGTGTATCTAGGACCACATTATCTAATGTACAGTATAGTAGTTAGTATTAGTGGTTATCACACAGTGTATCTAGGACTACATTATCTAATGTTCAGTACAGTACAGTAGTTAGTATTAGTAGCTACCAGACATAGTGTATCTAGGACTACATTATCTAATGTACAATATAGCACAGTAGTTAGTATTAGTGGTTATCAGACAGTATATCAAGGACTACATTATCTAATGTACTGTATAGTATTTAGTATTAGTGGTAATGTTATATATATTTTCACTTGTATATAATTACTGTATCGTTGAAGGGTTCACATAATTATATTATTTACATTAATATAGACATTAAGTAAATCTTTGTCAACTTACTTTTTTCACATATAATCAATGTGTTGTGTTGTTAGTTTTTATTAAACAACCAAAGACAAATTCATTCTTATAGGACTTTCTAACATAGCTATCATCCCCTCTCCTGATGACATGTCAACACCAGTTTAACTTCCACCTTTATATTAGTAGGAGTCAATTCTTTCTCAATATCTTTTTCTCACTTCTCTCTCCTTCTCCGGGAGGAATCAGCTGTGACTAGACCAAGAGTCTAATGAATCTATATGAATCCATACAATATCTGATTTTACTTGAAGTTTTATTCAGATCTCAATTGTGTTCTGACCTGGAGAGAGGAGATGGGATCCATCACGTTTTAAAATATGTGCAAGAAAGACTGAAATCCACTAAAGTACCCCTACAACTACCCAAGATTTACAGGTCCATACAATATATATATATATATATATATATATATATACACCTATATCCCTTTCTCTGGAAGAAATCAAGTGTATTCAGATCTGGAAGGAGGGTGTTGTCTCCACCAGGTCTAAAATACCCAATAAATGTTGTATGTCACTAAGGTACCCCTATGATTCCACAAGGATTTCCTTTCATTAGGACTATGTCTGGGTTAGCCTGTGAAATAGGGATTGAGTAACTGTATTTCAGGAAGCTGTTTTGATATTGAAGGGACATCTGTTAGTGTAGGGTTTCGTTGGTGACATAATAAGGTTCTAATACTGTAAAGAGCTACCTGAAACACTGTCTGGTACATGTTTTGGAGAGATGATCATAAAGCCATGTATAGAGAAGCACTCAGCAAAGTTAGGATTAACATTGACTATATTGAAGAAATATATTTTTCGAATGTTGTTATATTTTCACTTGTATATAATTACTGTATCGTTGAAGGGTTCACATAATTCTATTATTTACACACATTAATATAGACATTAAATAAATCTTTGTCAACTTACCTCCTTCAGATGTAATCAATGTGTTGTGTTAATTTTTACTAAACAACAAAAGAAATAATCTCTTGTTTTTGTGAGTTCACAAAAACTAGATGGTGTCAGACAAAACACAGGAGAGATACTAAATAACACTGAGGAGGTTATATAATGTGTGACAAAAGAGCTTTGACAATAAACAAATAAACTAACCAACTGGATGTTTATAACAAATTGAAGAGTAAACCAACAATTGCATGAGTTTTTATTGGCAGCATGACTCTCCTAGAGTATAACAATATCTGTTTCAACGCAAGTTTTCAGATAAGAAACCTTGCTTGACAAATACAAAAACGGTGTGTGTGTATGTATATATATATATATATGGACGTACACTCACACACATATATAAATATATATATATATATAATTGAAAAAGCGGAGAATAACACGGTCAACAGTACAAAAAAGGGTATTTATTTGCAGCCTAACAATTGTTTCACTGATAATTGGATTAATTGTTTCACTTACCTATAACGATATTTTGTTATCCTTTATATATATATATAAGTATATATAGAAAAGGTAAAGAGAAATAACAACACAATCAGTACAGTATATGGAAGGAATATATTAGGTTAACACATGGGAATACAGGTCTTCTGCAGTACTGTACAACGCCGGAGATTTCAATCCTGTGTCATCACCTTTGAGAGGTACAATGGTGTCAGGTCAGTTTTTATCACCTCATCTCAATCTCTCCTAGGTCTTCCTCTTCCATCAACTTTGAGCAGCCTGCTTCTTTATACAGCTGTCATCCTTCATACACATCTCATATCCATACCAGCACACTGTGTATAATCCCTCTCATGCCCAGCTTCTCTCTGTTTATTTACACTTTACTCTTCATGTATATTACTATTAAACATCCATCAGAGCATACAAGCTTCATTTCTATCCAATCTTTAGAGGTCCTCTCCACACAGTTCCCAGGGTCACTACCATGTATTGTTGCTGTTTTATAAACACATCATACAGACTGCCCTTTATTTTGAGGGAAAAACATTTTGCAGCCAGCAATGGTAGTAGCACCCTGAACTTCTTCTATCCCGTTCTTACCCTGGTTACGGTACTTTCAGAACACCCACCTCCACTGCTATTACTGCTTACTGCTCCAGTGTAACAACTACATATAAAACCTGCATTCTTAGATAACTTACCTTGAATCCCACTACATCTCTTGTGTACCCAGAGTCTGCATTTGGGACATAGGATGGATTTAATATATATCTATATTTCAAGGATACCAAAATGTTGGTACGCACTCATCAGATAAAATACAATATATATGAATGTATGTATAGTATATTTGGTAATATACTGTATGTTTAATTAAAAACATTTTGAAGACATTGCACTATTATTTTAAAAGTAGTGATTATGTCACTTCCTTTTCAGCAAAGGAAGGAAGAGAAGCTGACAGATCTGTTTCACACTGTTGGTGTTCCTCAGAGCAATGTACTCGCCAACCTCTGCCGAAAATGATAGAGGTTGGATTCTTATAGAATTCCAGTAATAATCAGGAATTGATTATACAGGGCGAGTGCCAGTCCGGCAAAAATTAAAGATTACTTTGCCTTGGATTTCCCCTCTTTCTCACTTCCTTGGTTCTATTCCAAGTATCTAACCACTAGCTATTTAGTCAGATAATATACCTTGACAGAATCCAATCCTGGGTATCTACATACACCTCACATTACTGCTCACTGGGTTTCACCATCTACCCTCAGTCTATAATTCAGTTTTCCTAAAGACAAACTATCTCCAACCTAATTCCTTTCCCCAACAAACTGTGATAAGTAAATAGCAAGTACATGTTATTTCTATTTTCACCCTTCTAAAGAGTACATATGTGTCTATATGTGTGTGTATGTGGTTTTATATATATATATCAGATAGGGTGTGGTAAAACCAGCTAGACCATAACCCACTAAAGTACTCAGTAGAGTGGGTAATATGAAAAGATTCAGGGCCGTTTCGACAGCTAGATCTGAACTAGAGTTTGGATCTAGCAGTTGAAACAACCGGAGTTCAGCTGTCGGGGTCTTGAATTTTTTCATATATATATATATATGTATGTGTGTGTATGTATGTAGATATGTGTGTATTATATATTTTCACTATGGATTATAATTTGAACACCTTTTATTATCAGGACTCTTAATATTGATAAGTATACACATTTCTAAATGAACCCATATCTGTTTATATATGTGAAATTTTCACTACCTCCAATACTACCACTCCTCACAACCTGGGGAGTGGTGGTACCATATTAACACTACCTCCAATACTACCCCTCCTCACAACCTGGGGAGGGGTGGTACCATATTAATACTACCTCCAATACTACCCCTCCTCACAACCTGGGGAGTGGTGGTACCATATTAACACTAACTCCAATACTACCCCTCCTCACAACCTGGGGAGTGGTGGTACCATATTAACACTAACTCCAATACTACCACTCCTCACAACCTGGGGAGTGGTGGTACCATATTAACACTAACTCCAATACTACCCCTCCTCACAACCTGGGGAGTGGTGGTACCATATTAACACTAACTCCAATACTACCCCTCCTCACAACCTGGGGAGTGGTGGTAGCATATTAACACTAACTCCAATACTACCCCTCCTCACAACCTGGGGAGTGGTGGTAGCATATTAACACTAACTCCAATACTACCCCTCCTCACAACCTGGGGAGTGGTGGTAGCATATTAACACTAACTCCAATACTACCCCTCCTCACAACCTGGGGAGTGGTGGTACCATATTAACACTACCTCCAATACTACCCCTCCTCACAACCTGGGGAGTGGTGGTACCATATTAACACTACCTCCAATACTACCCCTCCTCACAACCTGAGGAGTGGTGGTAGCATATTAACACTAGATAAAAAACGATAAAGATCCCATAACTCCTTTTGGAGTCGTAGAGGCACTATCTTCTAGGAGTTCTCTGAGTCTCCTCTCCCACCATCCCATAAACAGATTGGCAACATCGCCAGCTATACTGACGACAATCGCTGCTCCCTCATTCTGGGTGTAGACTTTATCATTAAATTTAAACATATGGCCATTTAGGTTAATTTTAATACTAGCCCCTATTGCATGTGCGACCATTTTTCTCAGAGAACTCCATAGCCCTCGTCATGTACTCTCGTTACGTAGACGATATCAATATAGTAATAAGACCACACCCCCACAAGAGAGTGCTAATAAACATAAATTAGAAGATAGCACAATGGAGCGCATCCAGCAGATAGCTAACTCCATACACCAGAGTATAACTGTAACTATCGACTACCCTTCCAAACACCCTAACAATAGACTACCTGTATTAGACACGGAACTCTGGTTAAACACTACAGACGAGAGGGCTCAAATTCTCCACTCACACTACGCTAAACCCATGGCCTCCAAATACCTGATGCTCAAAAACTCAGCAATGTCCAGTAGTGCTAAGTTTAATATTCTGATTGCAGACTTGGTAAGAGTGATGAAGAATGTGTCCCGCATGTGTGACCCAACAGAAATGAAAGACACATCCAAGACTTCATCAACTGCATGCAGTTCTCTGGCTACAACCAAATGGACAGAATCGGGAGCCACGGATGTGTGTCGAAAGAACTTTGATAGACTATCATCATCATCGTTTAACGTCCATATTCCACGCTCGCATGGGTTTGGACGGGAGTTTTCCCACTTGAGGCAAGAGTGGTTGTCTTGCTCGCATAGGACTGTCTGGCGGGTTTTCTACGGCTGGATGCCCTTCCTAACACCAACCACATTTACAGTGTGGAACTGGGAGGTTTTTACCGTGTTACCTACACGGCCACATTACAGCGTGGACTGTGTGTTTTTTTGTCGTGACACCTACACGACCTCGTGTTTTGGGCTGGATGCTGTGGTACCAACATAACTTTACATTGAGAGGGGTGGAGGTAGTGGGACGGGGGTGTATTTTGTTAGAGGTGCCTACTGACTGTAGTAGGTTTCACTTTTCACTTAGGTAAGGCGGGTCTTCTCTATTACTGTGTAGCGCCAAAGATCTCGGTCCAGTGACATTGTCTTGGAGAGGTGTAAGTGTGTGAGGTCGGAATTTATCAAGTCGTCCCAGGTTTTTCTGGGTCTGCCTACTCCGTGGCTACCGTCTATTTTTATTGCCCTGCACTCTTTTTATACAGCTGTCGTCTTTCATGCGCATCACGTGACCATACCAACGTAGTCTTCTCTCGAGTAAACAACATCTGATCCCTCTTATTTCTAATTTCTCCCTTAGTTTGTTTATGCTTTGCCGTTCACGTATATTACTATTACACATCCAGCGGAGCAGCAAGCTTCGTTTCTCTCCAGTCTGCGTATATCCTCTGCACACAATGCCCAGGTCTCACTGCCATGTAACATTGCTGTTCATATGCAGGCATCATACAGCCTGCCTTTCATTTTTAGAGAGAACCCTTTAGCGGCCAATAGTGGTATAAGCTCTCTGAACTTTTTCCATCCTGTTGAATCTAGCTACTGTACTTTCAGAGCACTCTCCCCCACTGCTGATTTTGTCACCCAGGTAACGGAAGCTATGCACTATTTCTATAGAACCATCTGTGCAATAGCTTACCTGTGATCCCACTACATCTTTTATGTACCCATACTTTGCATTTGGGACATAAAATGGAGTTTCTACCTACTCCTTTCCTACACACTGAGCATGGCCATTTCCCAGATGGGACCAGTGCCTTACTTTCCTTCCTACAAACTAGAACTTTAGTCTTTGACAGGTTAATTTTAAGGCCTTTTGATTCTAGGCCATGCTTCCATGTTTGGAATTTCTTCTCTAGTTCAGCCATTGATTCAGCTATGAGCGTTAGATCATCTGCATATAGGAGTTCCCATGGGCAGCCGGTCTTGAACTCCTCTGTTATAGCCTGAAGGGCAATAATAAATACGGAGCCCTGATGAACACCAACTTTTACGCTAAACTCTTCACTATATTCGCTGTTAATTCTAACCTTGCTGACTGTTTCTTTATACATGGCTTGTATAGCTCTCACAAGCCATTCATCAACACCTAATTTTCTAAGGGCCCACCAGATAATCGAGCGGGGTACTCTGTCAAAGGCTTTCTTCAAGTCAACAAAAGCTAAGTATAGGGGTTTACTTTTAGCTAGGTACTTCTCCTGTAGTTGTCGTACAATGAAAAGAGCGTCTGTTGTACTTTTACCTGACACAAACCCGAACTGCATTTCATCTAGATCAATTCGCTCTCTGATTAGTTGCGCTATTACTTTTTCTGTGACCTTCATGACCTGGTCAATTAATTTAATGCCTCTATAGTTTCCCCTATCTAGGGCATCACCTTTACCCTTGTAGCAGTTAATGATGATGCTGCTGCGCCAGTGCTTCGGAACGACCCCATTCTGTATGACTTGGTTTACTATCCGGGTGACCATAGTGTGTCCCACCGTTCCAGATGCTTTCAGCATTTCGGCAACCATTTCCGAAGGCCCAGCCGCCTTGCCTGTCTTCATGTCTTTGATCGCCTTACTTATTATACTACCTTCAACTTGCACTGCTGGTCCCTCTATTGGGTCGATGTTGGGGAGACTGTCTTTCTCCCAATTATTCTCCTCATTTAGTAGCCTTTCGTAGTGACCTTCTTATCAGCGTCAGTGATGGCAAGTACACCATCATCATTTAGGACACTTCTCCCCGACAATATCACTGTTTTCCTTGACACATTGCCTAGCAATCCTGAACACCTCACGTTTTTGGTCCTTGCGTTGTAGAACATGCTTGAACTTTCTTTCCTCTGCTTCCCTTCTTGCGAAGTACACTTGTCTCTTAGCTTCCCTCCTGGCCACTTGATAGTCTTCTCTACTTCCCCTATCCCGCCATGCTTTCCAAGCCTGCTTTTTGGCCTTGATTAACCTCTCCACCTTACTGTTCCACCACCAAGTTACTCTCATCCTGCCTATAGGCCTGCTCCAGCCACAGGTTTCATCTGTCGCCTTCAGCAGGTTAGCTTTCAGGAATTCCCACTGTTCCTCTATATTGTACGACTCTAATTGCTCTTCCTTACTATCAAAAGCATCAAGTAATATGCTTTTAAATTTATGACTGGCTGTGGGGTCCTTTAATTTCCATATTTTTCTCCTGAGGATAGTCCTCTTCTGTTGTCGAATACGTCTCGTCCTGACTATGAGGTCGCTAATTATGAGTATATGTTGAGACGTGCATTCTTCATGGGGGAGGGATTTAGTGTTTACAACAGACACTCTGTCACGTCTCCTGGTAAGGATATAATCTACCTGGCTTGTGTGTTCCCCCGATCTATAGGTGATCAAGTGATTGTCTCATTTTTCGAAGTTAGTGTTACAGATAGGTTATTTGCGTCGCAGAATTCCAGGATTCTGGAGCCTTCCTCATTTCTAGTACCAAACCCATAGCCTCCATGGATTCCGTCATAGCCGTCACAATGTTGTCCAACATGACCATTTAGGTCGCCAGCAATAATTATATAGTCACTGTCGGTTATTTGGGAGGTAGTGAGCATCAGTGTCTCATAGAATCTGTCTTTTATAGTGCCGGGCAGTCCGGATTGGGGTGCGTACGCAGATATTACTGTCACCGTAGTTCTATTGAGGACAAGTCTTATTTTAATTATTCTGTCGTTCACTCTATTTACGTCTATTATCTTATCTGCCCACTTTTTTGCTACCATGATTCCTACTCCACCCAGCCCATTGTCATTTCCCACCCAGAAAAGCTTATAGCATCGTTATTTACCCACGATGAATCTAGCAGACCCACCCCTCCACCTGGTCTCTTGAATACAACAAACATCGACCTCCTTACGTTCAAGCATTTCTACAACCTCATTAGAGCGACCCTTTAAGGTGCCTACATTCTGAAGTTTTGGATTGCGTTTGGAGGGGGGGGGGGGTTATGTTAGCCATCCGCGGCCGAAACAAAGAGGAGTCCTTGCATTCTCGTCCATGAGGTGAATTTGTCTTTATCTTTGGCATCGTCACTGAGCGTCCAGATTTTTCTTTTCAACTCTCCAGAATTCCGTAGTCCATCCATCATATCGAAAGGCAACCAGGTAAGTGATAGCATAGGCCGCTGACTTATGATTGGCCCACGTAATAATGGTGGTGAGTGGGGGCAGGTGGGAGGGGTATTGGGTAGTTAGCGAGAAGGTTAAGGTTTAAATAAGATCCCTGTATCTTGGGCATCATTTAACAAGCATAAAACAATAATACAAGATTTGTTTTGAAAAATACGCTAGAATTATCGAATAGAAAAGCAAAGATTGGATTCGGGGAGAAATGATACAGAATGATGAATGGACTAAGGAATTAAAATGGTGAGAAGCGTGAAGAAATATTTGTACGTTACATTACACCATGATAGCAGCCTTTCT
Organism: Eledone cirrhosa; assembly: GCA_964016885.1. Classification (NCBI taxonomy): domain Eukaryota; kingdom Metazoa; phylum Mollusca; class Cephalopoda; order Octopoda; family Eledonidae; genus Eledone; species Eledone cirrhosa. Next base: position 28,720,362 of record OZ024762.1, read on the forward strand.
TGAAGAGGGTTGGCGATTTTTAAGGTTTCGTACTTGCCGGATTTATTTTATGTTTCGAGAGAGGGGAAGGGATTGGCGGGGAACCAGCATGATATAGAGGGGGGGGGGGTGAAGATAGGAGGGAGCAGAGGTTAAGAGTTTAAATAAAGTCCTCGAATTTGGGGCATAATTTAGCCAGCATAACAAATATATATATATTTATATCTGTATTTTTAACCGTTGGTCAGTCAATGATAAACATTGATTGCCAGATAAATTAACTATGGAGATATAAAAGACACAGAAGCGAAAACCAACCCAAACCAAACAGCGAGTGTGTTCTGTTATTATTTCTGGCAATATTAAAACAATATGACCCTCGCCAAGTATAACAATATATATATATATGAAGAACTCAGAGCTTTATGGGAGCTTCCCTAAAGTCGCCTCAAAAGTAACACAGAGGAGACTGAGGTTAGCTGGACATACTGACCGACATTCAGAGTTGATACTGCACTCAGTGCTCCTGTGGGAGCCCTTGCACGGACACACTAGAAGATGGAGACCGAGGTTGACATATATTGATGCGCTAAGGACAGACACTGGTCTCTTGGAGACACAGGAGATGGCAGCGATGATGAGGGAGAGAGACCGCTGGAGAGAACTCATCCATGGATCTTGGGAATTTTACCTGCCCTAAATATATATATATATAAAGAATATTAACTCGGATATCGAGTTTTAAAATGCCAGTGTATTAGAATTTGTAGGAAAGTAGAAAAACTCAGCATAAAATACCATTGAAGTGGTGTTGGGTAAAACATTACCTCGAGGGACAGAAATCAGCGGCTCAATGTGAGTTGACTTGAAGAAATGATAGGAAGAAATAGAATGGGTACTAACGAAGATATTTATTTCTCCATTGTTACGAGCCTCCCATTCTTTGCAGTAATCTCAGATAAATCGTTGAAACTGCAGGTGGTCTGAGATCTGATGTACATATTTTAATATTTGCAACCTCCTCTCACTCCGGGTGTACAAGCAGTACCATTGGTAGGGGTTGAAACTGGCAAGGTCCATCTCAACAGCTGATAAACCTGGAGTTCTGTGTTTTTCATTTGTATTTACATTTTCAAAAAATTATTTTTACGGTTTCCCCTTAAAAAAATGTTTTATCGTTTTGCCTTGTTTTCATTTGTCTGGTCCTCAATTTGTTAATTTTCTTAAGTTTATATATATACTAGCAGTGGTACCCGGCGTTGCATGGGATAAGGTATTTTGGAACGCGGGCCGCCAACAGACCTAATCGTGGAAAAACTGCATGCCTCGACAATATGTAAAGAAAATAAACCGAATACTCTGATGGCTGGATAATCTTTAAGATTTTCCTCGATGAAGCAGGAAAAAATGCAGGTTTTCACCTAATGCGGGCCCTAGGGGATCAAGAGAATGAATATTTTATATATGCATAATATGCCTTGAAATTTCGGGAAAATCAGCTAGACGTAACACCTCAAAAAGGCTCTAAAAACCTGAAAAAATGAAGTTTTTCACCTAATGCAGGCCCTAGGCCATAAAAAAGTTGGATTTTATTTGCTGACGGTATGAAGAAGAGACTGACTAATACATAGTTACAATTTCAAGGAAATCAGTCTGACGTAACACCTCAAAAAACCCTAAAAAGCTTAAAAAACGCAGTTTTCACCTACTGCGGGCCCTAGGGAATCAAAAAGTTGATTTTTTAAATGTGCATAAGACTCCCTAAAATATAATAAATACACATGTAAAGTTTGAAAAAAATCAGTTGGGTACTTTTTGAATTTTAGGGATTCAAACTCACACACACACACACATCCTTAGTTTTATATATATACTAACAGAATGGCCCTGCGTTGCTCGGGATTTGCTACAGGGTTCTTATATATTTGATATATATTTATCCTTATCGAACCTCGTAAAATAAATACGTTTGTTTATATTTTGTTATTGTGTATGCAAAAAATCTGTCCATAAATATATAATTATATATATAAAATAAAGTTAAATAAAAGTCAAATGATTAAAATTTAGCTTCGTTTATTACTGCTATATATATTTCAGTGACAGCCATCTTTGGCTGTGACCTCTTCAGGCAGTTTGAATTAGTATGGTATAGACAAGTACATATGTTGTTGAGGTGTATAATATTGTCAATACTCTGATATGCCCAGTTCCTTGTTGGGTTGTTATTTCACTGAGGAACTGGAGTCATATGAATTCAAACAAACGAATTTCAGTGTCAAAGCCGGGACCTTTCTCAAGATATATGGACAGTAGCAACACAAGAAGATGTGAACTCCCCTCAAGCTATAGGGACTTCTACAGAACATGAAAACACCTCTCGGCCAGACCTCCCTCAAACTATATGGGCAGTAACAACACCCTAGGTTGTGAACTCCCCTCAAGCCATAGGGAACAACCCAGGCTGAGCAGACACCATGATAGCCTAGAGATAGAATCGGACACAGCCATTACAATTTGGCCAACATCTATATAACACAAACACTTTTTAATTTACTAGATTTCTGATTTTCAAGTTCCAATTTTAAATCTTGATTTCTCTTTATTAATTTATGTTTTCTGCCCTCTTCACTGTATCACCGTATATTTATTTTTAAGTTGAGATTGATTATAACACAAACACATTTAGTTTGATTATCTTATCTTAACATCTTGTCCTCATACCAATCTATCCAACATATTTCTGACCTTGAGATTGGTTATAGCACACACACACTTTATCCTACATTATTTTTCACTTCTCCATATTCATTTTCATTACTTTTTCACCAATTTTTCATTTATTCTTTATTCTCTATTTATTTATTTATTTTCAAATTATACAAATTATATTAATTATTTTATTATATTATTTATTTTCTGTTTTCTTCATTTATTGCCTTATATTTCTTCATATACATGGAAGAACCCCCGCCCCACCACCACTATGGTGGTGGCAGGAGGGATGAAGAAAAAACACACACTGGATACTTCTAAATTGTTAGCAGCAGCAAGATATAAGCTGACCACAACACCAACAACACTACCAAAATAATGGTAGAGGTCAAATGTACTGAACAATAGCAAGCAAAAACACTACAGGGAGCCTCACCCCAGAAAGAATTCTATAGACTTCTGACTGAGGAATGCTCTCAGAACTGACCAATGGGAAGTTTGACACTTTTTTTGTTATTTTGTTCCTTTAACACCTTGTCCCTTCTACCATTTTATCAATTTTTTAAGCTAACTCCAACAATAACAACACTTAGAATGAGGAATGTTCTAATAACTGACCAATGAGAGAAGAGGACCTTTGACACTGAAATTCGTTTGTTTGAATTCATATGACTCCAGTTCCTCAGTGAAATAACAACCCAACAAGGAACTGGGCATATCAGAGTATTGACAATATTATACACCTCAACAACATATGTACTTGTCTATACCATACTAATTCAAACTGCCTGAAGAGGTCACAGCCAAAGATGGCTGTCACTGAAATATATATAGCAGTAATAAACGAAGCTAAATTTTAATCATTTGACTTTTATTTAACTTTATTTTACACTACTCCGGAGTAACCAAACCAACCTGCGCACTTCGTCGAGTGCTCCAGCCTGCATACTGAGGTGTTGGTATACAACCAACATAAACTCAAAATCTAATTATATATATATATATATTAAAATAACAGACTAAAGTTTAAGCAAAGAATCACTGCTTTCACCCTTAACGGGATATTCTACCTAAAAGCAGTATGCAGTACACTAAGACTAATTGATGTAATCTTTGGCCTTTGTTTATATTTTGTTTTTGTGTATGCAAAAATATCTGTACACGAATATCTATATTAAAATAACATATTAATGTTTAAGCAAAGAATCGCTGCTTTCAACCTTAACGGGATCTTCTGAAACTAAAAAAATCAATCTGGAAAACAGGAAGACGATACTTTGGTTCGTGAAGACGTTCCCTGGCATAAGAATATATATACACACACACACTGATCGCGTCATAATGATGTAATGTAGACCGCCAGGCATACAGACAGATATTATAAAGGCTCGACGTCATATCTATGTATCAATCTAAAAAGAGAAAGACTAAGAGAAAGAGAAAGAGATCGCTAAATCGCCTAATGCGGTTCCTAGGGCATTGAAAATTTGAAATTTTTTTTGCTCAAAACACTTCCGGGGTCACACGAGTTACATGTATAAAGTTTGAAAAAAAACGGTTGGGTACTTCTCGAGTTTTAGGGAAACAGACATCCTCTGTTTTATATATATAGATGTATATATGAATGTAGGTATTGTATATTTAATAATATACTGTATGTTTATCTAAAAACATTTTGAAGGCCCTGCACTATGAATTTAAGGTATTGACAGACGTCACATACCTAGCTTCAGGCAACCTGTATGTTAATGAGTTTAAACAGCGCATAAACATAATTGTAATTCTATAAGAATCCACCTTCTACAGCTCACAGCAAAAATAAGGGATATATAACCTTGATAACCATTAAAAAGTGAGAAACAATCGTTGGTTATTTCCCTTTGGTTTTGCTGAAGCCAGGTGTGTGACTATAGTTACTACCTTAAATTCATAGCAAAAGGCCTTCAAAGTGTTTTTAACTAAACATACAGTATATTATTAAATATACAATACATACATTCATATATACGTCACTATCTTAAAGCACCAATAGAAATATATCTGTTAGAACACGAAAAGTGTGAAACAACAGAATGTTCACTTTTCGTGTTCTAACATATATGCGTAGCTTCTTAAAAAATTTTTCGGGGATAGCCGTGGTGGTGGTGATCATATGTCATTGGCTAATTTTCAACCAATCAGAGTACCTCTCTCTATATCTCTTCCACTGTTACTTACGCCTGTTTCTCTCTATCTGTTCCGTCTCTATATATATCTCTTACTCTTTCGCTTTGCACTCCTCCCCTTCAATACCATCTCTCCCCCTCTCTATATATTTGTTACTCTATCGCTGCACGCTCCTCTCCTTCAATATATCAATTACACACGCTTTACACTCCTTTATCCCCAGCGCCCCTATATATACCCCCCCCCTCTCCCGCATCTATATTTTAATGTACCGTTGCACCGTGAATATATGTGTCTATATATATATACATATATATTGTATATACACATTCATGTATGTGTATACACACTCATGTATGTATATACACTGGTTTTATGTGTGTATTGTAAATTTGTACTGTTAAAACACGAAACTAACATTCGATTGACACTTTGATTACCTGTACAGGCAATAGTTATTAGAATGCTGTTGAAGTGTGTATATATTTTTGGGGGACATCCTGTATATACACACATTATATATAATACAATAAACAGATAAATACACACATATATATATGAGCTTATTTAATTATAAATATTGTGAATTTTTAACTCAGTTCAATTATATATATAAATGGTTTCTACAGGACTAGAACTGTTTCATTCGAAAGAAATCATCATAATATTGAGAGGGGGGACTAGATAAAATATTTCAAATCAAATGTGTATAAGTTATAAGTTAAAATGTATAAATAGAGACGATAGTGGAGGTATATCTGTTTAGTGGAACAGTAGACGATAGAATTAAATACAGACGATAATCTCCCTTTAATGAAACAGCAGACGATAGAATTAAGGCAATTTAAATTTTAAGCATTTGCATTTTTGCCTTTCATCGTTACGGGGTCGATAAAATAAAGTACCAGTAATACACTGTCACTAGACGACTTTCAAATTGAATTGTTGGTTCCATTTCTTTAGTATTTTCAATTGTAGTTATCTACTTAAAAAGCGTTACACGGTTAGAGACATAATTCGTAAGTTATATCTTCCCTATTAAACCATTGCATTATTTCGCCTACAATAGAACAAAAATGAAATGTTCTTTAAAGAAACAGGAATATAACTTTATAAAAAAAAAAGTTGCATCCGCTTCTTTTATCATTGATAATTTTTTCGTTTTAATATTAATTTTTTTTTGTAGTTGTTTATATTAAAAATCTTACTGTAATATTTACTTAAACGAAGGCAAACATCTAAACTTATAGATTAATCTTGAGCGAAGGACTAGATAAATCTCTCTCCCTCTCTCTCTCTCTCTCTATATATATATATATATATAAACGAAGAATGATAAAATTTCAAGCAAAGAGTTTAATTAGGTATATTTTGTAATATTATTAACTAATTATTATAATTAACGCGCATATTTTGCTATCCTCAAACACGTTTACACATGGCATGAAATATAACTAATCCGAGATGGCTAGGTTTCATCTTCTAACTGGATATACGAAATCCATTATGTCTTGACAACAACATGAGGTAACATTATGTTATTCACAGACACACTTTGTACACTGTTCCATATCAGAATGTATTTCCTTCGTCACATTCACAAACAGTATTGAAAATATGTTCTTCGGCAAATAAAAATGTTTTGTTCATAATATTTCAACTAGCGATTGCTCTACTCCACGCACGACCACCATAAATTAATGACCAGCTCAACACAAGTATTGGTAGAGCGTCAGACACCATGCTTTGCAGTATTGTTATGGTCCTTTGCATTCTAAGTTCAAATCCTGCCGAGGTTAACTTCGACTTTCATACTTACTAATTCGATAAAATAAAGTACCAGTAATGGACTGCCGTAATGGATTTGTGCCGAAAAATAGAAACACTATTAATGTGCAATAAGAGCAAAATATAACGACATTGCTCAATTATTTTATCTAATGTTGTAATAACACAAGGAAATGTTGTTTGTGTATTTTTTTTTATATTTGCTCATAGGCTTTTACAATTTCGCTCAGCCAACAACTATTAAAAAGTGAGTTGCTTAAGATAACAATTTAATCACAAATTGTTGCTATCTTTTAATACACTCCAACAAGTCATCAAATTATGTACAATAAAAACAAATCTTATTAATTTGCTCAGGGAATATAAAGAAAATGTATATACACTGATAATTGCAATTGTATGTAAATATTTTGTTTTTGTATTGTATATTTTATGTTTTCTATTATGTATAATATATTGATTTAATATTGATTGTTTTTTGTAGTTGTTTATATTAAAAGTCTGAAAATATTTTTATACATCTTACACTAATATTTATAAGATAATTTATAATAACAATTACATAATCTAATTACATTACAACGATAATTTATTATTAATATATATCCTGTTTAACTAGAGTTATTACAAGCGTTGCCTTAAAAAAATATTAAACTAGACATGAAAAATGCGCAAGCTCAAAAGTGCCACAGAATGTTATAATAAACCTTCAAAAGTGTGGGACTAGAGTTGTTGCTAAAAAATATTGTAATCATTATATATCGTACATTCTGTGGCATCCTTTATAAAAATAGCTTAAACCAACGAAGCCTTTATTTTTACGCTATTTCACTTAGTTAATTCTTAGAGTGTAACATATAAAAATAAATACATCTATGTTTAATGTAATAACAGCTATAAATAATTACGTAATATTATTATCATATACTCATAGTAACAAAATAATTGTGTTGAAACTTAATATGATGCTTATATGAACGATCAAATCTATAAAGATAATTTCTTAAATATACTAATAGTAAAATAATTTAGTTATCTATTGTTACATTTTCATAGAACTATAATATTAACAATCGTATTGCATTATCAAATTTTTATCACTACAAACTTTCATATTGGAATTACCTTAAGCCACTTATTATTACTTCGCTTTCGTACTTTTACAGCTGTAGATATTGCGCTGTATCTTATATCTAATATCAATATCTCGTGGTAATTTGCATGAAGTGTAAAATAGGTTTATTAATAACTTTAATATGAAATGTATTATACAGGGCTGCGGAGTCGGCCAAAAATTGACTGGCTCCAACTCAGGATCCGATACTCCATTATTTCCTAAATTTCAGCTCCGCAGCTCTGTTATTATATTAATTAATTTATTTTATAGTTGTAAATGATATTTTTATATGTTACACTCTAAGAATTAACTAAGTGAAATAGCGTAAAAATAAAGGCTTCGTTGGTTTAAGCTATTTTTATAAAGGATGCCACAGAATGTACGATATATAATGATTACAATATTTTTTAGCAACAACTCTAGTCCCACACTTTTGAAGGTTTATTATAACATTCTGTGGCACTTTTGAGCTTGCGCATTTTTCATGTCTAGTATATATGTGTATATATAAATATATATAAAGGAAGGTTTGTCATGTCTTCATTACGTTTATTGAGCAGTGAAGCACGTTTTGCTATCGATCAGCTCAAGGTTCGATCTAGCCTGACTCTAAAATCAATAGCTCATCAGACTTCTGTTGTGGTAATAATGATACAATCCCTAGATATCATCATCATCGATTAATGTCTATCTTCCACGCTAGCATGGGTTGGACGGGTTTGTCCAATTTAGAGGCAAGTGTTGCGTTCATATATATAGAGAGAGAGAGGGAGAAGAGTAGACAGACAGACAATGACAAACAGGAAGAATCAACCTCAGTATTTTACTGGTATTTCATTTATGGACCTCAAAATATATAAGCAACTTCACCTCAGTGGGATTTGTACTGAGAGAGCTAGAACAGACACTGAACATATATCCAGATGTGCACACATGTATATAAAAACACATATAAACATACACATACGTACAGACAGATACACATAATTATACACACGTACATATACATACTCACATATAGATATACCTATACACAAATAAAGATACAATCATATTCATGGACAGAAATTTCTACACACATACATATACACTCATAAATATATCTGTTAGACATGCAGTGACTAACAACAGAATGTTGTAAGTCTGCGCGTTCTGACATATATGCGTAGCTTGTGAATAAAAAATTCAAGGAGTTTTGCTGGCCGTGGTGATCCCTCCCAAACATGTTTTGTAATGTATCGTCTTACTGGCTAATTTGATCGTCTTATTGGCTAATCAACCAATGAGAGTAATTGTTGCTCAAAAGCATCCGCTACTTTGTTTGCACGTTTATTTATTGTTTCGCTTTCGTATCTTCCTCCTGTATTTCGTCGTTTATCATCAAAATATTTTTCCCTTTTTGGTAAGTTATATAGTTAATTTATATATGATTTTTTAAATTTATATTAACTATTTTTTTTCAGTTCGTTATAACATGCTTATAATATTGGTTGTATCATATTTTCTTGTATATACGTCCATATTGTTCGTTTTATGTTAAATTATTTTATTATTATTATGTTAGACTATTTGTATGTAATATTTAATTTTTATTAATGCAACTATAACAATTATGTAAAATATATTTATTTAATATTGATTGTTTTTTGTAGTTATTTATATTAAAAGTCTGAAAATATTTTAATACATCTTACAATAATATTTATAAGATCATTTATAAAATAACAATTATATAATCTAATTACATTACAACTATAATTGATTATTAATATATATCATGTTTAACTAGAGTTATTACAAGCGTTGCCTTAAAAAAATATTAAACTAGACCTGAAAAATGCGTAAGCTCAAAAGAGCCACGGAATGTTATAATAAACCTTCAAAAGTGTGGGACTAGAGTTGTTGCTCAAAAATATTGTAATCATTATCTATCGTACACTCTGTGGCCTTCTTTTATAAAAAAGAGACTCATAACGAACTCAAGACGACATGAAAATTATTTAAGTGAATTTATAATATAGAATTTGGTTTAAGTGCATTTCGTATTAATCATTACTAAACATCTAATATGAGATATTAAACATTAGCTTAAATAATTATTGTGTCGTCTTGAGTTCGTTATGAGTCTCTTTTTTATAAAAGGATGCCACAGAATGTACGATAAATAATGATTACAAAATTTTTGAGCAACAACTCTAGTCACACACTTTTGAAGGTTTATTATAACATTCTGAGGCTCTTTTGAGCTTGCACATTTTTCAGGTCTAGTATATATGTTTGTGTGTAGTTAATGTAACATTCAAAGAGAATGATTTCCATCAGATGTCACAAAGATATGTATTTGTATTCTCATTAATTCACAAATTTGAAGTAATGATTTATCACTAATGTCAATGCGTTATGATTTCTCTTCTGCATGTATAAGTTTGTGAGTAGTTAGGCTACTTTTTCCAGAGAATGATTTGCCACAGATATCACAGTGATATGGCTTGTCTCCTGTATGTATACATTTGTGGCTAGTTAAGGTTCTACTTAGAGAGAATGATTTGCCACAGATATCAGTGATATGGCTTGCCTCCTGTATGGGTACGTTTATGCTTAATTAAGGAACTACTTTCAGAGAATGATTTACCACAGATATCACAGTGATATGGCTTGTCTCCTGTATGTATACGTTTATGCTTAATTAAGGAACTACTTTCAGAGAATGATTTACCACAGATATCACAGTGATATGGCTTGTCTCCTGTATGGGTACGTATGTGAGTATTTAAGTGACTACTTTGAGAGAATGATATACCACAGATATCACAGTGGTATGGCTTGTCTCCTGTATGTATACGTTTGTGGCTAGTTAAGGCATTACTTTGAGAGAATAATATACCACAGATATCACAGTGATATGGCTTGTCTCCTGTATGTATACGTTTGTGGCTAGTTAAGGCATTACTTTGTGAAAATGATTTACCACAGATATCACAGTGGTATGGCTTGTCTCCTGTATGGGTACGTTTGTGGCTAGTTAAGGTACCACTTTGAGAGAATGATTTATCACAGATATCACAGTGATATGGCTTGTCTCCTGTATGTATATGTTTGTGGTTAGTTAAGTGACTACTTCGAGAGAATGATTTACCACAGATATCACAGTGATATGGCTTATCTCCTGTATGTGTACGTTTGTGTCTAGTTAAGGTACTACTAACAGAGAATGATATACCACAGATCTCACAGCAAGGTGGCTTATCTCCTGTATGTATACGTTTGTGCTTAATTAAGGTGCTACTTTCAGTGAATGATTTACCACAGATATCACAATATGGCTTCTCACAAGTATGTATATGTTTGTGAGTAGTTAAATTACTACTTCGAGAGAATGATTTACCACAGATTTCACAATGATATGGCTTATCTCCTGTATGTATAACTTTGTGAGTAGTTAAGGTACTACATTTATTGAATGATTTACCACAGATATCAGAGTGATATGGCTTGTCTCCTGTATGTATATGCTTGTGAGTAGTTAAGGTACTACGATTATTGAATGATTTACCACAGATATCACAGTGATATGGCTTCTCTTCTTCAACCTTCGTCATCTCACCAGTAATACTAAACACTTTAGTCAATTTATTTTCCATAATGATTTCTTCTTCAACAGAATATATAAATGTTTTCCTTGTAATATTTTTTATATTATATTTCTTATAAAATATTTATTCTTCTATATTTCCCTCAACTATATTTCAGTTAATATCTGAAGATAATACAAACTTCTTTTTCACCCAAGTTTAGTTAAAATTCAAAACCATCTCATAATGATGAAAATAAACTCAGTTTTGAGGAAAGATTTCACAGCAATACGACGAGAGATTTATATAAACAGTGTTATATAAGTTCTGTTAAGAAAGTTTTAGTCTTCAAATGATGATAAATAGAGGTGATGTATCCAAGATTGAAAATAATAATTTATCCAAATTTCATCTGATATTCTGAAATAAGAAAGAAACAGTATGAGATAATAGAGAATACTTTAGAAGCAGAGATAGATTTAACAGTGGAAATTTTATATTTCTATATTGATAAACTGTAGATATCAATTTTTCTGTCCAGAGTTATTCTCTCCAATGTGGTATTCCAGCATGCTCTATAAATTATATCCTTCTATCTCTTCAGAGGTCTGCTCTATGGTAGTTTAGCAAAAAATACAATCTTATAGGACTTGTAAGAAAGTAACAGTATGACATAATAGAGAATACTTAAAATACAGAGATAGATTTAACAGTGGAAATTTTACAATGTTACCACATTTCCCAGCATCGAAGACCTTACTTTTTCCCTAAAATAAGTCTCAAAAATCTACCATACGTCCCGGAGGCCGAAGGTTGTTATTTTCTTTTTAAAATTGGTCGTTATTGGCGCCAGTAAGTACGGTACATTGGTAAACTGTAGAAATATACCTGTGTCATATTTATTTATTTATATAAACCAAGGCTATGTCAAACTACAACTGCACCATCACTATAGCGGGATCATCTAGTACAAGGCCCCTAAACTGTGGTAACCTCGTGAGATGGGTTTGGAGCAGCTGACTGGCTACCCCTCTTCAGTGGTGGCACCCAGTACCAGGTCCCCCAAAAATATAGTTCCCCTGTGAGATGGGCTCAGTGCAGCCAACTGCCCTGTCCCTCCTCAAAACAGAGCCATCCAGTTCCACACTGTAAACATGGTTCATGTTAGGAAGGGAATCCAGCTGTAAAATACCCGACCAAATTTACAGACCTCACCTGAGCAAGGTGCGACAGATGGCCAACCCTGGCTAAAACTTGCCTCCTGGCGTGGATGACCCGTCTAACCCATGCAAGAATGGAAAAATCTATGCTAAATGGTGATAATACCTACATATATATATATATCCCACCCACACAGGATGTGTAAAAGAAACGCACCCGGCCCACACTATAAAGAGGACACGTAAAAGACATGGCAAAAAGTACCCACGCCACACTGTAAAGTGAGGTAGGTGTCATAGCCAACAAGCACCCAGCCCATACTGCTAAGTGGATGTGTAAAAGACACAGCAAAAAGCACTCGGCCCACACTGTAAAGTGGACGTGTTTTTAATGATGATGGTGATGATGATATATAATAAAATGTAGTTTGCTTGAAACATTCTATATAATATATAACGTTAAAAGAGATACAATGCAAAATGGACTGTAAGATGAGGTAAGGAAAAGTAAAAGTTACCTGGTAATCTTTGTTTTGTTTTTTTTGTGGTTGTTCTTTTATTTGTCCAATATTTCGGGACCTAAAAGTCCTTTCTTCAGGGTTTAACCCTTTAACATTTACATTATTCTATATATACTATTATATTTCCATGGTAAAGTCATTACCTCACATAATATCGAATCTATGAGGTTTTAATATTATTTATATTGAGAACAATACCTTAACATCAGTAAGAGTGGCCAGTTACAGCCAGTTTAAAAGAGAAAAAGGGGACAGAATTCTGGTCAGTTATGGCCAGTGTAAATGTTAAAAGGTTAAGCAACTTTCATTGGATAATGTTCCAATTTCCTCTCTTTGGGATTAAATTTTGATTTTGATTAAAATTTTTTCTAAGTTGTTTTCAGACATTTTATAAAATTGATGGAAGCTATGGAGTAGGAAGACCTGGGATGAGGTGATAAAAGCTGACCTAACACAATTGATGGATGCTGTGAAGTAGGAAGACCTAGTTTGGGGTGATAAAAGCTGACCTCACACAATTGATGGAAGCTATGGAGTAGGAAGACCTAGTTTGAGGTGACCCCACACAATTTCACTTCACAAAGACGACACAGGATATATACACACATTACTATATATACACCTAAAATATCAAAGACCCCCCTCGATCAAGAATGACCATGTGATTTGCAACTAGACAGTTCCCCTCCAAGGCACAAATCTGGTTGTTTGAGAAAGACCAGCAGTTGCCCATGTATTCCGGTCGACCCTCTCCACGCGACCGATGTTGTCCAAGGAAAATGTAATGGCTGATACAGCTTGGTACCAGTGACATCACTACATATATATACACTATATATATATTGTATATACACTGTGTGCAGTATATATACACAATATATATATTATAGATACACTGTGTACAATATATATATACACTATATATGATGTCCAAGGGAAAGGCAATGGCTGACACAGCTTGGTACTAGTGACATCACAACATATATATATAATATATATATATATATATATATATATATATATATAATATATATATATATATATATATATATATATATATATATATATATATAATATATATACACTATATATATGTTGTCCAAGGGAAAGGCAATGGCTGATACAGCTTGGCACCAGTGACATCATAACATATATATATATAAGGTATATCCCAGACATCCATAGATTATTTCTTTTCTACAGCTATTTCTCTTTCCCAATTTTAAAATGTTCTGTTTACTATCATTCACTTGTTTCCACAACGTATATACTCCGACCTGGTTTTTGATATAAACCATGTTGGACATTGTCTCTTTCTCTACAAACCTAACCCCCACCATTACCTCTCCTTTCTCTCACTTATTCATTTCCATGTTTACGAAGCTAGGTGACCATCTTCGAAATTCTTGCATATTTGCCTTGTCTAATATGCCTACTTATATCTGCTTATTTCCCCCGAATCTCCTGTGATGATATATGTCATGATGGCTACCTATCTCACAATTTCCCACTCACCACCATAGGCTATTCGACCAATCAAACCACAACAACATGTCCTTACCCATTACCAGCCCCAACAAACTCTGTCATTACTACTACTGTCCTTCTAGCCCTTACCATCCCCAACAAACTCTGCCATTACTACTACTGTCCTTCTAGACCTTACCAGCCCCAACAAACTCTGCCATTTCTACTACTGTCCTTCAAAGAATTCTTGTTTACCGTTATCTATGGAGGAGCAAAGGATAAATGGAACAACCCCGAATAAATAAATGAATATGAATCCGCGAGTTACCAAGCACCCATGCAAACCTTTAATTCAGAGACAGGAAGCATACACACTCCCCTGCAAAAATTCTCCCTCTCCCACAAATGATGGCAAATGTCCAAAACTCTGAGTTGGCAGCATCAACATAAGCACAATGAAAGGAAGGTAAGGAGTAATTATGGACATGCTAGAGTGAAAGGATATTGACGTATGCTGTGTGCAAGAGACTAGGTGGAGAGGAGAGTCTGCTAGAGTCCTTGTAGGCAAAAGTCAGTGCTATAAATTTTTCTGGGTGGGAAATGACAATGGCATGGGTCGTGTAGGTATACTATTAGCTGACAAATGGGTAGATAAGGTAATAACCACACGTATTGTTAACCAGGTAATACTAGAGGGTGTCATACCAAAGGATTGGTGCAGCATTATCATAGTCAACTGCTACAAGGGTAAAGGAGATGCACTAGATAGAAGAAACTATAGAGGTATAAAGCTGATGGACCAGGTCATGAAAGTAATGGAAAGAGTCATAGCACATTTGATCAGGGACTGGGTAAAACTAGGTGAGATGCAGTTTGGGCTTGTGCCAGGAAAAAGCACCACTGACCAGCCCCTTCCTTGTGATGCAGTTACAGGAAAAGTACCTAGCTAAGAGTAAGCTGCTCTACCTAGTTTTTGTCGATATGGAAAAAGCCTTTGACAGAGTGCCCCGTGTTATAAGCTGGTCGGTTCTTAGAAAATTAGGAGTAGATGAACGGCTTGTGAAAACTGTACAAGTCATGTATAGGCGAGCAGTCAGCAAAGTTAGAGTTAACAATGACTATAGTGAGGAATTTAGAGTACAGGTCGGTGTCCACCAGGGCTCTGTTCTTAGCCCTCTCCTGTTTATTATAGTATTGCAGGCTGCCCATAGGAACTCCTATATGCCGGATGCCCATAGGAACTCCTATATGTGGATGATCTTACACTTATAGCTGAATCTATGGCAGAACTAAAGAAACAAGCACCACCAAACTCTGGGAGAGCTCTGTACAAACAATAGACAGCTTTTGCTACCTAGGTGACCGAATAAGCAACGGAGATGGGTGTTTTGAAAGTACAGTAACCAGAGTAACAACGGGATTGAAGAAGTTTAGGGAGCTACTGCCACTGCTAGCTGCAAAAGGCTTTTCCCTCAAAATGAAAGGCAGACAGTATGATGCGTGCATTCGAACAGCAATGTTACATAGTAGTGAGACTTGCATAGATTAGAAAGAAACAAAGCTTGCATGCTCCGATGGATGTGTAATAGTAATATACGCGAAGAGCAAAGCATTAACAAATTGAGAGAGAGACTGAGCATAAGAGGAACCAAATGCTGTGTGCAGGAGAGGAGGTTGTGATGACCCCCTTGTACAAGCTGTAGCTGAAGCATATAGACAATATGCTACCACCACCACCCACTGTAGATTGGCCGTGGAGGTGTCAAGCCAAAATCATTTCCCATCTGAGCAAGACAAGGTCACCCTACCTGGCACTGCCCAAAACAGGACAACCTGTCTAACTCATACTACCGTGGAAGAAGGGACGTAAAACAGTGATGATGATATACATATATATACACTGTGTACAGTATATATACACTATATACAGTATATATTATACACTATATATGATGTCCAAGAGAAAGGCAATGGCTGATACAGCTTGGCACCAGTGACGTCACAACGTATATATATATATACACTATGTATATATTATATATACACTGTGTACAGTATATATATACTATATATATGTCCAAGGGAAAGGTTATGGCCGATACAGCTTGGCACCAGTGACATTACAGCTCATTTCTACAGCTGAATAAAGCAGAACATCGTGAAATAGAGTGTCTTGCTCAAGGACACAACACATCACCCGCTCCGAGAATCGAACTCACCACCTTTTAATTGTAATCCCAATGCTCTAACCACTAAGCCATGATACGTTCCAGAACCAACCGTGATATAGAGAGACCATAAAGTTTAAGCCTTAAATTACCTCTCATACATGCTTTAAGTACATATAAACTTATTAAAACACAAAAAACAGCCAGTAACGATCGTATAGAAACTAGCACCAACCATCGTACCACTAATTACCAATGAGGACGATTGCCAGCTACGGTAGCCACTTGGTAATACACTGCACATCTCACGTCAATCTATGAAGGGTTTGTAGTAGATTAGAGAAAAACACAATCAGTAAAACAGTAATCGAATGAAATTTTATCATAGTTAAAGCCTTAAGATGTCCCTTCCTTATGATATACACTTTAATAACATTGAAACTTATTTAATAAGTTTAAAATTTAAACACTTTTTATTCAGACGTAGCGCGATAAGAAAATAGATATGTTCTAACGAAAAATCCGCGATGTGGCGAGGATTACCGTGATAGGAAATTAGATACGTTCCAAAGAAATATCCGCGATGTTGTGGGACAGCGAAAAGTGAACCGCGATATAGCGGGGGATTACTGTATATATATATACACACACAACATACATCTATCTATATACATTCATAATATTTATTTTCGATTTTTGACATTAAAATGTTGACTGAGGGTGCGACAACTGTTTCTTGTTTGAGGTTGTTCCAGTGGTTGAAATATAGACGGAGGTAATTAAATAATAAAGACAGTCATGATAACAATATATTTTATATCACATGTAACAGTGGAATCTGCTGATTGAAAAATATCACATCAACATTTCAGTTTGGAAGTGTTTTCTCTATATATAAAAATGGAGGAAGAAATATATTTTTATAATGTTATATATATTTTCACTTGTATATAATTACTGGGTCGTTGTAGGGTTCACATAATTATATTATTTACATACATTAATATAGACATTATGTAAATCTTTGTCAACTTACCTCCTTCAGATATAATCAATGTGTTGTGTTGTTAGGTTTTACTAAACAACCAAAGAAATAATCTCTTTGTTATCAAATTAGAAGTTTCAAAGATGTTATCAGCTTTATTTCACGACATTAACGTTGGTGTATCTTCTTCATCTTTAGTCATAAATTGATATCTTGTCAGAATGAAGTAGTGAGGCTGACTTTATGTCTTTATCTACAGATTTGATAGGAAATATAAATATATTAGGTTGATATGTGGTCTAAAATATATATATTGTATATAAATGAGTGATAGCAGATGTTCTGGTGAAATAGTAGTTTTACTACTACAGATTGTAATGGGGCTCTTAGTAGACACAATTGTAAGAATAGATATGACAGTGTAAGACTGATGTCGGGGAAATAAACTTGTGTGTATATATATATATATATAATTGTTACACAAGATATAATTAGATTAATTAAAGTTATATGAAGACAGCAGGTACTCGGTGTCGTTGGGAATGATTCAACTCTCGTACCGGTGTCATATGTTAAAAGTCACTGATATAATTGAATACCTTCAGACACAGTTACAATCGTATTTAATCTATTGTAAATCAGAAAGTATCACTCAATAAAATATCAATTATATATCAATAAGAAAACCCCTGCGTAGTCTCACTAACTGCTAGAAATAGCAGTGATATTATCCATTACAACTGCTCTCTCTCTCTATATATATATATATACACACACATATGTGTACGTATGTATGTATATATGGGTGTGTATGTGTGTTTACACGTATGTATGGTGTGTATATATGTGTACATAGGGTTTTGGTATATGTACGTTTGGTGAACATGTGTGTATTTACCTGAAGATATGTGTGAGTGTGCGTTCTATATGCATTTATGCGTGTATATTTATAATTATATGTATATACACACACACAAACATATATTTATATGTGTATTTGGTGTATACGCTCGTATGTGTGCGGGTATATGTGTCGCGCCGGTTTACCTCCGTGTGTGCGTGCTTATGTGTACGCGCATGTATATGCATGCATGCCGTGTGTTTTCGCAATAAGAGAACCTCTGCGTAGTCTCTCTAACTGGTAGAAACAGCAGCGATATTATCCAATACAACTGCTCTCTCTCTCTCTCTCTCTCTATATATATATATATATATATATATATATTTATATATATATATATATATATATATATACGTGAACGGCAAAGCAGAAACGAACTAAGGAAAAAATTAGAGATAAGAGGGATCAGATGTTGTTTACTCGAGAGAAGGCTACGTTGGTATGGACACGTGATGCGCATGAAAGTCGATAGCTGTATAACAAAGTGCAGGGCAATAAAGATAGACGGTAGTCACGGAATAGGCAGACCTAGAAAAACCTGGGACGAGCTGATAAACTCCGACATCACACACTTACACCTCTCCAAGACAATGTCACTGGACCGAGACCTTTGGCGGTACTCAGTAACAGAGAAGACCCGCCTTACCTAAATATATATAGTAAAACCTACTCCAGCCAGTAGGCATCTCTAACAAAATACACCCCGTCCCACCACCACCACCCCCACCCCATCCACACCACCCCGTTCTATGTAAAGTTATGTTGGTGCCGCGCCATCCAGGCCGAAACAAATGAGATCGTGTAGGTGTCACGACAAAAAAACACACAGTCCACGCTGTAATGTGGCCGTGTAGGCAACACGGTAAAAACCTCCCAGACCCACACTGTAAATGTGGTTGGTGTTAGGAAGGGCATCCAACTGTAGAAAACCTGCCAGACAGTCCTATGCGAGCAAGACAATCACTCTTGCCTCAAGTGGGACTACCCCCATCCAAACCCATGCAAGCGTGGAACACGGACGTTAAACGTTGATGATGATGATGATGATGATGATATATATATATAAGAGACGTAAAATAAGAAAATTATAAAATTAACTTACTTACTAAAATATCACTTCCAACTAATTAGTTTCTGGAATGGAGTAGATACATCTTCCGAAGAAGGTGTAGAGAAACATCCCGTCATCAGGAAAGTCAATTCTCATATAAGTTTCCAGGCAAAGTGGGGACACTGGAAGCTTATTAAAAAATAAATCAGTGAATAGGAAATAGCAAAGCGTGGACTTAATTCCTAGCCATTGAGAAAATCACTGCCTCTGTGTCCGTGGCAAATTCAAAAAGAATCGAACACGTGACATCAAGGTCAATCGGTGGAAAGTGGGTTGTTAATAAAACGACGGCCAGCCTACTACTGTAGCAGCAGTCATGGCCAGTATTGCTCGACAAAAGATTTGGAGATAATAATAAAGAATTCATATCTAGTAACATATATATACATACAAATGCATATCGATGCTAGCAAATATATAGGTTTTAACAACCCACTTTCCACCGATTGACCTCGATGTCACGTGTTCGATTCTTTTTGAATTTGCCACGGACACAGAGGCAGTGATTTTCTCAATGGCTAGGAATTAAGTCCACGCTTTGCTATTTCCTATTCACTGATATATTTTTTAATAAGCTTCCAGTGTCCCCGCTTTGCCTGGAAACTTATATGAGAATTGACTTTCCTGATGACGGGATGTTTCTCTACACCTTCTCCGGAAGATGTATCTACTCCATTCCAGAAACTAATTAGTTGGAAGTGATATTTTAGTAAGTAAGTTAATTTTATAATTTTCTTATTTTACGTCTCTTATATTATTGTTCTGCAACCCCATGCATTGAACCACAATGTTATTAAGACAAAACCTATATATTTGCTAGCATCGATATGCATTTGTATGTATATATATGTTACTAGATATGAATTCTTTATTATATATATATATATATATATGTAGGAGGTGAGTTTTATTGTAGTACAATAAAGCAATGCAGATATCGGATAAGAAGCACTCTACAGTTTGTAGGACTGGAGTATACATAATATATAAGAACAAAAGATGGTTAAAAGAGTTCCATGTATTTTATTATGCGCATTTCAAAAACAAATATCATCATGCAATAATATTTGTGTTTTCATCAGATAAAACAGGAAGACATGATATGAAGGTTAAAAAGCACTTGTGGATAGTGCAGTTTTAAATCAACATATGAAAAGTAGTTTTAGATTGATGTGATATTGGGAAAAAAATATTTTATTTTGAGGGGGGGGGGGGGGGGTGAAAAAGAGGTGGAGATGAGAGTAGAAAGTGGAGAGGGAGGAGTATAATGAGGAAGGATAAGATAGGAGGAGAGATGGGTGATAGAGAGAGAGAGATAGCTTTTATAACTGAGAAAGATATATTGTTTTACATAGAGAGGTTGAAAACCGTTGGAAGATAATGTATAAATTAAAAGAATTTGAAAATTAACGAAGAGAAAAATAATGTAAAGTTAAGGTTTGTATATTGAGGGGTTTAATAATATGTGCGATGAAAAGAAAATGTTAATATGTATTAAGAATAATATTTAAGGGTTTAATAACATGTGCGATGGAAAAGAAAAAGTTAATATGTATTAAGAATGATATTTAAGGGTTTAATAATATGTGCGATGGGAAGAAAATGTTGATATGTATTATTAAAAAGAACAACAGGTAATTTAAGTAAGGATATATTGTGAGATGAGCATGAATGAGTTAGATGAAAGGGAGAAAAAATAATGAATTGAGGATGAATAATCTAACGTCAAAAAAATGTTTGTTTACGAAGGATTTTTACAAGGTGATATAGAGTAAGAATGTATTGTATTATGTAATAATTGATTCTATGTTAGGCAACAGTGAGAAAAGGTACAGATTAGGGGTTAGACATTAAAAGAAAAAGAGATGAAAGGGAAGTGTATATATGGGTGTGTATATGTGTACATAGGGTTTTGGTATATGTAGGAGCGATATAGAATGAGTAACAAGTATTATAGAATGTATAATAACCTTTGAAATAAGGTAGAAAGATGGGTATATTTTTAAAGAAGTGTATATATATATATGTGCCTTTGAGAAAAAGATTCTAAATTGATAAAGAATATTAGCTGTATACTTTGTGGAATGTTTTGTGGAATTTATGCAAGCAGATAGAAAACAAGTCAGTGCGTCTATTTATTATAGAATCTAAATTAGATATAATGGTAAATTTTTCATTTAGACAGAGATTGCAAATTTTGGATAGAGAACTGTTCAAGTATGGAGACGCAGAAGAAACCTTCTTCCAAAAGATGCTATATTTAATATTTTTGTCTTTCAAGGACCATATGAGTTCTGAGAGAGCCGTGTTGGTCCTTTTAAGTTTGTATTTAAAAGACAAATGATGGTTATAAAGACGAGCTTTAAAAGAGGTGGAAGTGGAGCCAAAATAGGTGAAGGAATTGGTGTCAGCTTCCTCATTATACTCCTCCCTCTCCACTTTTTACTCTCACCTCCTCCTCTTTTTCACCCCCCCCCCATCAAAATAAAATATTTTTTTCCCAATATCACACATCAATCTAAAACTACTTTTCATATGTTGATTTAAAACTGCACTATCCACAAGTGTTTTTTAACCTTCATATCATGTCTTCCTGTTTTATCTGATGAAAACACAAATATTATTGCATGATGATATTTGTTTTTTAAATGCGCATAATAAAATACATGGAACTCTTTTAACCATCTTTTGTTCTTATATATATATATATATATATATATATATATATATATATATATATATATAGAGAGAGAGAGAGAGAGAGAGAGAGGTTATATTTAATTTGTTGGGATACAACAAGCAAAATATTTTTATAACTGATATAAAGCACTCAACAAATTAATTGGAGTAAATATACAATATATTAACAAATGGAAACTATATTTATAAAACCATATTTGTTTCAAGGGCCACCAAGGCAGATTATGGTGCGCTTTCATCAGATAAAATATAATATAGATTTGATTTTATAAATAAATATTGACATACCCTGAAAAATGCAACCTTCACGGGCATAGGTTAAGTTTAACGTTTGAGAAAATGAAAGTAGATTTTCTGACAAGTGAATGTGTTTGTTTTGTTTTTTTTATAGTGACAGTTACGATACACTGTTTGTTTATTTACAACAGGTCTCTATAGTGATATGGTGTTAATTAGTAATGCGTGTGTGATTATTTTTTCTTTTTCTTTTTTTGTGTATTGTGTGTACGGAAAATGACATTGTGTGTTGAAAGAAAGACATTTTTTTAAAATGAATACATAGTTAGACGTTTGCTGCATATAACATATAAATTGACGTACCTTATCAACATCCTTATTAGACCGTATAAATAGCTGAAATACAGTTGATCATCTCGCCAAACTTGTTGGCACCAACTCTCTGCCGCCAAAGAAATTCAGCTAAATATGAGGGGAATAAATCGTCGCTTGTCCCATGTTGTCGACGAAGCTTTTTCTTTGCACGGCTCCAAGTGTTCTCTATGAGTTGTGTGTGCACATTAGGGTCTTCAGGATCGACAAAGTTCCGTTGGTGCACAACAACATCATGGAGGTAAATGCCACCTTGAATTTCTTCAATATCAGAATAGGAACGCCAACCATCGGACATGATGTGGCTTCCTGGCAAAATCCATTCCTGTATGATGAGTACAAGAGTCTCACGGCTTCGATCTGGGACTTCGATGAGGCAGCAGCGTCCAGAATAAGGATGTTGATAAGGTACGTCAATTTATATGTTATATGCAACAAACGTCTATGTAGTTATTTAAAAAAATTTTATTTCTTTCAACACACAATGTCATTTTCCGTACACACAATACACAAAAAAAGAAAAAGAAAAAATAATCACACATGCAATACTAATTAACACCATATCACTATAGAGACCTGTTGTAAACAAACAAACAGTGTATCGTAACTGTCACTTTAAAAAAAACAAAAAAACATTCACTTGTCAGAAAATCTACTTTCATTTTCTCGAACGTTAAACTTAACCTATGCCAAATAACAGTATATTTAAATTACGCCGTTGGAAGAGGGAAAAGAGAAAAAAAAATAGAAAAAGAAAGAGAAAGAGAAACAACATGAGTATATTTAAGTGAGAGAGAATATTAGTTATAAGGACAGTAATAGCGTAATTATTGTTTACGTTATGAGAGAAGAAACGAAGAAATGAATATATCGTAGATGAATAATAGCCGGATTCATTATAATGATAGGTTGAAGAATTTTATCTAGGGTTTAATTAATAAATTTGATTAAATGTTTAATTAATAATTTATCAATTCAATCAGTAGTTTAAATGTGTATGTTAAAAAAACTTTTATATATATTTATATATACTATTAAAAAATATACTATTATTACAAAACCATGGCAGAATCGGTGGAGGGTTGGACATGCTTTCCAGTATAGTTACGTCCCTTTACGATCTGAGTTCAAATCCCGCCGAGGTTGACTTTGCCTTTCATCCTTACGGGGTCGATAAAATAAAGTACCAGTAATGCACTGTTAATTGTTGGCCTTGTGCCTAAAATAGAAACATTAATTATTAAAAAATTGTAGGTTTAAAGTATCTGAACAATTCTAAACCGATGGAAATTCAGAGAGTTTACAGAAGAATAATCCCTTATTTGTATTATAATAGCAATACAGAGTGAAGGAAAATTGTTAGTGATTTATTAATAATTCAGGTAACTCTAAGGATTAAATGCTATAAGGTTAAAAATTTAAATTTTCCATCTTAATAATGTAATTAGAGTATGAATCCTATGTTATTTTATAGTAAGTTATAAATTTATAAATTCATAATTTTAGCTGTCATACAGTTATAACTGTTAAAACATAAATCTCTTGCTATAACGTCATAACATAAAAATTATATTTTAAATTTTTATAGGAATATATCCAAAGCATAAAGCATAAAAAACTCTTTCATAAGAGTATATTTATAGAATATATTTAAAGTATAAATTTTAGGTTATACCATATACATCAAAATCACTATGTTTATCTCATATATATATAAATATTTACATATATATATATATTAAACATTTGAAAAATATAAGAATATAGAAATATAAAATACACAATATAAAATATGAATTATAATGAATTAAAAAAATATAAGAATATAGAAATATAAAATACACAGTATAAAATATGAATTATAATTTTCTTATACCCGTCAGAGGAATTTTCAAAAAATTTTCTTTAAATCTTTCAGTACGTTTATCAAGAAAAACTTCCAAGAAAAAAATGTTTCAAGAGAGTTATAAACAGTCACATGAAGGAATCTAATGATTTATCGATAGGTGTAATAAAGATGAGTTATGTATTACATTTTATATATATATATATTTAAACGTTGAATTCAACCGATGTTTACAAGAACTGAAAAGATTATTCCTTAAATTAACAGAATGTTTAGCTTTTAATATAAAGAATATTTCTTCTATACAAAGAGCACAATTTTCAGATGAAGCATTGAATGGAGGAGCTTTAGAGATAATATTCATATATATATATATGGGTATGTATGAGTGTGTATGTGTGTTTGCACGTATGTATGGTGTGTATATGTGTACATAGGGTTTTGGTATATGTACGTTTGGTGAACATATGTGTATTTACCTGTAGGTATGTGTGAGTGTGCGTTCTATACGCATTTATGCATGTATATTTATATATGTATATACACACACACAAACATATTTATACGTTCGTACATGTGCGGGTATATGTGTCGCGCTGGTTTACGTCCGTGTGCACGTGTTTATGTGTACGTGCATGTATATGCATGCATGGTGTATGTTTTCGCATATGCACGTGTATAGATGTGTGTATGTATATATTTAATTATTATTACTTTCCTGATTTTAATAACCTCTATCATTTTCGTTCAACTAATTTATTTATTTCGTTTCTGAATTTGTTTAGCAAGATTCTTTATCTGAAATCGTGTGTTGAAACCGATATTGTTATACTTTGGGAGGGTCATGTTGCCAATAAGAAACACACGCACCAGTTGCTTTCACTTCAATTTATTATATATTTATAAATTTACAAATCTACAAACTTATAAATTTCTGGTTGGTTGGTTGGTTCCACAACCAGATAGTTGTTTATATATAGTCATAGTCCTTTCGTCACACACTCTGTGACCTCTTCAGTGACTGGGGATTCCTTTCTTTGTTTCTGTGCCTTTCCTTTCTTCTGTCCTACGCCATTTTGGCGTAATTTATTTACATTATTTTGAACTCCGAAGCCGAGAATCATTCAGTTTCCTAAATAGAATATTAGTCTACGACTCCATTTATACCATAAACGTGGTTTTGTCTTTACGTGTAATTGTTGTCACCTCTCCACATAACGACGTATTAACTTCGCTTTTTTCCGTTCATTGCCAGGGAACAGCTTCACGAATCAAAGCAAATTATTTTCATATATATATATATATACATATATCTCAAGAGCAGTGCCCCAGCATGGCCTCATCCAGATGGCTGGAACAGGTATAAGAATAAAAGAATATAATATATATGTGTATATTCATATATTGTATTTATCCTCATCACAATTTAAACTCCATTTTACATGCTAGCATGGGTCAGACGAGTTATCCTGTTGTGTGAAAACCTAGATCAAATAACCGTGTCTTGCTCATGCTAGAACCATTTCTGGTTGGTTTCTATGGCTGGATACCCTTCCTAACTCCAACAACATTTACAGGGTGGACTTGGTATTTATTGTTGTGTTGCTAACATGACCAACCTACAGGGTGGACTCGGTGCTTTTTGTTGTGTCATCATCATGACAACCACCAGCTAACAGAGCAGACTTGGTGCTCTTTGTCATGTCACCAATTTGACCACTTTGAAGGATGGTTCGGGTCCCTTCAGTCTTGCCACTAGCATGACCATTTTACAGGGTGGGTTAGGGGCCTCCTGTCATGTCTACATCACTGGGTGAACTGGGTGCTTATTTGTCATGTCACCAGCATGACTACCTTGCAGTGAGGGTTAGGTGCTCTTTTGTCATATTACCTAACAGAGAGGACTCTGTGTTGTTTTGTCATGACACCTGCATGACCACCTTACAGGGTTGCCTGAGGGTTTAGCCATTTCAGTCGTATTGGAGGAGAGCATGTTAAGCTTTCCATACTTGTATACATGGGTTGGTCAAGAGAGGTGTATCAGATGTGAAAGTGGGGGTGGGGTTATGTGTATGTAGGGTGGGGATTGGAGCGGTAGGTCAGGGTGGTGTACTTAGCTGGTAAGGGGGTGGAGTGTTAAGACGTGGGGAGGAGGAAAATTAGAGCATACTTCAAACCACTATATGCTGCTTCATCCCGTGCACATTGGAATGCAGGTCTGCTGCAGTACTGTATAACGCCAGAGATTTGAATCCTCTTGTGTCATCACCTTTGAGAGATACAATGGTGTCAGGTCAATTTTTTACCTCCTCATCCCAAGCTTTCCTAGGTCTTCCTCTTCCATCAATTTCAAGCGGTCAACCTTTTATACAGCATCTCTACCTTCATACACATCACATGTCCATAACACAGCAATCTCTTCTCCTGCATACTGTATCTTATCCCTCTCAGTTTAGTTATACTTTCCCCATCATGTATATTCATAGGACACATCCATTGGAGAATTCAAGCTTTATTTCTATCCAATCTTGAGGTCCTCGCTGCAATGCAGTATTGCTGTTCATATGCACGCATCAATTTGGTGAAACAACCTTTTGTAGCTAGCAGTAGTAGTAGCATCATAAACCTCTGCCATCTTGTTCTTACTCTAGTTTCTGTACTTTCAGAACACCTACCTCTGCTAATTTGGTAACAGAAACTGTCAACTGCTTCTATGGAACCCTTTAAATATATGATAGAGCTTGTCTCCTACAAGCAATTGCTTGTTACTGTTCCAGTGCAATGACCCCATGTGAAACCTACTTTCTTAACTAACTTATCTTGTATCCCACTAAATCTCTTGTGGACCCATAGTCTATTTAGTGTAAATAATGTTTCTTACACATAACATATATGTGTGACCACTGGTTTCTGAGTACACTTATGGCCACCACTGTTTAATGGGGGGAGGCACTTCCAAACAGACCCTTCATTAGGCATGCTGAAAATATATTAAAAGGAAGTTCTTTCCTCCAACAATTTTCACCCCAAACAGAGGAGAGTTTCATATTGTCAAAAAGGGAGGTAAATCTTGTAATTGTCAGGCTTAATTATATATGAAATTAGATACACATAGAAGTGGTTGATAGCTTTTGCAATCTAGGTGACTTAATTAGCAGTGGAGGGGGCTGCTCTGAAAGATGAATAGTTAGAATAAGGATAGGATGGAAAAGTTTAGAGAGCTACTGCAACAGTTGACCACAAAAGGTTTCTCTCTGTACAAAAGGACAACTGTATGACACATGTGGGTGATGTGCAATGATGAATGGTAACAAAACAAGGGTGTGACTGCAGAGGATATGTAGACAGGAGAGGAATGAAACAACCATGCTTTGTAGGATATGTTATGTAAGTGTGAGAGAAAGGCAGAACTTGGACAAGTTCAAGAAGAAGCTGGGTTTAAAATATTAAACTAGACCTGAAAAATGCACAAGCTCAAAAGAGCCACAGAATGTTATAATAAACCTTCAAAAGTGTGGGACTAGAGTTGTTGCTCAAAACTATTGTAATCATTATCTATCGTACACTCTGTGGCATAGTTTTATAAAAAAGAACTCAAGACAACACGATAATTATTTAAGTGAATTTATAATATAGAATTTGGTTTAAGTGCATTTCGTATTAATCATTACTAAACATCTAATATGAGATATTGAACATTAGCTTAAATAATTATTGTGTTGTCTTGAGTTCGTTATGAGTCTCTTTTTTATAAAAGGATGCCACAGAGTGTACGATAGATAATGATTACAAAATTTTTGAGCAACAACTCTAGTCGCACTCTTTTGAAGGTTTATTATAACATTCTGAGGCTCTTTTGAGCTTGCACATTTTTCAGGTCTAGTATATATGTTTGTGTGTAGTTAATGTAACATTCAAAGAGAATGATTTCCATCAGATGTCATAAAGATATGTATTTTTATTCTCATTAATTCACAAATTTGAAGTAATGATTTATCACTAATGTCAATGCGTTATGATTTCTCTTCTGCATGTATAAGTTTGTGAGTAGTTAGGCTACTTTTTCCAGAGAATGATTTGCCACAGATATCACAGTGATATGGCTTGTCTCCTGTATGTATACATTTGTGGCTAGTTAAGGT
Source organism: Eledone cirrhosa (assembly GCA_964016885.1). Taxonomy (NCBI): domain Eukaryota; kingdom Metazoa; phylum Mollusca; class Cephalopoda; order Octopoda; family Eledonidae; genus Eledone; species Eledone cirrhosa. The sequence goes on from OZ024762.1 coordinate 28,749,309, forward strand.
ACTACTTAGAGAGAATGATTTGCCACAGATATCAGTGATATGGCTTGCCTCCTGTATGTATACGTTTATGCTTAATTAAGGAACTATTTTCAGAGAATGATTTACCACAGATATCACAGTGATATGGATTGTCTCCTGTATGTATACGTTTGTGGCTAGTTAAGGTACTACTTAGAGAGAATGATTTGCCACAGATATCACGGTGATATGGCTTGCCTCCTGTATGTATACGTTTATGCCTAATTAAGGAACTACTTTCAGAGAATGATTTACCACAGATATCACAGTGATATGGCTTGCCTCCTGTATGTATACGTTTATGCTTAATTAAGGAACTACTTTCAGAGAATGATTTACCACAGATATCACAGTGATATGGATTGTCTCCTGTATGTATACGTTTGTGGCTAGTTAAGGTACTACTTAGAGAGAATGATTTGCCACAGATATCACAGTGATATGGCTTGCCTCCTGTATGTATACGTTTATGCCTAATTAAGGAACTACTTTCAGAGAATGATTTACCACAGATATCACAGTGATATGGCTTGTCTCCTGTATGGGTACGTATGTGAGTATTCAAGTGACTACTTTGAGAGAATGATATACTACAGATATCACAGTGGTATGGCTTGTCTCCTGTATGTATACGTTTGTGGCTAGTTAAGGCATTACTTTGAGAGAATAATATACCACAGATATCACAGTGATATGGCTTGTCTCCTGTATGTATACGTTTGTGGCTAGTTAAGGCATTACTTTGTGAAAATGATTTACCACAGATATCACAGTGATATGGCTTGTCTCCTGTATGTATACGTTTGTGGATAGTTAAGGCATTACTTTGAGAAAATGATTTACCACAGATATCACAGTGGTATGGCTTGTCTCCTGTATGGGTACGTTTGTGGCTAGTTAAGATACCACTTAGAGAGAATGATTTGCCACAGATATCACAGTGATATGGCTTGCCTCCTGTATGTATACGTTTGTGGCTAGTTAAGGCATTACTTTGAGAAAATGATTTACCACAGATATCACAGTGGTATGGCTTGTCTCCTGTATGGGTATGTTTGTGGCTAGTTAAGGTACCACTTAGAGAGAATGATTTGCCACAGATATCACAGTGATATGGCTTGCCTCCTGTATGGGTATGTTTATGCTTAATTAAGGCATTACTTTGAGAAAATGATTTATCACAGATATCACAGTGATATGGCTTGTCTCCTGTATGTATATGTTTGTGGTTAGTTAAGTTACTACTTCGAGAGAATGATTTACCACAGATATCACAGTCATATGGCTTATCTCCTGTATGTGTACGTTTGTGGCTAGTTAAGGTACTACTTTGAGAGAATGATTTACCACAGATATCACAGTGATATGGCTTGTCTCCTGTATGTACACGTTTGTGGCTAGTTAAGGTACCACTTTGAGAGAATGATTTACCACAGATATCGCAGTGATATAGTTTCTCACCTGTATGGGTTCGTTTGTGAGAAGTTAAGGTACTATTATCAGAGAATGATTTACTACAGATGTTACAGCGAGGTGGCTTATCTCCTGTATGTATACATTTGTGCTTAATTAAGGTGCTACTTTCAGTGAATGATTTACCACAGATATCACAATATGGCTTCTCACAAGTATGTATATGTTTGTGAGTAGTTAAATTACTACTTCGAGAGAATGATTTACCACAGATTTCACAATGATATGGCTTGTCTCCTGTATGTATAACTTTGTGAGTAGTTAAGATACTACGTTTATTGAATGATTTACCACAGATATCAGAGTGATATGGCTTGTCTCTTGTATGTATACGCTTGTGAGTAGTTAAGGTACTACGATTATTGAATGATTTACCACAGATATCACAATGATAAGGCTTATCTCCTGTATGTATAACATTGTGAGTAGTTAAGGCACTACGATTATTGAATGAGTTACCACAGATATCACAGTGATATGGCTTCTCTTCTCCAACCTTCGTCATCTCACCAGGAATACTAAACACTTTAGATTGTGTTTTGCATTTAATCTTCTCAGTCAATTTATTTCTTCTTCAACATAATATATAAATGTTTTCCTTGTAATATTTTTTATATTATATTTCTTATAAAATATTTCTTCTTCTATATTTCCCTCAACTATATTTCAGTTAATATCTGAAGATAATACAAACTTCTTTTTCACCCAAGTTTAGTTAAAATACAAAACCATCTCATAGTGATGAAAATAAACTGTTTTGAGGAAATATTTCACAGCAATACGACGAGAGATTTATATAAACAGTGTTATATAAGTTCTGTTAAGAAAGTTTTAGTCTTCAAATGATGATAAATAGAGGTGATGTATCCAAGATTGAAAATAATAATTTATCCAAATTTCATCTGATATTCTGAAATAAGAAAGAAACAGTATGAGATAATAGAGAATACTTTAGAAGCAGAGATAGATTTAACAGTGGAAATTTTATATTTCTATATTGATAAACTGTAGATATCAATTTTTCTGTCCAGAGTTATTCTCTCCAATGTAAGTAGTGGTATTCCAGCATGCTCTATAAATTATATCCTTCTATCTCTTCAGAGGTCTGCTCTATGGTAGTTTAGCAAAAAATACAATCTTATAGGACTTGTAAGAAAGTAACAGTATGACATAATAGAGAATACTTAAAATACAGAGATAGATTTAACAGTGGAAATTTTACAATGTTACCACATTTCCCAGCATCGAAGACCTTACTTTTTCCCTAAAATAAGTCTCAAAAATCTACCATACGTCCCGGAGGCCGAAGGTTGTTATTTTCTTTTTAAAATTGGTCGTTATTGGTGCCAGTAAGTACGGTACATTGGTAAACTGTAGAAATATACCTGTGTCATATTTATTTATATAAACCAAGGCTATGTCAAACTACAGCTGCACCATCACTATAGCGGGATCATCTAGTACAAGGCCCCTAAACTGTGGTAACCTCGTGAGATGGGTTTGGAGCAGCTGACTGGCTACCCCTCATCAGTGGTGGCACCCAGTACCAGGTCCCCAAAAATTATAGTTCCCCTGTGAGATGGGCTCAGTGCAGCCAACTGCCCTGTCCCTCCTCATAACAGAGCCATCCAGTTTCACACTGTAAACATGGTTCATGTTAGGAAGGGAATCCAGCTGTAAAATACCCGACCAAATTTACAGACCTCACCTGAGCAAGGTGCGACAGATGGCCAACCCTGGCTAAAACTTGCCTCCTGGCGTGGATGACCCGTCTAACCCATGCAAGAATGGAAAAATCTATGCTAAATGGTGATGATACCTACATATATATATATATCCCACCCACACAGGACGTTTAAAAGAAACGCACCCGGCCCACACTGTAAAGAGGACACGTAAGACATGGCAAAAAGTACCCACGCCACACTGTAAAGTGATGTAGGTGTCATGGCCAACAAGCACCCGGCCCACACTGTAAAGTGGACGTGTTTTTAATGATGATGGTGATGATGATATATAATAAAATGTAGTTTGCTTGAAACATTCTATATAATATATAACGTTAAAAGAGATACAATGCAAAATGGACTGTAAGATGAGGTAAGGAAAAGTAAAAGTTACCTGGTAATCTTTGTTTTGTTTTGTTTTTTTTGTTGTTCTTTTATTTGTCCAATATTTCGGGACCTAAAAGTCCTTTCTTCAGGGTTTAACCCTTTAACATTTACATTATTCTATATATACTATTATATTTCCATGGTAAAGTCATTACCTTACATAATATCGAATCTATGAGGTTTTGATATTATTTAGAGAACAATACCTTAACATCAGTAAGAGTGGCCAGTTACAGCCAGTTTAAAAGAGAAAAAGGGGACAGAATTCTGGTCAGTTATGGCTAGTGTAAATGTTAAAGGGTTAAGCAACTTTCATTTTTTCTAAGTTGTTTTCAGACATTTTATAAAATTGATGGAAGCTATGGAGTAGGAAGACCTGGGATGAGGTGATAAAAGCTGACCTCACACAATTGATGGATGCTGTGAAGTAGGAAGACCTAGTTTGGGGTGATAAAAGCTGACCTAACACAATTGATGGATGCTGTGAAGTAGGAAGACCTAGTTTGGGGTGATAAAAGCTGACCTCACACAATTGATGGAAGCTATGGAGTAGGAAGACCTAGTTTGAGGTGATAAAAGCTGACCCCACACAATTACACTTCACAAAGACGACACAGGATATATACACACATTACTATATATACACCTAAAATATCGAAGACCCCCCTCGATCAAGAATGACCATGTGATTTGCAACTAGACAGTTCCCCTCCAAGGCACAAATCTGGTTGTTTGAGGAAGACCAGCAGTTGCCCATGTATTCCGGTCGACCCTCTCCACGCGACCGATGTTGTCCAAGGAAAATGTAATGGCTGATACAGCTTGGTACCAGTGACATCACTACATATATATACACTATATATATATTTTATATACACTGTGTGCAGTATATATACACAATATATATATTATAGATACACTGTGTACAATATATATATACACTATATATGATGTCCAAGGGAAAGGCAATGGCTGACACAGCTTGGTACTAGTGACATCACAACATATATATATATATATATATATATATATATAAAGAATGAATAATAACAGGCTGACATCATAAAAAGGTAGTTTATTCCGTGTGCTTACAAGTGTTTCCACGGTGGTGCTGCAGCCTAGTTCCGCTACGTGCAAATTCACAAGTATTTGCAGAACTCGAATATCCAATGCTGTGACCACTGTTTCCTCAGAGCAGAATGGTAAATATACAATGTAAAAACCCTTAAGTGGGGTTGTTGGGGAAGATAGAGTGGAACAGGAAGAGAGAAAAGTAGGGAAGAAGGAGAGAGAAAGAAAGATATGCAGGGGTTGGAGAAGTATGAGAGAGTGGCTTGTAGATGTCTTAATCAAAATGTTATGGTAGGGGTTTTATTAGTTACTTTGGGAGAGATGCGTAGATAGTTGAGGTCGGAATTATTTATTGCCCCAGAGGGCAGGTTCATAAATGTTGAGAGGGAGGTAGGTCAAAGGTGAGAGAGAGAGAGTGTAATGGATGTAGAGAGAGATATATAGGTAGAGAGGGGACAGATAAATATGTGTGGTGAGTGAACTTTTGGTTTTGTAGTAGTATTCTAGGAGTTGTACTGAGTTACCATGTATAGTGATAAGCTTTCGAACAGGACTTATTGAAAACTACCATGAACATTAAGTTCAACAGACATAGAAATAATGAGCTGCAGAACAACATGAAAGCACTACTCCGAAGATTGCAAAATACCAATGGAATTGTTGTGAAAGCTGACAAGACTTCGAACGTGTATACCATGGATATCGATACGTATAATAACTTCATACGCAACGAACTACACAAAAAATATAGAAAAACAAATGAAACTACGCCAGCAAATATTAACAACGAGGCATATAAAGTGGTAAAGAATCTCAAGATAGACGATAGAACCGAGCCGATTATACCCGCTACCCCCACCTTCAACCTGAAGGACCATAAGGTAAATTTTGACTCTAACCCTAAGATTAGACTTATATGCCCTTCTAAATCAGACATAGGGAAAATTAGTAAACATATACTTGACAGAGTAATAACTCAAGTGAAAAAGAAAATTGAAATTAAATTATGGGGCAACACTAGCAAAGCAATTCGCTGGTTTAATAATGTTAAGAATAAGAATAAATCTAAGTTTATACAATTTGACATAGACGAATACTACTCTTCCATCTCACCAAGCACTTTACGTAAGGCCCTATCGTTTGCTAAGGCCAATTCCGACCTAACAGAGGACGAAATTAATATTATTCTCGAGGCTAGAAAAACCATTATTAAGTTCGATAACTGCTACTGGGAACGTAAGGACAGACCCACAAATTTCGATATTACCATGGGTTCCAACGACTCGGCGGAGGTCACGGATCTCGTGGGAATTTACATAGCCCACATATTACATAGTAGATTTAGTAATCTACAGGGGGGGATATACAGAGATGACGGGCTCTTATTAGTTAATAACTTGAATAACCAAAATCTTGAAAGGCTACAGAAAAATATTAGAAAATCTTTTAGTGAACTGGGTCTAAAAATAACATACGAATACAATCTTAAGGTAGTAAACTTTCTGGACGTAACTCTTAATTTAAATACCGGACAGATACGACCCTTCCACAAGGTAAATGAGAACCTTACGTATATTGACTTTAACTCTAACCACCCACTCTCCATGATCAAATCAGTTCCCCGGAGTATTTCTCTTAGAATCTCTCGCCTATCGTCTAACTCTGATATATTTAGCGAACATGCTGAATACTACAATAATGCATTAAGGAATACTGACCACCGGGATACAATAGAATACATCGATAGTAATTTCCACAACACACATAGCTCTACACGTAATCAAGGTATACGTAACCGGGGGACTAAAACACAAGCACACACACACTGTACTACCAGACATACTAATAATAGAAGATCACCACCAAATAAATCACGTTGTAGAAAGTATATCTGGTATAATCCTATTTTTAATGCCTCGATTAGTACAAAACTATCTCTTTCATTCTTTAAATTAATCAATAAACACTTCCCTAGTTCCCATAAGTACAGCAAAATTCTGAACTCCAAAACTATTAGACTATCATACTCCACGGCACCAAACCTTGAAGCATACATAAAAAAACTTAACTTAAGGCAATTAAATAACTCTACAAAACAAAACATTTTAGTAACAGATAGGCAGAACGCAATATCTGCCTCCCAACCACTAAATGGGAGACAGGTATTGCACAACCCACCTGTACCGCTATCACAACCTATCCATGGTGTACCCGCTACCCACAACAAAGCATGTAACTGCCATCTACCTGAAAGATGTCCATTGCAGAATGAATGCCTAAAGTCCAACATTGTTTACCAATGCACGGTTGAATCGGACGACCAGAAATGGTATTATATTGGATCTACCACCACATCGTTTAAATCTCGCTGGTACCGTCATCGATTCTCAATCAAACATCAGAATCACCGCTTTGTGACCACGCTCGCCAACAAGACCTGGCAACTCCGTGAACACAACCAACAGTTCACCTTAAAATGGGATATACTTTCCAGCGCAAATGCATATCGGAGTGGTTTGAAGTACTGCAGGTTATGTAACCTTGAGCTATTTTACATACTAAAATCCAAAAACAAACTACTTAACGATAGAATTGAACGATCATTATACTGCAACCACAAACTAAAAGCTAAATTCTCTCACTATAAAATAACTTAACATTCGAACCCGTAACTACAACACCACTTTCTAGCTAACAACCTTCTCTTCCCCCCACACTACAAGACAATACACTGCTTATCACTATACATGGTAACTCAGTACAACTCCTAGAATACTACTACAAAACCAAAAGTTCACTCACCACACATATTTATCTGTCCCCTCTCTACCTATATATCTCTCTCTACATCCATTACACTCTCTCTCTCTCACCTTTGACCTACCTCCCTCTCAACATTTATGAACCTGCCCTCTGGGGCAATAAATAATTCCGACCTCAACTATCTACGCATCTCTCCAAAAGTAACTAATAAAACCCCTACCATAACATTTTGATTAAGACATCTACAAGCCACTCTCTCATACTTCTCCAACCCCTGCATATCTTTCTTTCTCTCTCCTTCTTCCCTACTTTTCTCTCTTCCTGTTCCACTCTATCTTCCCCAACAACCCCACTTAAGGGTTTTTACATTGTATATTTACCATTCTGCTCTGAGGAAACAGTGGTCACAGCATTGGATATTCGAGTTCTGCAAATACTTGTGAATTTGCACGTAGCGGAACTAGGCTGCAGCACCACCGTGGAAACACTTGTAAGCACACAGAATAAACTACCTTTTTATGATGTCGACCTGTTATTATTCATTCTTTATATACACTCCGGAACACTGAAGGATCAGGAACTAAGTTTCTTGAACAATTCTTCCATAACTCGTAGAGTAACCTCTTACCGTACGTCAACCATATCCAGTGTAGTAATTAACCATCACTACATCTTGGATAATCCTATACCTAATATATATATATATACACTATATATATGTTGTCCAAGGGAAAGGCAATGGCTGATACAGCTTGGCACCAGTGACATCACAACATATATATATATATATATATGTTGTCCAAGGGAAAGGCAATGGCTGATACAGCTTGGCACCAGTGACATCACAACATATATATATATAACGTATATCCCAGACATCCATAGATTATTTCTTTTCTACAGCTATCTCTCTTTCCCAATTTCAAAATATTCTGTTTACATCATTATTATTATCATTCACTTGTTTCCACAACGTATATATTTCGACCTTGTTTTTGATATAAACCAGGTTGGACATTGTGTCTTTCTCTACAAACTCATCCCTAACCCCCACCATTACCTCTCCTTTCTCTCACTCATTCATTTCGGTGTTTACAAAGCTAGGTGACCATCTTCGAAATTCTTGCATATTTACATTGTCTAATAGGCCTACTTATATCTGCTTATTTCCCCTGAATCTCCTGTGATGATATATGTCAAGATGGCTACCTATCTCACAATTTCCCACTCATCACCATAGGCTATTCGACCCATCAAACCACAACATGTCCTTAGCCATTACCAACCCCAACAAACTCTGTCATTACGACTACTGTCCTTTTAGCCCTTACCAGCCCCAACAAACTCTGCCATTACTACTACTGTCCTTCTAGCCCTTACCATCCCCAACAAACTCCGCCATTGCTACTACTGTCCTTCTAGCCCTTACTAGCCCCAACAAACTCTGCCATTACTACTAGTCCTTCTAGACCTTACCAGCCCCAACAAACTCTGCCATTTCTACTACTGTCCTTCTAGCCCTTACTAGCCCCAACAAACTCTGCCATTTCTACTACTGTCCTTCTGGCCCTTACTAGCCCCAACAAACTCTGCCATTACTACTACTGTCCTTCTAGCCCTTACCAGCCCCAACAAACTCTGCCATTACTACTACTGCCCTTCTAGCCCTTACTAGCCCCAACAAACTCTGCCATTACTACTACTGTCCTACTAGCCCTGGACCAAAGAATTCTTGTTTACCGTTATCTATGGAAGAGCAAAGGATAAATGGAACAACCCCGAATAAATAAATGAATATGAATCCTCGAGTTACCAAGCACCCATGCAAACCTTTAATTCAGAGACAGGAAGCATACACACTCCCCTGCAAAAATTCACCCTCTCCCACAAATGATGGCAAATGTCCAAAACTCTGAGTTGGCAGCATCAACATAAGTACAATGAAAGGAAGGTAAGGAGAAATTATAGACATGCTAGAGTGAAAGGATATTGACGTATGCTGTGTGCAAGAGACTAGGTGGAGAGGAGAGTCTGCTAGAGTCCTTGTAGGCAAAAGTCAGTGCTATAAATTTTTCTGGGTGGGAAATGACAATGGCATGGGTGGTGTAGGTATACTATTAGCTGACAAATGGGTAGATAAAGTAATAACAACATGTATTGTTAACCAGGTAATACTAGAGGGTGTCATACCAAAGGATTGGTGCAGCAGTATCATTGTCAACTGCTACAAGGGTAAAGGCACTAGATAGAAGAAACTATAGAGGTATAAAGCTGATGGACCAGGTCATGAAAGTAATGGAAAGAGTCATAGCACATTTGATCAGGGACTGGGTAAAACTAGGTGAGATGCAGTTTGGGCTTGTGCCAGGAAAAAGCACCACTGACCAGTCCCTTACTTGTGATGCAGTTACAGGAAAAGTACCTAGCTAAAAGTAAGCTGCTCTACCTGGCTTTTGTCGATATGGAAAAAGCCTTCGACAGAGTGCCCCGTGTTATAAGCTGGTCGGCTCTTAGAAAACTAGGAGTAGATGAACGGCTTGTGAAAGCTGTACAAGCCATGTATAGGCGAGCAGTCAGCAAAGTTAGAGTTAACAATGACTATAGTGAGGAATTTAGAGTACAGGTCGGTGTCCACCAGGGCTCTGTTATTAGCCCTCTGCTGTTTATTATAGTATTGCAGGCTATAACACAGGAGTTTAAGACCGGATGCCCATAGGAACTCCTATGTGGATGATCTTACACTTATAGCTGAATCTATGGCAGAACTAAAGAAACAAGCATCACCAAACTCTGGGAGAGCTCTGTAGAAACAGCTTTTGCTACCTAGGTAACCGAATAAGCAACGGAGATAGGTGTTCTGAAAGTACAGTAACCAGAGTAACAATGGGATAAAAGAAGTTTAGGGAGCTACTGCCACTGCTAGCTGCAAAAGGCTTTTCCCTCAAAATGAAAGGCAGACAGTATGATGCGTGCATTCGAACAGCAATGTTACATAGTAGTGAGACTTGCATAGATTAGAAAGAAACAAAGCTTGCATGCTCCGATGGATGTGTAATAGTAATATACGCGAAGAGCAAAGCATTAACAAATTGAGAGAGAGACTGAGCATAAGAGGAACCAAATGCTGTGTGCAGGAGAGGAGGTTGTGTTGACCCCCGGGTACAAGCCGAAGCTGAAGCATATAGACAATATGCCCCCACCCCCACCCACTGTAGATTGGCCGTGGAGGTGTCACAACAAAAAGGCACCCATCACTCACTGTGAGGTTGGTGTTAGGAAGGGCATCCAGCTGGAGATATCAAGCCAAAATCAGTTCCCATCTGAGCAAGACAAGGTCACCCTACCTGGCACTGCCCACAACAGGACAACCTGTCTATACTACCGTGGAAGAAGGGACGTAAAACAGTGATGATGATATACATATATATACACTGTGTACAGTATATATACACTATATACAGTATATATTATACACTATATATGATGTCCAAGAGAAAGGCAATGGCCGATACAGCTTGGCACCAGTGACGTCACAACGTATATATATACACTATGTACACTGTCTACAGTATATATACACTATATATATGTCCAAGAGAAAGGTTATGGCCGATACAGCTTGGTACCAGTGACATTACAACTCATTTCTACAGCTGGAGCAACGTGAAATAAAGTGTCTTGCTCAAGGACACAACACATCACCCGCTCCGAGAATCGAACTCACCACCTTTTAATAGTAAGCCCAATGCTCCAACCACTAAGCCATGATACGTTCCAGAACCAACCGTGATATAGAGAGACCATAAAGACAACCGTTGTTTTCATTGTTTAACCCTTAAAATAACATGTGTTCATAATTTGTCCCTTCCTTACGATATACACTTTAATAACATTGAAACTTATTTAATAAGTTTAAAATTTAAACACTTTTTATTCAGACGGACCACGATAAGAAACTAGATATGTTCTAACGAAAATATTAACAGAGAAAATTAGAAAATAGAAAAATATTGTTGCGAAACAGTTTTTAACAACAGAAAAAAAATTTCTTGAAAAAATATATTGCTGCGATATACAGTATTTCTTTTACAGCAATATTTTTCTACATGAAATCCCTGATCGTACTGCTGAGACTGCTGCCTCTCATTGAAAGGCACTGTGCAAATGGATCGATGATCCATACAGATGAGTGGCGGGCATACAATCAAATACAAAATTTGCCTGGTCGTTATACACATCTGACTGTCAATCATTCGCAGCACATAGCTTAGTGGTTAGAGCATTGGCCTTGCAATCGAAAGATTGTGAGTTCAATTCTCAGACCGGGTGATGTGTTGTGTCCTTGAGCAAGACACTTTATTTCAAATTGCTCCAGTTTACTCAGCTGTAGAAATGAGATGATAAGGACTGGGAGTCCATATCATTCCACTGTAGAGTGGTCGTGGAGGTGCCACGGCAAAAAAAGCACCCAGCCCACACTGTAAAGTGGACGTGGAGGCGCCACGGAAAAAAAGCACCCAGCACTCACTGTAAATGAGGTTGGTGTTAGGAAGGGCATCCAGCTGTAGAAATCAAGCCAGAATCAGTTCCTGTCCCACTCTTGCAAGCAGGGAAAAGCGGACGTAAAATGATATGAAATGATAAATTTCGTTGATCCCATATCAAGTACACACACGCAAAATATTGAGGGGATGTGGTCTCATACCAAAAAAAAAAACTGAAACGCATCAGCCGACCACTATTTTAGTCGTATTTAAGGGAGTTGAGTGACGATGGCGCAATGCCACGTATCCAACTGGTGAAGGTAAATGTTTCGAAACAATGTTAAACTGTATATCGCAACAATATAGTTAAAGAAATTTTTTTTCTGTTGTTAAAAATGTAAAAATGAAACAGTTTTTCTGTGAAAAACTGTAAATAAATATTTATTTTGTTAAAAAAATAAATCAAAAATCTAATTTTCTCTGTTAATATTTTAATAAATATTTATTATAAAAATTCAATGTTTTCCGTGTAAAAATGACGCCGCAGCTGATGACGTTCGTGTAAGTGGGTGGAGCTAATAACTGATAGTCGATGATGATCATTTAGGACACTAAAATCAAGTATCGCCAAATATCACATCAACATTTCAGTTTGGAAGTTTTATTTCTATATATAAAAGTGGAGGAAGAAATATATTTTTCTAATGTTATATATATTTTCACTTGTATATAATTACTAGATCGTTGTAGGGTTCACATAATTATATTATTTACATACATTAATATAGACATTAAGTAAATCTTTATCAACTTACCTCCTTCAGATATAATCAATGTGTTGTGTTGTTAGGTTTTACTAAATAACCAAAGAAATAATCTCTTTGTTATCAAATTAGAAGTTTCAAAGATGTTATCAGCTTTATTTAACGTTGGTGTATCTTCTTCATCTTTAGTCATAAATTGATATCTTGTCAGAATGAAGTAGTGAGGCTGACTTTATGTCTTTAGCTACAGATTTGATAGGAAATATATATATATTAGGTTGATATGAGGTCTAAAATATATATATTGTCTATAAATGACTGATAGCAGATGTCCTGGTGAAATAGTAGTTTTACTACTACAGATTGTAATGGAATTCTTAGTAGACACAATTGTAAAGTAAGAATAGATATGACATGTCGGGGAAAGAAAATTGTGTGTATATATATATAATTGTTAGACAAGATATAATTAGATTAATTAAAGTTATATGAAAACAGCAGGTAGTCGGTGTCGTTGGGAATGTTTCAACTCTCGTACCGGTGTCGTACGTTAAAGGTCCCTGATATAATTTAATACCTTCAGACGCCAGTTCCAATCGTATTTAATTGATTATAAATCAGAAAGTATCACTCAGTAAAGAGAACCTCTGCGTAGTCTCACTGACTGCTAGAAACAGCAGCGATATTATCCAATACAACTGCTCTCTCTCTCTCTCTCTCTCTCTCTCTCTCTCTCTATATATATATATATATATATGCATACGTTAAGAATAACGTTCGTGAAAGTGAAAGTAAATTTTCTGACAAGTGAATTTGTTTTTTGTTTTTTTTTTACAATGAAAGTTACGATACACACGCAATTGTATGGATTTCTTAAAATACAGTGCCCCGCAAAAGTTTACAACACATTAGAAAAAATGTGGTTTTAGGTATTTTTAATAAAGTTAGGGTAATGAAAATTTAACTACCGATAGAACATATAATGAGGCATTTAATGATACAATCATAGTTTTAAAAAAATAACAAGGAAATAACTCATGAAGAAAAATCAATATTTTTTATAACGCTAAAGTTTACAACACATTTATTAAATCATCTCTTAATATTTCGTAGCGTAACCTTTGTTGCTAATTACAGCCTGTAGGGCGTTTGGAGTAGCCTCCTACAAACTTATTGCAGGTTTCTTGGCTAATATTTATCCATTCTTCACAACAAATTTTCTTTAGTTCAGGGATATTTTGGGGTTTCCTTTTTTGAATTCTCTCCACAAATTTTCGATCGGGTTAAGATCTGGAGACTGACTTGGCCATTTTAGAACATTTATTCCATTCGTACTTAACCAAGATTGTGTTAGCTTTGCAGTATGCTTTGGATTGTTATCTTGTTGAAAAAACCAACCTGGCTTTAAGCTGAGAAAATGTGCACTTTGATGTAAATTCCTTTGGAAAATACCTCTATAATAAGTGCCACCCATTCTTCCTTCTATTATTTCAATATTTCCTACTCCTGTGGCACTAAAGCAACCCCAGACCATGATTGATCCACCTCCAAATTTTACAGTTGGAATAGTATTCTTCAGCGAATATTCAGTACCTTTCTTTCTCCAGACTTTTGCCACAGCATTTCGACCAAAAAGTTCAATTTTTGTTTCGTCCGACTAAAGTACATCTTCCCAAAATGACGCAGGTTTGATGAGATGCTCATTTGCAAAGTTTAATCGACGAAGAACGCGTTTCCTCGTAAGAAGTGGTGTTTTCCTTGGAAACCTCGAGAAGATATTATATCGACGAAGTGAACGACTAATTGTATCTGTGCTCACTTTTACTCCACTTTCTTCTAGGTCATCCTGAAGATTTTTAAGAGTACACCGGGGTTCGTTGCCAACCTTTCTCGTCAATAACCGAGCTGCACGTTCCCTTATCTTTCTAGGACAACCAGAACTAATTAGAGGACAGATGGAATGATGATATTTCCAGTGACGAATTATTGTACCAACTGAACTCAATGGCACATTTAACTGACAAGATATCTTTCTATAACCAACACCATTTGTATGAAGGTCTACAATGCGTTTACAGAGGTCTTGATCAATCAGTTTATTTTTCCCCATATTGTCCATGTTTACAGGACGGTTGTCAATGTTTACAGGATGGTTGTCAGACAAATAATGATGTAATGTTTTTAATATTAACAAATGGAAACTATATTTATAAAACCATATTTGTTTCATTATACATATTTCAAGGGCCACCAAGGCAGATTATGGTGTGCTTTCATCAGATAAAATATAATATAGATTAGTTTTATAAATAAATATTGACATACCCTGAAAAATGCAACCTTCACGGTTGGAGTCTCCCGGATATTAGATTTATTGTTGGTTTATTATGCAAATTAGTGTCGGAAAAGTTTAAATAACAGTATATTTAAATTACGCCGTTGGAAGAGGGAAAAGAGAAAAAGAAATAGAAAAAGAAAGAGAAAGAGAAACAACATGAGTATATTTAAGTGAGAGAGAATATTAGTTATAAGGACAGTAATAGCGTAATTATTGTTTACGTTATGAGAGAAGAAACGAAGAAATGAATATATCGTAGATGAATAATAGCCGGATTCATTATAATGATAGGTTGAAGAATTTTATCTAGGGTTTAATTAATAAATTTGATTAAATGTTTAATTAATAATTTATCAATTCAATCAGTAGTTTAAATGTGTATGTTAAAAAAACTTTTATATATATTTATATATACTATTAAAAAATATACTATTATTACAAAACCATGGCAGAATCGGTGGAGGGTTGGACATGCTTTCCAGCATAGTTACGTCCCTTTACGATCTGAGTTCAAATCCTGCTGAGGTTAACTTTGTCTTTCATCCTTACGGGGTCGATAAAACAAAGTACCAGTAATGTACTGGTTAATTGTTGGCCTTGTGCCTAAAATAGAAACAATTATTATAATAAGATATATATTGTGATCATTAATTATTTTAAAATTATTAAAAAATTGTAGGTTTAAAGTATCCGAACAATTCTAAACCGATGGAAATTCAGAGAGTTTTACAGAAGAATAATCCCTTATTTGTATTATAATAGCAATACAGAGTGAATGAAAATTGTTAGTGATTTATTAATAATTCAGGTAACTCTAAGGATTAAATGCTATAAGGTTAAGAGGTTAAAAATTTAAATTTTCCATCTTAATAATGTAATTAGAGTATGAATCTTATGTTATTTTATAGTAAGTTATAAATTTATAAATTCATAATTTTAGCTGTCATACAGTTATAACTGTTAAAACATAAATTTGCTTGTTATAACGTCATAACATATAGAAATTATAATATTTAAAATTTTCATAGGATTATATCCAAAGCATAAAGCATAAAAAACTCTTTCATAAGAGTATATTTATAGAATATATTTAAAGTATAAATTTTAGGTTATACCATATACATCAAAATCACCATGTTTATCTCATATATATATAAATATTTATAATAAGCCACTATACTTAGCCTTTGTTGACCTAGAGAAGGCCTTTGATAGGGTACCCCGATCTGTCATCTGGTGGTCCCTAAGGAAGCTATGTGTTGAGGAATGGCTTGTGAGGACAGTGCAAACTTTGTACAGAGGTACTCTCAGTAAAGTCAGGGTAGGAATGGAGTTTAGCGAGGAATTCCAGATAAAAGTAGGAGTACATCAGGGTTCGGTCCTCAGCCCGCTCTTGTTCATTATAGTCCTCCAAGCCATAACAGAGGAGTTTAAGACTGGCTGTCCATGGGAACTTCTCTATGCTGATGATCTGGTTCTTATAGCAGAATCAGTAGAGGAGCTAGAGAATAAATTCTGGCTATGGAAACAGCAGTTGGAAGCAAGAGGACTGAGGGTGAATCTAGCTAAGACAAAAGTGTTGATGAGTAGAAAAGAGGCCAAAACCCTGATTCCGTCAGGGAAATGGCCATGTTCGATATGCAGAAAAGGAACTGGCATAAATTCTATAAAATGCACACAATGCAGATCCTGGGTACACAAGAGATGTAGCGGGATAGGCAAACTAACAGGTAGGGAGAAATATGTATGCAGTAGATGTACAGGGAAATTAGACAGTAGAAGTCGCACTGATAGACACATTTTTCAAATGCAAGAGGGCGCTATAGAAGTGGTGGATAGCTTCCGGTACCTAGGAGATCAGATTAGCATGGGAGGAGGGTGTTCTGAGGCCATAGTATCTAGAATAAGGACGGGTTGGAAGAAATTTAGGGAGCTGCTTCCTCTGTTGACGAAGAAGAGTTTCTCCCTGCGTACGAAAGGCCGGTTGTATGATGCCTGTGTGAGGAGCGCGATGCTGCATGGTAGCGAGACATGGGCAGCAACTGCAGAGGATATGCGACGGCTGGAGAGAAATGAGGCAAGCATGCTCCGTTGGATGTGCAGTGTAAATGTGCGTGAACGACCCAGCATAAATGTGTTGAGAGAGAAACTGTGTCTGAGAGGGATAGAATGTAGTGTACGGGAGAGGAGACTGAGGTGGTATGGACATGTGATGCGCATGGAGGATGACCGATGGGTGAAGAAGTGCCAGGAAATGCCAGTTGAAGGAAGACGTGGTAGAGGTAGACCACAAAAAACATGGGCGGAGGTGGTGAGAACAGACCTCAGATCATTGAAGCTCACGGTGGAGATGACGAGGGACCGTGACGAGTGGAGAGATGCTGTGCTGAATAAGACCCGTCCCACCCTTGCAAGCAGGGAAAAGCGGACGTAAAATGATGATGATGATGATGATGATATATATAGATATATATTAAGCATTTGAAAAATATAAGAATATAGAAATATAAAATACACAATATAAAATATGAATTATAATGAATTAAAAAAATATAAGAATATATAAATATAAAATACACAGTATAAAATATGAATAATAATTTTCTTATACCCATCAGAGGAATTTTCAAAAAATTTTCTTTAAATCTTTCAAGAAAAACTTCCAAGAAAAAAATGTTTCTTTAAGAGAGTTATAAGCAGTCACATGAAGGAATCTAATGATTTTTTCGATAGGTGTAATAAAGATGAGTTATGTATTACATTTTATATATATATATTTAAACGTTGAATTCAACCGATGTTTACAAGAACTGAAAAGATTATTCCTTAAATTAACAGAATTTTTACTTTTTAATATAAAGAATATTTCTTCTATACAAAGAGCACAATTTTCAGATGAAGCATTGAATGGAGGAGCTTTGGAGATAATATTCATATATATATATATATATATGGGTATGTATGAGTGTGTATGTGTGTTTGCATGTATGTATGGTGTGTATATGTGTACATAGGGTTTTGGTATATGTACGTTTGGTGAATATGTGTATTTACCTGTAGGTATGTGTGAGTGTGCGTTCTATATGCATTTATGCCTATAGAACGCACACAAACATATATTTATACGTGTATTTGGCGTATACGTTCGTACGTGTGCGGGTATATGTGTCGCGCCGGTTTATGTCCCAGTGCACGTGTTTATGTGTACGTGCATGTATATGCATGCATGGTGTGTGTTTCCGCATATGCACGTGTATAGATGTGTGTATGTATATATTTAATTATTATTACTTTTATGATTTTAATAACCTCTGTCATTTTCATTCAATTAATTTATTTACATTATTCTGAACTCCGAAGCCGAGAATCATTCAGTTTCCTAAATAGAATATTAGTCTACGACTCCATTTATACCATAAACGTGGTTTTGTCTTTACGTGTAATTGTTGTCACCTCTCCACATAACGACGTATTAACTTCGCTTTTTTCCGTTCATTGCCAGGGAACGTCTTCACGAATCAAAGCAAATTATTTTCATATATATATATATATACATATACATATATACATATATCTCAAGGGCAGTGCCCCAGCATGGCCTCATCCAGATGGCTGGAACAGGTATAAGAATAAAGGAATATAATATATATGTGTGTATTCATATATTGTATTTATCCTCATCACAAGTTAAACTTCATTTTACATGCTAGCATGGGTCAGACGAGTTATCCTGTTGTGTGAAAACCTAGATCAAATAACCGTGTCTTGCTCATGCTAGAACCATTTCTGGTTGGTTTCTATGGCTGGATGCCCTTCCTAACTCCAACCACATTTACAGGGAGGACTTGGTATTTATTGTTGTGTTGTTAACATGACCAACCTACAGGGTGGACTCGGTACTTTTGTTGTGTCATCATCATGACAACCACCAGCTAACAGAGCAGACTTGGTGCTCTTTGTCATGTCACCAATTTGACCACTTTGAAGGGTGGTTCGGGTCCCTTCAGTCTTGCCACTAGCATGACCATTTTACAGGGTGGGCTAGGGGCCTCCTGTCATGTCTACATCACTGGGTGAACTGGGTGCTTATTTGTCATGTCACCAGCATAACTACCTTGCAGGGAGGGTTAGGTGCTCTTTTGTCATATTACCTAACAGAGAGGACTCTGTGTTCTTTTGTCATGACACCTGCATGACCACCTTACAGGGTTGCCTGAGGGTTTAGCCATTTCAGTCGTATTGGAGGAGAGCATGTTAAGCTTTCCATACTTGTATACATGGGTTGGTCAAGAGAGGTGTATCAGATGTGAAAGTGGGGGTGGGGTTATGTGTATGTAGGGTGGGGATTGGAGCGGTAGGTCAGGGTGGTGTACTTAGCTGGTAAGGGGGTGGTGTGTTAAGACGTGGGGAGGAGGAAAATTAGAGCATACTTCAAACCACTATATGCTGCTTCATCCCGTGCACATTGGAATGCAGGTCTGCTGCAGTACTGTATAACGCCAGAGATTTGAATCCTCTTGTGATATCACCTTTGAGAGATACAATGGTGTCAGGTCAATTTTTTACCTCCTCATCCCAAGCTTTCCTAGGTCTTCCTCTTCCATCAATTTCAAGCGGTCAACCTTTTATACAGCATCTCTACCTTCATACACATCACATGTCCATAACACAGCAATCTCTTCTCCTGCATACTGTATCTTATCCCTCTCAGTTTAGTTATACTTTCCCCATCATGTATATTCATAGGACACATCCATTGGAGAATTCAAGCTTTATTTCTATCCAATCTTGAGGTCCTCGCTGCAATGCAGTATTGCTGTTCATATGCACACATCAATTTGGTGAAACAACCTTTTGTAGCTAGCAGTAGTAGTAGCATCATAAACCTCTGCCATCTTGTTCTTACTCTTGTTTCTGTACTTTCAGAACACCTACCTCTGTTAATTTGGTAACAGAAACTGTCAACTGCTTCTATGGAACCCTTTAAATATATGATAGAGCTTGTCTCCTAAAAGCAATTGCTTCTTACTGTTCCAGTGCAATGACCCCAGGTGAAACCTACTTTCTTAACTAACTTATCTTGTACCCCACTAAATCTCTTGTGGACCCATAGTCTATTTAGTGTAAATAATGTTTCTTACACATAACATGTATGTGTGACCACTGGTTTCTGAGTACACTTATGGCCACCACTGTTTAATGGGGGGAGGCACTTCCAAACAGACCCTTCATTAGGCATGCTGAAAATATATTAAAAGGAAGTTCTTTCCTCCAACAATTTTCACCCCAAACAGAGGAGAGTTTCATATTGTCAAAAAGGGAGGTAAATCTTTAGCAGTGTAATTGTCAGGCTTAATTATATATGAAATTAGATACACATAGAAGTGGTTGATAGCTTTTGCAATCTAGGTGACTTAATAAGCAGTGGAGGGGGCTGCTCTGAAAGATGAATAGTTAGAATAAGGATAGGATGGAAAAAGTTTAGAGAGCTACTGCAACAGTTGACCACAAAAGGTTTCTCTCTCTGTACAAAAGGTCAACTGTATGACACATGTGGGTGATGTGCAATGATGAATGGTAACAAAACAAGGGTCTGACTGCAGAGGATATGTAGACAGGAGAGGAATGAAACAACCATGCTTTGTAGGTCATGTTATGTAAGTGTGAGAGAAAGGCAGAATTTGGAGAAGTTCAAGAAGCTGGCTTTAAGAGTGATCTGAAGTGGTGTGCAAGAGAGAAGACTGTGTTTGTACAGACATGGGACGCACATGGATAATGACCGCTGGGTGATGAAGTGCCAGGAAATCCCAGTGGAAGGAAGCCATAGTAGAGGTAGACCAACAAAGACATGGACAGAGGCTGGGTAAACTGACTCTCACAGAGGAGATGACAAAGGAACACGACAAGTGGAAAGATGCTATGTTGAGAAGGACATGTCCAACCCAAGCAAGCATGTAAAAACAGACATAAAAACAGTGATGTTGTTGATGAAGATGACGTACATATACACACATATATAATGAAATAAATCAAATACAGCTATGCACATACTTATATATAAACACAGATACAAACATATACATGGACACAAATTTCTACACACATATATATAAACTATGTAAATTCTGAACAATACAGTTTTGTCAGCAAAACTCTTGGTTAAAACTTCTACAAATAAAATAAAAGGAAAATAATTTCTTAGTAAATCAGTTTTATTCAAAATATTAACAACATTGGTGGCACTATTTTAGGTGAGTGATATGGTTTTTATCTTGTTTGATTGTGTTTGTGTTGAATTAAATAAGCTTTACAAGAGAAGGATTTACCACTGACATGATATGGTTCCTCTCCTGTATATGTTAGTGTCTAGTGAAGCCAAAACATTTAGAGAAGGATTTATCACAGACATCACAGTGATATGGGTCCTTACCTGTAGATGTTAGTGTCTAGTGAAGCCACAACATTTAGAGAATGATTTACCAAATATATCAAAGTGATATGGCTTCCTACATGTGTGTATGTTTGTGTGTAGTTAATATAACATTCACAGAGAATGATTTCCCTCAGATGTCAAAATGATATGTATTTGC
This sequence comes from Eledone cirrhosa, assembly GCA_964016885.1. Lineage (NCBI taxonomy): Eukaryota > Metazoa > Mollusca > Cephalopoda > Octopoda > Eledonidae > Eledone > Eledone cirrhosa. Next base: position 28,770,924 of record OZ024762.1, read on the forward strand.
ATTCTCATTCATTCACAAATTTGAGGGAATGATTTATTACTGATGTCAATGTTATGATTTCTCTTCTACATGTGTAAGTTTGTGAGTAGTTAGGCTACTTTTCCCAGAGAATGATATACCACAGATATCACAGTGATATGGCTTGTCTCCTGTATGTGTACATTTGTGGCTAGTTAAGTGACTACTTTGAGAGAATGACTTACCACAGATATCACAGTGGTATGGCTTATCTCAAATATGTATACGTTTGTGGCTAGTTAAATTACTTCTTACAGAGAATGATTTACCACAGATATCGCAGTGATATGGCTTCTCTCCTGTATGTATACGTTTGTGTCTAGTTAATGTACTACTATCAGAGAATGATATACCACAGATACCACAGTGATATGGCTTCTCTCCTGTATGTACACGTTTGTGTCTAGTTAAGGTTCTACTATCGGAGAATGATATACCACAAATATCACAGTGATATGGCTTCTCTCCTGTATGGGTACGTATGTGGCTAGTTAAGGTATTACTTACAGAGAATGATTTACCACAGATATCACAGTGATATGGTTTGTCTCCTGTATGTATACGTTTGTGGCTAGTTAAGGTACTACTTTGAGAGAATGACTTACCACAGATATCACAGTGATATGGCTTGTCTCTTGAATGGGTACGTATGTGTCTAGTTAAGCTAATACTTACAGAGAATAATTTACCACAGATCTCACAGTGAAATGGCTTGTCTCCTGTATGGGTACGTTTGTGAGTAGTTAAGTGACCACTAACAGAGAATGATTTACCACAGATCTCACAATGATATGGCTTCTCTCCTGTATGTATGCGTTTGTGAGTAGTTAAGTGACCACTATCGCAGAATGATTTACCACAGATATCACAGTGGTATGGCCTGTCTCCTGTATGGGTACGTATGTGGATAGTTAAGTGACTACTATCAGAGAATGATATACCACAGATATCACAGTGATATGGCTTCTCTCCTGTATGTACACGTTTGTGCTTAATTAAGTTATTACTTCGAGAGAATGATTTACCACAGGTATCGCAGTGATATGGTTTCTCACCTGTATGGGTTCGTATGTGAGTATTTAAGGTACTACTTTCAGAGAATGATTTACCACAGATATCACAGTGATATGGCATCCCTCCTGTATGTATATGTTTGTGAGAAGTTAAGTGACAACTTTCAGAGAATGATTTACCGCAGATATCACAGTGATATGGCTTGTCTCCTATATGGATACGTTTGTGACTAGTTAAGTTTCCTTTTTGAGAGAATGATTTACTACAGATATCACAGTGATATGGCTTCTCACCCGTATGGGTACGTTTGTGTGCAGTTAAATGAACACCAATAGAGAATGATTTACCACAGATATCACAGTGATGTTGCTTTTCTCCAGTATGTATACGTTTGTGAGTACTCAAATTACTACTTAGAGAGAATGATTTGCCACAGATATCACAGTGATATGGTTTGTCTCCTGTATGCGTACGTTTGTGAGTAGTTAAGTGACTACTATCGGAGAATGATTTACCACAGATATCACAGTGATATGGCTTCTCTCCTGTATGTATACGTTTGTGCTTAACAAAGTTACTACTTCGAGAGAATGATTTACCACAGATATTGCAGTGATATGGTTTCTCACCTGTATGGGTACGTATGTGAGAAGTTAAGGCACTATTATCAGAGAATGATTTCCCACAGATATCACAGTGATATGGCATATCTCCTGTATGTATATGTTTGTGAGTATTTAAGGTACTACGTTTATTGAATGATTTACCACAGATATCACAGTGATATGGCTTCTCTTCTTTAACCTTTGTCATCTCACCAGGAATGCTAAACACTTTAGATTGAGTTTCACATTTAATCTGCTCACACAATTTATTTTCCATGATTTCTTCAACAGATTATACAAATGTTTTTCTTTTAATATTTTTTATATTATATTCCTAAAAAATATATCTTCTATATTTCCCTTATCTGTGATTTCAGTTAATATCTGAAGATAATGCAAACTTCTTTTTCATCCAAGTTTAGTTAAAATACAAAATCATCTCATAGTGAAGAAAATAAACTCAGTTTTGAGGAAACATTTCACAGTAATTCGACGACAGATTTATATAAACAGTGTTATATAAGTTCTGTTTAAAAAGTATGTCTTCAAATGATGATAAATAGAGGTGATGTATCCAAGATTGAAAAAAATAATTTATTCCAATGTCATCTGATATTCTGAAATTAGAAAGAAACAGTATGAGATAATAGAGAATACTTAAGAAGCAGAGATAGATTTAACAGTGGAAATTTTATATTTCTATATTGATAAACTGTAGATAACAACTTTCCTGTCCAGAGCAATTCTCTCCAATGTAAGTAGTGGTATTCCAGCCTGCTATATAAATTATATCCTTCTATCTCTAGAGAGGTCTACTCTATGGCAGTTTAGCAAAAAATTCATTCTTATAGGACTTATAAGAAAAAAACAGTATGAGATAATAGAGAATACTTAAAATACAGAGATAGATTTAACAGTTGAAACTTTACATTTTTACTGAATTTCCCTGCGTCGAAGACGTTACTTTTTCCCTAATATAAGTCTCAAAAATCTACCATGCATCCTGGAGGCCGAAGGTTGTTTATAGTTTTTTTTTTAAATGGTCGTCTTCGGCGCCGGTAAATACAGTACATTGATAAACTGTAGAAATATACCAGTGTGATGTTTATTTATTTATATAAACCAAGGCTACATATATGTCAAACTACAGCTACACCATCACTATAGCAGTATCATCTAGTACAGGGCCCCAAAACTTTGGTAACCTTCTTAGATGGGTTTTGCTCGGCCGACTGGCTACTCCTCCTCATAGTGGTGCAGCCAACTTGCCAGCCCTTCTCGTATCCGTACCATCAGTACATGGCCCCCAAACTATGGTAACCTTGTGAGATGGGTTTGGTGCAGCTGACTGGCCACACCTCCTCATAGTGGTGCCACCCAGTACCAGGCCCCAAAATTATAATTCCACTGTGAGATGGGTTCAGCACAGCCAACTGGCCTGTCCCTCCTCATAACAGAGCAATCCAGTTCCACACTGTAAACATGGTTGGTGTTAGGAAGGGAATCCAGCTGTAAGATACCCGACCAAATTGACAGACCTCGCCTCAGCCAGGTGCGACACATGGCCAACCCTGGCCAGACTTGCCTCCTGGCGTGGATGACACATCTAACCCATGCACGAATGGAAAAATGGACGCTAAATGGTGATGATACATACATATATATATATATCCCACCCACACTGGACGTGTAGAAGACACAGCAAAAAAGTATCCAGCCCTCACTTGCCTCTAAATGGGACCCGTCTAACCCATGCTAGCGTGGAAGATGATATATAATAAAATGTTGTAGTTTGCTTGAAGCATTCTATATAATATATAACGTCGAAAGAGATAGAATGCTAAACAATGCAAAATGGACTATAAGATGAGGTAAGGAAAAGTAAAAGTTACCTGGTAATCTTTGTTTTGTTTTTTTGTTGTTGTTCTTTTATTTGTCCAATATTTCGGGACCTAAAAGTCCTTTCTTCAGGGTTTAACCCTTTAACATTTACATTATTCTAAATACAAAAACGTGAGGTGTTCAGGATTGCTAGGCAATGTGTCAAGGAAAACAGTGATATTGTCGGGGAGAAGTGTGTACTTAACGATGACGGCATACTTGCCATCACCGACGCCGATAAGAAGGTAGCTTGGAAGTGTCACTATGAAAGGCTACTAAATGAGGAGAATAAATGGGAGAAAGACAGTCTCCCCCACATCGACCCAATAGAGGGACCAGCAGTGTTAGTCGAGGGTAGTATAATAAGTAAGGCAATCAAAGATATGAAGACAGGCAAGGCGGCTGGGCCTTCGGAAATAGTTGCCGAGATGCTGAAGGCATCTGGTACGGTGGGACACACCATGGTCACCCGGATAGTCAACCAAGTCATACAGAATGGGGTTGTTCCTAAGGACTGGCGTAGCAGCATTATCGTTAACTGTTATAAGGGTAAAGGAGATGCCCTAGATAGGAGTAACTATAGAGGCATTAAATTAATCGACCAGGTCATGAAGGTCACGGAAAAAGTAATAACGCAACTAATCAGAGAGCGAATTGATCTAGATGAAATGCAGTTCGGGTTTGTGTCAGGAAAAAGTACCACAGACGCTCTTTTCATTGTACGACAACTACAGGAGAAGTACCTAGCTAAAAGTAAACCCCTATACTTAGCTTTCGTCGACTTGGAGAAGGCCTTCGACAGAGTCCCCCGTTCCATTATCTGGTGGGCTCTTAGAAAACTAGGTGTTGATGAATGGCTTGTGAGAGCTATACAAGCCATGTATAAAGAAACAGTCAGCAAGGTTAGAATTAACAACGATTATAGTGAAGAGTTTAGTGTAAAAGTTGGTGTTCATCAGGGCTCTGTTCTTAGCCCCCTACTATTTATTATTGCCCTCCAGGCTACAACAGTGGAGTTCAAGACCGGCTGCCCATGGGAACTCCTATACGCAGATGATCTAACGCTCATAGCTGAATCAATGGCCGAGCTAGAGAAGAAATTCCAAACATGGAAGCACGGCCTAGAATCAAAAGGCCTTAAAATTAACCTGGCTAAGACTAAAGTTCTAGTTTGTAAGAAAGAAAATAAGGCGGCGGTCCCCTCCGGGAAGTGGCCATGCACAGAGTGTAGGAAAGGCGTAGGTAGAAATTCCATTTTGTGTCCCAAATGCAAAGTTTGGGTGCATAAAAGATGTAGTGGGATCACAGGTAAGCTAACTAAGAACATAGATTTTACATGTGGCCGGTGTTCTGGGGCAATAAGTAGCAGCAAGTGCCCACAAAATACTAGCTCTTTCAACTGCGCAGAGGGTTCTATAGAAATAGTGGACAGCTTCCGTTACCTGGGTGACAAAATCAGCAGTGGGGGAGGGTGCTCTGAAAGTACAGTAGCTAGAGTCAGAACTGGGTGGAAAAAGTTCAGAGAGCTTATACCACTATTAGCCGCTAAAGGGTTCTCCCTAAAAATGAAAGGCAGGCTGTACGATGCCTGCATACGAACAGCAATGTTGCATGGCAGTGAGACCTGGGCATTGTGTGCAGAGGATATACGCAGACTAGAGAGAAACGAAGCTTGCATGCTCCGTTGGATGTGTAATAGTAATATACGTGAACGACAAAGCATAAACGAACTAAGGAAAAAATTAGAAATAAGAGGGATCAGATGTTGTTTACTAGAGAGAAGGCTACGTTGGTATGGTCACGTGATGCGCATGAAGGACGATAGCTGTATAACAAAGTGCAGGGCAATAAAGATAGACGGTAGCCACGGAATAGGCAGACCCAGAAAAACTTGGGACGAGCTGATAAACTCCGACCTCACACACTTACACCTCACCAAGACAATGTCACTGGACCAAGACCTTTGGCGGTACTCAGTAATAGAGAAGACCCGCCTTACCTAAATACAAAGTAAAACCTACTACAGTCAGTAGGCATCTCTAACAAAATACACCCCCGTCCCACCACCCCACCCCATCCACACCGCCCCCTTCTATGTAAAGTTATGTTGGTGCCACACCATCCAGGCCGAAACAAATGAGATCGTGTAGGTGTCACGACAAAAAAACACACAGTCCACGCTGTAATGTGGCCGTGTAGGCAACACGGTAAAAACCTCCCAGACCCACACTGTAAATGTGGTTGGTGTTAGGAAGGGCATCCAACTGTAGAAAACCTGCCAGACAGTCCTATGCGAGCAAGACAATCATTCTTGCCTCAAGTAGGAAAACCCCCGTCCAAACCCATGCAAGCGTGGAACACGGACGTTAAACGTTGATGATGATGATGATGATACTATTATATTTGCGTGGTAAAGTCTTTACCTCACATAACATTTACATTATTCTATATATACTATTATATTTCCATGGTAAAGTCTTTACCTCACGTAACATTTACATTACTCTATATATACTATTATATTTCCATGGTAAAGTCTTTACCTCACATAATATCGAATCTATGAGATTTTGATATTATTTATATTGAGAACAATACTTTAACATCAGTATGAATGGCCAGTTATGGCTGGTTTAAAAAGAAAAAGGGGACAGAAGTCTGGCCGGTTATTGCTGGCGCTGGTTTAAATATTAAATGATTAACCCTTTAGCATTCACATTATTTTATATATACTATTATATTTTCATGGTAAAGGCTTTATCTCACATAATATCGAATCTATCAGATTTTGAAAGTATTTATTTTGAGAACAATACCTTAACATCAGTTTGAGCGACCAGTTACAGCCAGTTTCAACAGAAAGAGGTAGAGAATTCTGGCTGGTTTTGGCTGGTTTGAACACTAATGGGTTAAGCAATATTCAGTGGATAATGTTCCAATTTCCTCTCTTTGGGATTAAATTTTGATTTTGATAAAATTTTTTCTAAGTCGTTTTCAAGCATTTTATAAAATTGATGGAAGCTGTGAAGTAGGAAGACCTGGGATGAGGTGATAAAAGCTGACCTGACACAATTGATGGAAGCTATAGAGTAGGAAGACATAGGATGAGGTGATAAAAGCTGACCTCACACAATTGATGGAAGCTATGGAGTAGGAAGACCTGGGATGAGGTGATAAAAGCTGACCTCACACAATTGATGGAAGCTATGAAATAGGAAGACCTAGGATGAGGTGATAAAAGCTGACCTCACACAATTGATGGAAACTATGGAGTAGGAGGACTTGGGATGAGGTGATAAAAGCTGACCTCACACTATTGATGGAAGCTATGAAGTAGGAAGACCTGGGATGAGGTGATAAAATCTGACCTCACATGATTGATGGAAGCTATGGAGTAGGAAGACCTGGGATGAAGTGATAAAATCTGACCTCACACAATTGCACTTCTCAAAGACAATGACACAGAATCGAGATATTTGGTGTTATACAGTAATATAGAAGACCAGCCATCCCTAGCATTGGTATCAATGACTCTCGCATGGACATCAATACACATCTCTATATACACACCTAACATATCAAAGACCCCCGTTGGTCACGAATGACCATGTGATTTGCAACTAGAGAATACCCCTCCGAAGCACAAGTCCGGTTGTTTGAGGAAGACCAGCAGTCGCCCATGTATACCAGTCTACCCTCTCCACGCCTCCAATGTTGTCCAAAGGAAAGGTAATGGCTGATACAGCTTGGTACCAGTGACAGCACAACATATGTATACACTATATATATATTCTATGTAGAGTATATATATATACTATATATATATTATATATACTTTATGTACAGTATATATTATACACTATATATGATGTTGTCCAAGGGAAAGGTAAAGGCTGACACAGCTTAGCACCAGTGACATCACAACATACATATATAATTAGATTATTTCTATTCTACAGCTATCTCTCTTCCCCAATTTCAAAATGTTCTGTTTACATTATTATTATTATTATTATGATTCACTTGTTTCCACAACGTATATATTTCGACCTTGTTTTTGATATAAACCATGTTGGACATTGTGTCTTTCTCTACAAACTCATCCCAACCCCTGCCATTACCTCTGCTTTCTCTCACTCATTCATTTCGGTGTTTACGAAGCTAGGTGAACATCTTCAAAATTCTTGCATATTTGCCTTGTCTAATATGCCTACTTATATCTGCTTATTTCCCCCGAATCTCCTGTGATGATATATGTCATGATGGCTACCTATCTCACAATTTCCCACTCACCACCATAGGCAATTTCACCAATCAAACCTCAGCAACATGTCTTTACCCATTACCAGCCCCAACAAACTCTGCCATTACGACTACTGTCCTTTTAGCCCTTACCAGCCCCAACAAACTCTGTCATTACTACTTCTGTCCTTCTGGACCTTACCAGCCCCAAGAAACTCTACCATTATTACTACTGTCCTTCTAGCCCTTACCAGCCCCAAGAAACTCTGCCATTACGACTACTGGCCTTCTAGACCTTACCAGCGCCAACAAACTCTGCCATTACTACTACTGTCCTTCTAGCCTTTACCAGCCCCAACAAACTCTGCCATTACTACTACTGTCCTTCTAGGCCCTTACCAGCCCCAACAAACTCTGCCATTACTACTACTGTCCTTCTAGCCCTTACCAGCCCAACAAACACTGTCATTACTACTACTGTCCTTCTAGCCTTTACCAGCCCCAACAAACTCTGCCATTACTACTACTGTCCTTCTAGACCTTACCAGCCCCAACAAAATCTGCCATTACTACTACTGTCCTTCTAGCCCTTACCAGCCCCAACAAACTCTGTCATTACTACTACTGTCCTTCTAGCCCTTACCAGCCCCAACAAACTCTGCCATTACTACTACTGTCCTTCTAGCCCTGCACCAAAGAATTCTTGTTTACCATTATCTATGGAGGAGCAAAGGATAAATGGAACAACCCTGAATAAATAAATGAATATGAATCCGCGAGTTACCAAGCACCCATGCGAAGCTTTAATTCAGAGACAGGAGAAATTATAGACATGCTAGAGTGAAAGGATATTGACATATGCTGTGTGCAAGAGACTAGATGGAGAGGAGTGTCCGCTAGAGTACTTGTAGGCAAAAGTCAGTGCTATAAATTTTTCTGGGTGGGAAATGACAATGGGATGGGTGGTGTAGGTATAATATTAGCTGACAAATGGGTAGATAAGGTAATAACCACACGTATTGTTAACCAGGTAATATCAGGTAATACCAAAGGATTGGTGCAGCAGCATCATCGTAAAATGCTACAAGGGTAAAGTAGATGCACTAGATAGAATAAACTATAGAGGTATAAAGCTGATGGACCAGGTCATGAAAGTAACGGAAAGAGTCATAGCACAGTTGATCAGGGACTGGGTAAAACTAGACGAGATGCAGTTTGGGCTTGCACCAGGAAAAAGCACCACTGATGCCCTCTTCCTTGTGAGGCAGTTACAGGTAAAGTTCCTAGCTAAAAGCAAGCCACTCGACCTAGCTTTTGTCGATCTGGAAAAAGCTTTCTTAGAAAACCAGGAATAGATTAGTGGCTTGTGAAAGCTGTACAAGCCATGTATAGGGGAGCTTTCAGTAAAGTAAGGCTTAACAATTACTATAGCGAGGAATTTAGCATACAGGTTGGTGTCTACCAGGGCTCTGTTCTTAGCCCTCTCCTGTTTATTGCAGGCTATAACAGAGGAGTTTAAGACAGGATGCCCATAGGAACTCCTATATGTGGATGATCTTACACTTATAGATGAATCTATGGCAGAACTAAAGAAACAAGCACCACCAAACTCTGGGAGGGCTCTGTAGAAACAGTAGACGGCTTTTGCTACCTAGATGACCGAATCAGTAGCAGAGGTGGGTGTTCTGAAAGTACAGTAACCAGGGTAACAACGGGATTGAAGAAGTTCAGAGAGTTACTGCCACTGCTAGCTGCAAACGGCTTTTCCCTCAAAATGAAAGGCAGACAGTATGATGCGTGCATACGAACAGCAATGTTACATGGTAGTGAGACCTGGGCGCTGTCTGTAGAAGACTTGCGTAGATTAGAAAGAAACGAAGCCAGCATGCTCCGATGGATGTGTAATAGTAATATACTCACGGCAAAGCATATATGAATTGAGAGAGAGACTGAGCATAAGAGGAATCAAATGCTGTGTGCAGGAGTTGGGTTGTGTATGAAGGATGACAGCTGCATAAAAAGGTGCAGAGCACTAGAAGTCGATGGAAGCCATGGAGTGGGGAGACCCAGAAGACCTGGGATGAGGTGATAAAAGCTGACCTTACCCAATTGCACCTCCCAAATGCGATGACACCGGACCGTAACCTCTGGCTTCACACAGTAATACAGAAGACCCGACTTCCCACGGGTACAAGCCGAAGCTGCAGCATATAGACAATATGCCCCCACACCCACCCACAGTAAAGTGGCCGTGGAGGTGTCATGACAAAAAAGAACCAATCACTTACTGTGAGGCTGGTGTTAGGAAGCTGTAGAAATGAAGCCAAAATCAGTTCCCATCTGAGCAAGACAACATCACCCTACCTGGCACTGCCCACAACAGGACAACCTGTCTAACCCATACTACTGTGGAAGAAGGGACGTAAAACAGTGATGATGATATATATATATACACTGTGTACAATATATATACACTATATACAGTATATATTATACACTATGTATGATGTCCAAGAGAAAGGCAATGGTCGATACAGGTTGGCACCAGTGACGTCACAACGTATATATATACTATATATATACACTATGTATATATTATATATACACTGTGTACAGTATATATATATCCAAGGGAAAGGTTATGGCCGATACAGCTTGGCACCAGTGACATTACAGCTCATTTCTACAGCTGAATAAAGCGGAACATCGTGAATAGAGTGTCTTGCTCAAGGACACAACACATCACCCGCTCCGAGAATCGAACTCACCACCTTTTAATTGTAATCCTAATGCTCTAACCACTAAGCCATGATACGTTCCAGAACCAACCGTGATATAGAGAGACCATAAAGTTTAAGCCTTAAAATACCTCTCATACATGCTTTAAGTACATATAAACTTATTAAAACACACTTATGTACTTAAACACCAAAAACAGCCAGTAACGATCGTATAGAAACTAGCACCACTAGTTACCAATGAGGACCATTGCCAGCCACTTGGTAATACACTGCACATCTCCCGTCAATCTATGAAAGGTTTGTAGTAGATTAGAGAAAAACACAATCAGTAAAACAGTAATGGAATGAATAATAGAAACATTTGTTCATAATTAAAGCCTTAAGATGTCCCTTCCTTATGATATACACTTTAATAACATTGAAACTTATTTAATAAGTTTAAAATTTAAACACTTTTTATTCAGACGTACCGCAATAAGAAAATAGATATGTTCTAACGAAAAATCCGCGATGTGGCGAGGATTACCGCGATAGGAAATTAGATACGTTCCAAAGAAATATCCGCGAAAAGTGAACCGCGATATAGCGGGGGATTACTGTTTATATACACACACAACATACATCTATCTATATACACTCATAACATATATTTCGATGTTTGACATTAAAATGTTGACTGAGGGTGACAACTGTTTCTTGTTTGAGGTTGTTCCAGTGGTTGAAATATAGACGGAGGTAATTAAATAATAAAGACAGTCATGATAACAATATATTTTATATCACATGTAACAGTGGAATCTGCTGATTGAAAAATATCACATCAACATTTCAGTTTGGAAGTGTTTTCTCTATATATAAAAATGGAGGAAGAAATATATTTTTATAATGTTGTTATATATATTTTCACTTGTATATAATTACTGGGTCGTTGTAGGGTTCACATAATTATATTATTTACATACATTAATATAGACATTATGTAAATCTTTGTCAACTTACCTCCTTCAGATATAATCAATGTGTTGTGTTGTTAGGTTTTACTAAACAACCAAAGAAATAATCTCTTTGTTATCAAATTAGAAGTTTCAAAGATGTTATCAGCTTTATTTAACGTTGGTGTATCTTCTTCATCTTTAGTCATAAATTGATATCTTGTCAGAATGAAGTAGTGAGGCTGACTTTATCTACAGATTTGATAGGAAATATAAATATATTAGGTTGATATGTGGTCTAAAATATATATATTGTATATAAATGACTGATAGCAGATGTTCTGGTGAAATAGTAGTTTTACTACTACAGATTGTAATGGGGCTCTTAGTAGACACAATTGTAAGAATAGATATGACAGTGTAAGACTGATGTCGGGGAAAGAAAATTGTGTGTAAATATATATATATAATTGTTACACAAGATATAATTAGATTAATTCAAGTTATAATGAAGACAGCAGGTACTCGGTGTCGTTGGTAATGTTTCAACTCTCGTACCGGTGTCATACGTTAAATGTCCCTGATATAATTTAATACCTTCAGACAGTTCCAATTGTATTTAATTTATTGTAAATCAGAAAGTATCACCCAGTAAAATATCAATTATATATCAATAAGAAAACCTCTACGTAGTCTCACTGACTGCTAGAAATAGTTTGTAGGACTGGAGTATAAATAATATATAAGATCAAAAGATGGTTAAAAGAGTTCCATGTATTTTATTATGCGCATTTCAAAAACAAATATCATCATGCGATGACATTTGCGTTTTCGTCAGATAAAATAGGGAGACATGATATGAAGGTTAAAAAACACTTGTGAATAGTGCAGTTTTAAATCAACATATGAAAAGTAGTTTTAGATTGATGTGTGATATTTGGAAAGAAATTGGGGGTGGGGGTGGGGTGAAAAGGATAAAAAAGAGGAGGAGATGAGAGTAAAGAATGGAGGGGGAGGAGTATAATAAGGAAGGATGAGATAGGAGGAGAGATGGGTGATAGAGAGAGAGAGAGATAGCTTTTATAACTGAGAAAAATATATTGTTTTACAGAGAGAGGTTAAAAAATCGTTGGAAGATAATATATAAATTAAAAGAATTTGAAAATTAACGAAGAGAAAAATTTAAGAATAATGTTAAATTAAGGTTTGTATATTGAAAGGTTTAATAATATGTGCGATGAAAAGAAATTGTTAATATGTATTAAGAATAATATTAAGTTAAGGTTTGAATATTGAAGGGTTTAATAATATGTGCGATGGAAAGAAATTGTTGATATGTATTATTAAAAAATATAAAAATATAACAATAGTAATGTAATTAAGGATATATTGTGAAAAGAAGTAGAAGAGTGGATGAATATGTGTAATATGTAGAAGTTAGATGAGCATGAAAGGGAGAAAAAATAATGAATTGAGGATGAATAATCTAACGTAAAAAAAAATGTTTATGTTTACGAAGGATTTTTCAAGGTGATATTATATATTTAAAAGGGTAATAGTAAATGTTATGGCCAGTGATAGGATGGAAGAAGGAAGAGTGGATATATTGTGGTGAGTAATAATGAGAATTGGGAAGTATCTAGGAAGAAAAGGTACAGATTAGAGGTTAGAAATTAAAAGAAAAAAGGAAAAAAAGAAAGAAAGGGAAGTGATAAATAGGAGTGATATAAAATGAGTAACTAGTTTTATATAATGTATAATAAATAACATTGAAATAAGGTAGAAAGATGGGTATATTTTTAAAGAAATATATATGTGCCTTTGAGAAAAAGGATTTTAAATTGGTAAAGTATTAGATATTAGTTGTATACTTTATGAAATGTTCTGTGGAATTTATGTAAGCAGAGAGAAAACAAGTCAGTGCATCTATTTATTATAGAATTTAAATTAGATATAATGGTAAATTTCTCACATAAACAGAGATTACATGTCTTGGATAGAGAAGCAGAACAAACCTTCCTCCAAGAGATGTTATAGTTAATATTTTTGTCTTTCAAGGACCATATGAGTTATTTAAAAGACGAATGATAATTATAAAGACGGGCTTTAAAGGAGGTGGAAGTGGACTCAAAATAGGTAAAGGAATTGGTGTCACTTATAACTTTACATTCGTAGATTAAGTTTTTTTCAAGACAATGGTTGTTGAGAGGACATTTATTTTTAACAGGGCAATTACAATTGCGATTAGAGAAATTAACAGAGTTATTAACAAGTGACCTAGTGTTATCTATAGAAGGAATTAGATTGGAGAAGTTATTTACGATAGGAATAATAGTTTCTTGATTTAGATTGGGATTAAGAACATTCAACGAAGTTGCGTTTGACGTTGTATTTGGGTTTGCAGAAATTAGCCTAGAGTTAACAATGACGTCGGGAGTATTATTACTATTATTATGATATTCAGTGTTGGAAGGAAGAGATTTAGTATTTAGTATTTTATTGTTGTGTTTAGAGATAATGTTGGAGATGTTGGAGGAGGTTGAATAGGAACATTTTATTGTATGTTTGTTAAGTATTTTACTATAGATATGTGAGGGAGGGAAGCATTTATTTAAGGCACTTTAGCAGTTATTGGTTATAGAGTAGTCGCCACTTTAACAGGGTGGTAGAATCAGTGGTCGTTACTTTAACCGGGTAGATGATTGAAGGTCGTTGGATTATCTTGTTGACATAGACGTGAGGGAAGGTCCCTCGATCTATTTACCATCTATTTACAATATTCCTTTCGTCAGGTCGCCAATTCCAGCAGCATGGATTAAAGATGTCATGGAGACACGAGTAACACAACAACGACCTCAACCGCAGTAATTAGAGATGAAATGTTTGTTTATTTATATGGTTGAAGTTACAGATAAAAAGAGGTTACAAAAGGGAATGTGCCATTGCGCCGTTAAGCCGGCGAGGCTAGGGGTGCAATATCTCACTGCTACATTATACGTGTTGCTGGCTCGAAGTTTCTGGTACAAGAGAGAGATTCTTCAAATCTTCGCGGGGAATTTCTTCCTCCCGGGCGCGTAGGGATACATCCTCTTCTACTGGCGCTGATTGGCTGAACTGAGCCAAATCACGCACAGAGAATGTATGTGAGCCCGCGGAATGTAGGTCACTACATCACCTCCAACCAGATTTTCAGCCGAAAATCGATAACGAAGAAACCAAGGACCCACATATTATTGAATCAGCAAGAACAAATGCTGAAAGAGCACATCAGTGAAAAAATAATTGAGCAGAAAGATTCATGCAAGAACAAAAAATAAACTAGGCGCGACGGGCCGTGTTGAGCCGCTGTCAAATGACTAGCTGTTTTGTAGTTTAAACGAGACCCTCAAGGGCCTACCAGAAAACAGATAAAGTCTGACATGGGCGAAGTTGCTGTTCTTGCATTAAATGTTAATGGTAAGCGTTGTACCAGTAGCTGTGAACGAAGCTATTATGGTAGTTTACCAGTGCTGGCGAGAAAATGATGGCCCCCAGATGTATTGTCGAATGTGCTGTGGAGCCAGGAAAAAATGGCTGGTTGCTTTGTAAAGAAAAAAAGGCAAGTTTAATCTGTAGGTGGGCTGCAGTGTAAATTCCATAATTCGGGCGAATCCACAGAAGTGGCTGAAATATTGACAAGTCCAGTTCAATTTGTTGCCTTCCCAGCGAGTCGGGCAAAAACAACAAGACGGATGGCCGTCATGGACGATCAGTGTGCAACGAGATGCGAAGCTGTTTGAGTTCAGCTGCAATTAGAATTCTCGTGTTGCGGTGCCTGTTTGAATCCAGTGGATTAAGCTCTGTGAGCTGCTAGCATGTGACAGCATCTCAACCAGGTGAAAAGGGACTCGCAGAATATTACGTTTGAAGAACATATACCAAGAACAACATGTTGGTGTGTGATAAAAAAAATGTGTGCATATGCAGGCATGTAAAACAGCAAAGAATGTGAATGAACAAAAACCATGAGCAAACAAATAGCAAAAGAGCACAAAACAAGTAAATGCATTCTACAAAGAAATATGTGAATGTAACAAACTGATAATTCAAAGTCAGTCTAGGGGAGCAGAGAAATTGCTCAATAAGTTCAAAGTTTTTCAAAGTCAAATAGTTCACACATCACCAGTGTACAGACACTAGTTCTATTTGAAAACTGAAAAAGAAGTTTGCTAATGCCGTTAGGGGTTAGATGTATGGTGTTTTTGTGAGATTTCGTGGCCACCTTGTGTGGCATAAGGTTGTGTTGCTTATTGTTAAAGCAAAGTCAAAGAATCTTCTGTAGAGTAGCGGTCACCATACATGGCACCCACGTCTGACGCCATAATGGTGAGAAAACCACTGTCTCAATTTCTCGCGTCCCTGGGCGTCGGTAAAGTTACAAGCCGTTTTGAAATTTCTGATGTGTGGTGGTTTGCGTCGGTAAGGCTATGAAGCTGCCACTCACTATTCCCTGTTTTGGTCAGTGGCTAAACAATGTTGTCGCTGCTGCTGCTGTCTTTGTTGATCGTAGACAGGAGTTATCGGTAGCCATTTTGAAATTTCTTCGTAGCGAAAAGTTTTTGAAATACTGCTAATTTTTCAAAAATCTTAAAAGGAATATTTTTTATTTTCGCAAGTTGCGAAAAGGTTGGCAACGTGGCAATAAAAGTTAAACTGGATGAATAAGAAGGGCTGCGTGATATTCTTACGTCGGTCACCACTTTCCAGCAGCATGGATTAAAGATGTCATGGAGACACGAGTAACACAACAACGACCTCAACCGCAGTAATTAGAGATGAAATGTTTGTTTATTTATATGGTTGAAGTTACAGATAAAAAGAGGTTACAAAAGGGAATGTGCCATTGCGCCGTTAAGCCGGCGAGGCTAGGGGTGCAATATCTCACTGCTACATTATGCGTGTTGCTGGCTCGAAGTTTCTGGTACAAGAGAGAGATTCTTCAAATCTTCGCTGGGAATTTCTTCCTCCCGGGCGCGTAGGGATACATCCTCTTCTACTGGCGCTGATTGGCTGAACTGAGCCAAATCACGCACAGAGAATGTATGTGAGCCCGCGGAATGTAGGTCACTACAGCACTAAAGAATAATTTAGGAATATTATTATTAATAGAAATAGAGAAAGGAGCATTATACCAGATTATGTTTTTGTATCTAGGTCTTTTATTAAAGTTATTGGAATGATCATGATTAATTATTCTACTGTAAGATCTTCTAGAATTTGTTTCTTTACTATATTTGATTTTATCAGGATAACCAGCGTTATTATAGTAATTAGCGTTAGCATCAAAGATGTTTTTATTAGATGATAGGTTGAATATTCTTTTTCCAATATTACTAACTATAGCATTCTTAATATTAGTGGGGTGGTTAGATTTAAAATTAACATAATTTAGTTTCTCATTGTTTTTATGGTAAGGGTAATATAGGCCAGTGTCAAGATTAAGAGATCATCATCATCATCACCGTTTTACGTCCGTTCTTCCACGCTAGCATGGGTTGTCCCGTTGTGGGCAGTGTCTGGTCGGCTGACCATGCTTTGCTCATACAGGAACTGATTTGGCTTGATTTCTACAGCTGATGCCCTTCCTAACACCAACCTCATTTACAGTGAGTGCTGGGTGCTTTTTCGTGGCGCCTACACGTCCACTTTTCAGTGTGGGCTGGGTGCTTTTTTGCCGTGGCACCTCCACGACCACCTTGCGGTGGGGGGGGGGGGACATATTGTCTATATGCTTCAGCTTGTACCCATGGGAGGTCGAGTACTCTGTATTACTGCGTGACACCAGAGGTCACGGTCGTGTGTCATTGGCTTTGAGAGGTGTAATTGGGTAAGGTCGGCTTTTATCACCTCATCCCAGGTCATCTTGGGTCTCCCCACTCTGCGGTTTCTATCAACTTCTAGTGCTCTGCACCTTTTTATGCAGCTGTCATCCTTCATACGCATCACATGTCCATACCAGCGCAACCGCCTCTCCTGCACACAGCATTTGATTCCTCTTATGCTCAGTCTCTCTCTCAATTCATTTATGCTTTGTCGTTCACGTATATTACTGTTACACATCCATCGGAGCATGCAGGCTTCGTTTCTCTCTAATCTACGTAAGTCTTCCACCTTCAGCGCCCAGGTCTCACTACCATGCAACATTGCTGTTCGGATACACGCATCATACAGTTTGCCTTTCATTCTGAGGGAGAAGCCTTTTGCAGCTAGCAGTGGTAGTAGTTCCCTAAACTTCTTCCATCCCGTTCTTACCCTAGTTATTGTACTTTCTGAACACCCACCTCCGCTGCTAATTCGGTCACCTAGGTAGCAGAAGCTGTCTACTGTTTCTACAGAGCCCTCCCAGAGATTGGTGGTACTTGTTTCCTGTGGCTGTTTGCTGCTTGCTGTCCCAGCACAGCTGCTGCATGTGAAGCCTACATTCTTAATTAAGCTTCCTGAGATCCCGCTACATCTCTTGTGTACCCATTGTTTGCATTTGGGGCAGAGAATGGAGTTCCTACCTACACCTTTCCTACATACTGAGCAAGGCCATTTCCCTGAGGGGATCTGGGTTTTGTTTTCTCGTCTACTTACAAGGACCTTAGTCTTTGTCATGTTGACTTTGAGACCCTTTCTTTCTAGTCCCTGCTTCCAAGTTTGGAATTTATTCTCTAGTTCTACCATAGATTCAGTTATGAGTGCGAGGTCATCAGCATACAGGAGTTCCCATGGGCATCTTAAACTCCTCCGTTATTGCCTGCAGGACTATGATGAACAGGAGGGGGCTAAGAACAGATACATCCAAGAAATTAGCTAGTTTGATGTTGTTATCAAATTCAATTTTTAAGTTATGTTGGTTAAAGAGATTACGTATATTGTTCTTAATAATATTAAGGTTAACTATGTTGCAATTTAAGATAGTAAAGAGTCCATCGTCACGATAAATTCCACCGCGAAGTTGAGGAATTTTCCAATTCAAAGAGTTCAAAATAAAGATACCAATTAAATCTGTCAATTGGGATGAATCGGATGCTCCCATTGTGATGTCAAAGTTGTTAGAGGTATCAGCTCTGGTCCAATATTCATTGTTGAACTCTAGGATGGTTTTACGTGCGGTGAGAATGATGTGAAGTTCATCTGTGGTGATGTCTGAATATTTGTAAGCGAAAGATAGAGCATTGTTGAGAAGTGAGGGCGAAATAGAAGAATAGTAGCTGGCAATATCAAATTGAATAAATTTTTGTTTGTTTTTCTTATTCAATTTGTTGAACCAGCCAATCACTTCAGAAATACCAAACCATAAATTTAAGTTAGAAATAGAGCAATTAGAACAAACCTGTGGGATAATTCTATCCAAGATGGCTTTGCTAACAACCCCCAGATCTGATTTAGAGGCGGCCATTAATCTAACAGGTAGTTCAGTACGAAAGTTGTTTTTGTGATCCTTGAGATTTATCCTCGGAGTTCTTGGGAGGAATGGTTCGGTCTTTTTTCCGATGCCAAGTTTTGACATAATCTCAGAAGCTTCAAAGTTTATGGATTCTAAATTATCATGGTTCGTTTTGCGATATTTTTTCCCTAAGTTCCTTTAGGATAAGGTTGCTATAGTTATCCTTAGAAATACCATATAAATTATTTGTTTTGTCAGAGTGGACTAAAACATTTTTTGAGGAATTTAGGCTTGAAATCGTGTTCTTGAGATTTACAAGGTACTCTTGTCCTCTGTAAGATCTTATATATATATACACACATATATGTACGTATGTATGTATATGTGTATATATGGGTATGAATGAGTGTGTAAGTGTGTATATGTGTACGTAGGGTTTTGGTATATGTACGTTTGGTGAACATATGTGTATTTACCTGTAGGTATGTGTGTGCGTTCTATACGCATTTATGCGTGTATATTTATATATGTATATATAATTATATGTATACACACAAACATATATTTATATGTGTATTTGGTGTATACGTTCGTATGTGTGCGGGTATATGTGTCGCGCCGGTTTACGTTCATGTGCGTGCGTTTATGTGTACGTGCATGTATATGCATGCATGGTGTGTGTTTTCGCATATGCACGTGTATAAATGTGTGTATGCATATATTTAATTATTATTACTTTAATGCATGGTATGAGTTCAAATCCCGCCGAGGTTAACTTTACCTTTCATCCTTACGGGGTCGATAAAATAAAGTACCAGTAATGTACTGGGTAATTGCTGGCCTTGTGGCAAAAAGTAGAAACAATTATTACTTTTATGATTTTAATAACCTCTGTCATTTTCGTTCAACTAATTGATTTACATTATTCTGAACTCCGAAGCCGAGAATAATTCAGTTTCCTAAATAGTATATTAGTCTACGACTCCATTTATACCATAAACGTGGTTTTGTCTTTACGTGTAATTGTTGTCACCTCTCCACATAACGACGTATTATCTTCGCTTTTTTCCGTTCATTGCCAGGGAACGTCATCACGAATCAAAGCCCAAATTATTTTCATATATATATATATATATAAATATAAAATACAATATGTTGAAAAGGTAAAACACTAGAGAGAGATAGTGCGCCATCAATAAAACAGGGAAAAACCACCAGTGTATGGAATCTATAACCTATGAAAGGCAGGGTAGACACACGGTAATTAAAAATATAAATTAATTTATATTTTTAATTATCGTGTGTCTACCCTGCCTTTCATAGGTTATAGATTCCATACACTGGTGGTTTTTCCCTGTTTTATTGATGGCGCACTATCTCTCTCTAGTGTTTTACCTTTTCAACATATTGTATTTTAAAGAGCTCAGGATTCCTTCTCCTTTGAACACATTATTGACAGGGAATAGCGAGAGTCTATGGCTCCGTTAATCTATCGTGATATATATATATATATATAGAAGAAATTAAAAGATGGTTAAAAAAGTTCCATATATTTTATTATGTGCATTTCGAAAACAACATCATCCTCGGACAAAAATTGTGTTCTCATCAGATAAAATAAGGTAACATGGTATGAGGCCTAAAAACACTTGTCAACAAGAAAGTGTCCAGTCTACATATGACAGAAATATAAGAGAAGAGATAAAAAAATAGGAAAAATGAAGAAAAAGAAGGAAAAGGGAAAAATAAAGAAGGAGAGAGAGAGAGAGATCAGAACGCTGTCAAAAAAGGAAAACATGTAAATAACGGCTAAAACAATAAATTAATGAGGTGTATGTTGCTAATATTAAAAATATTAGAGGTGTAGAATATAGAAACTGGGTATATTATTTTATATTGAGTTTGAATAATAAAAATTGGATTAAGAAGTGTAAAAATGTATTAATAAAATAAAATAAGATAAAATTAAATTTAAAATAATTATAATAATTATAAAAAAAGGGTTTTTTAAATAAAATAAAATAGAATAAAATAAAATAAAATAAAATAAAATAAGATAGAATAGAATAAAAAATAAAAATAAGAATAGTCTATGTCAAAATTAAAAATTACTATTAAAAATGTATATATGTGGGGTCTACTAATTAATAATTATTTTATAGCAACAAGAAAGGAAATTGCTAGAAAGGTTTATAAAGGTAGAAAGACATATGACGTCATAGTTTGTTTACAAAATCTACGAAGGTTTAAACGAAAAATTTAAGGCGATATGTATATATATATATATATATATATGAATAAAATGAGTCCTTCATCAGTGATCTTCCAGCCTTCATTGGTATTTCATCACTTTAAAGACCATATACCTCTGGTTGGTGCGAGCAACGGCTAAAGAAAGTCGTTGGGGCATGTAAATAGGGGAAATGAGCGAGACAGTAAACAAACAAAGATGGTAATGCAACGAAAAGTGAGGAAGAAGGAGTCAAGTCCCTGAAATTGATGAACATAAGTTCTGTGAAATTGTAGACGAGAGAATAAAGACCATCCGACCTGGTCGAAATGTGAGCGAGGAAAGAATCTTGCACAGGTCAAACGGGAGGAAGTAGGAGAGGGAGTAGCAGAGAATATATATATATATATACATATATCTCAAGGGCGGTGCCCTAGCATGGCTTCAACCAGATGGCTGGAACAGGTGCAAGGATAAAAGAATATAATATATATGTGTATATTCATATATTGTATTCATCCTCATCACAATTTAAACTCAAATTTACATGCTAGCATGGGTCAGACGACTTGTCCTGTTGTGTGAAAACCTAGATCAAATGACCGTCTTTTGCTCATGCAAGAACCATTTCTGGTTGGTTTCTACGGCTGGATGCCCGTCCTAACTCTAACCACATTTACAGGGTAGACTTGGTATTTATTGTGTTGCTAACATGACCAACCTACTGGGTGGACTGGGTGCTTTTTGCTGTGTCATCATCATGACAACCACCAGCTAAGAGAGCAGACTTAGTGCTCTTTGTCATGTCACCAATTTGACTACTTTGAAGGGTGGTTCGAGTGCCTTCAGTCTTGCCACTAGCATGACCACTTTACAGAGAGGGCTAGAGGCCTCCTGTCATGTCTACATCACAGGGTGGACTGGGTGCTTATTTGTCACATCACCAGCATGACTATCTTGCAGGGAGGGTTAGGTATTCTTTTGTCATATTACCTAACAGAGAGAACTCGGTGTTCTTTTGTCATGACACTTGCACGAACACCTTACAAGGTTGCCTGAGGGTTTAGCCATTTCAGCAGCATTGGAGGAGAGCATGTTAAGCTTTCCATACTTGTATACATGGGTTGGTCAAGAAAGGTGTATCAGATCTGAAAGTGGGGGTGGGAGTTGTGTGTATGTAGGGTGGGGATTGGCGAGGTAGGTCAGGGTGGTATACTTAGTAGGTAAGAGGGTGGAGCTTTAAGATGTAAAGAGGAGGAAAATTGGACCATACTTCAAACCTCTAAATGTTGTGTCAACCCGTGGACATGGGAATGCAGGTCTCCTGCAGTACTGTATAACGCCAGAGATTTCAATCCTGTATCATCACCTTTGAGAGGTACAATGGTGTCAGGTCAGTTTTTACCTCCTCCTCTCAAGCTTTCCTAGGTCTTCCTCTTTCATCAATTTCAAGCAGTCAACCTTTTATACAGCATCTCTACCTTCATATACATCACATGTCCATAACACAGCAATCTCCTCTCCTGCATACTGTATCTTATCCCTCTCACGCCCAGGTTCTCTCTCAGTTTATTAACATTTTGTTCTTCATGTATATTACTATTACACATCCATTGGAGAATTGAAGCTTCATTTCTATCCAATCTTCCTCTGCACACACCGCCCACATCTCACTGCAATGCAGCATTGCTGTTCATATGCAAACATCAATTTGATGAAACAACCTTTTGTAACTAGCAGTAGTAGTAGCACCCTAAACCTTTGCCATCTTGTTCTTACTCTGGTTACTGTACTTTCAGAACACCTACCTCCACTGCTAATTTGGTCTCCCAGGTAACAGAAACGGTCAACAGCTTCTATGGAACCCTTTAAATATTTGATAGAGCTTGTCTCCTAAAAGCGATTGTTTCTTACTGTTCCAGTGCAATGACCCCAGGTAAAACCTACAGTTCTTAGCTAACTTACCTTGTATCCCACTAAATCTCTTGTGTACCCATAGTCTCTTTAGAGTAAATAATGTTTCATACACATAACATGCATGTGTGACCATTGGTTTCCGAGTCCACTTATGGCCACCACTGTTTAATGGGGGAGGCACTTCCAAACAGACCCGTTGTTGGGCATGCCGACAAATATATTAAAAGGAAGTTTTTCTTCCAACAATTTTTACCTCAAACAGAGGAGTTTCATATTGTCAAAAAGGGACGTAAATCTTTAGTCATGGAATTGTAAGTTTTAATTATATATGTAACTAGCAGAGGTACCTGGCGTATCTCGGGCATTAAATAGCTGTCATGTATAGCAATCATGTCAATACTTCAGTGCTGCTTCGAAAACTATACTTGTACACAATCGTCTTTTTCCAAAAGGGGGTTCCTGCCCCAGGAGTCCCCTACTCAATATGACCCAATTCATCTGTAGAACATACGTAGCCCATGTGTCAAGTTTGGTAAAAATCGGTTGCGAACTCCAGAAGTTATGACGTTTTGTTGCATTGTACTGCAGTGCTTCAGACAACTCCAAGGAAGTGGTTAAAGGGGGTTATCTGCCCCTGGGGGGCCCTATAATCAATATCTGGAAAAATGAAAGTGCCAATGACCATCCGAAATACATAAGTAACCTATGTCTTAAATACAACACTGCTTGTAGTTTTCTAAACTCTTGCAGTAGCTTTACATTCAGCATCTTGCGATCATCTAATTGCAGCCTCCACTGATGATTCCTTTGCTCACTCTCAGCTTTCGCTGTTTTTCGACTAATGGTGGATCTCTTCCTTGGAGGCCTTATCTAAGGAAAGAGGATGTAACACACTAAGATGAGTAAAATGTTAACCAACAATTATTTAAGTTTTGCACATGTGACGTGATTGTCACGGTGATCCAGTATAGCCTTCGTCCACCTAGGAGCCACATTAGAGAAAAAAATGGAAAATTTTATGAGTCCACAACATTTCGGGGAACATAGCCCATGTTTGTTCCAAATTTGAAGAAAATCGGTTGCAAACTGTAGAAGTAATGTAGGTACGGACATACACACACACATCCTCAGTTTTATATATATATATATATATATATATATATATATATATATCCATGTTTGTGTGTGTGTATGTGGACATTGTAACTTCCCCAGACATACACAACACAACAAACACAGTCACAGTACGTCTTGTGTGAAAAAGAGAGAAAGAGACGTAAGGTTGAGGAAGGGGGAGAGTTAAACAGTTTGTAAAGAATAAATAAAAGTAAAAGTTATCGAACGCCATCATTTTCTCCCCTCCCCAATCCCCCCACTCTCTTTCTCTACAGAATGGAGAACAATCAAGAACGCACATTGTCGTCTGCTTTGGTTGAAATTTCTATATGTATATTTCTAGTAAGTTGTTGCCTCATTTTGGAGGACTGAGTTGTGGGAGGAGGAAGGGGAGTAATGGGAGGGAGGGTTTAACATACAGTAGTAGTATCTCCTCTTTCCTCCTCCATTGTAAAGATGTCCACAGGGGTTCCATTATTGATTTTTATTGAAATCTAATTAGCCAGTCCTGTTTCTGAATATTAGCTTAACATGTGTGTAAAGTTTCATCAGGATCTAATCACTGGTGTAGGCGCCAACTGGTTATACATAGATACACAGACAGACAGAAATTGCCATTTATATAGTAGATTATACACACATAGAAGTGGTTGATAGCTTTTACAATCTAGGTGACTTAAAGATGAATAGCTAGAATAAGGATAGGATGGAAAAAGTTTAGAGAGCTACTGCAACAGTTGACCACAAAAGGTTTCTCTCTCTGTACAAAAGGACGACTGTATGACACATGTGGTTGATGTACAATGATATATGGTAACTAAACAAGGGCTGTGATTGCAGAGGATATGTAGACTGGAGAGAAATGAAACAACCATGCTTTGTAGGTTATGTTATGTAAGTGTGAGAGAAAGGCAGAATTTGGACAAGTTCAAGAAGAGCTGGGTTTAAGAGTGACCTGAAGTGGTGTGTAAGAGAGAAGATTGTGTTTGTATGGACATGGGATGCCCATGAATAATGACCACTGGGTGAAGAAGTGCCAGGAAATCCCAGTAGAAGGAAGCCATAGTAGAGGTAGACTAAGAATAACCTGGACAGAGGCTGTGTGAACTGACTTCAAATAACTGACTCTCACAGAGGAGATGACAAAGGAACACGACGTGTTGAAAGATGCTATGTTGAGAAGGACCTGTCCAACCAAGCAAGCATGGAAAACAGACATAAAAACAATGATGTTGATGAAGATGACGTACATATACACACATACATAATCAAATAAATCAAACACAGATATTCACATACGTATATACAAACATAGATACAAACATATACATGGACACAAATTTCTACACACATACATTCACATATATATAGCGTATGTAAATTCTGAACAATACAGTTTTGTCAGCAAAACTCTTGGTTACAACTTCTACAAATAAAATGAAAGGAGAAGAATTTCTTAGTAAAACAGTTTTATTCAAAATATTAACAACATTGGGGGCACTATTTTGGGTGAGTGATATGGTTTTTATCTTGTCTAATTGTGTTGCATTAAGTAATCTTTAGAAGAGAACGATTTATCACAGACATCTCAGTGATATGGTTCCTCTCCTGTATGTAGATGTTAGTGTGTAGTGAAGTCACAAAATTTAGAGAAGCATTTACCACAGACATCATAGTGATATGGTTCCTCTCCTGTATGTGTTAGTGTGTAGTGAAGTCATAACATTTAAAAAATGATTTACCAGACATCACAGTGATATGGTTCCTCTCCTGTATGTGTTAGTGTCTAGTGAAGCCACAACATTTAGAGAAAGATTTACCAAATATATAAAAGTGATATGGCTTCCCAGCTGTATGTATATGTTTGTGTGTAGTTAATGTAACATTCAAAGAGAATGATTTCTCTCAGATGTCACAATGATATGCATTTGTATTCTCATTAATTCACAAATTTGAGGGAATGATTTATCACTGATGTCAATGCGTTATGATTTCTCTTCTGCATGTATAAGTTTGTGAGTAGTTAGGCTACTTTTCCCAGAGAAAGATATACCACAGATATCACAATGGTATGGCTTGTCTCCTGTATGTGTACGTTTGTGTCTAGTTAAGTGACTACTTACAGAGAATGATCTACCACAGGCATCACAGTGATATAGTTTCTCACCTGTATGGGTACGTATGTGAGAAGTTAAGGTACTACAATTAGAGAATGATTTACTACAGATATCACACTGATATGGCTTGTCTCCTGTATGTATACGTTTGTGATCAGTTAAGTGACTACTATCAGAGAATGATTTGCCACAGATATCACAGTGGTATGGCTTGTCTCCTGTATGTATACGTTTGTGCTTAATTAAGGTACTACTTACAGAGAATGATTTGTCACAGATATCACAGTGATATGGCTTGTCTCCTGTATGTATACGTTTGTGATCAGTTAAGTGACTACTGAGAGAGAATGATTTACAACAGATATCGCAGTGATATGGCTTATCTCCTGTATGGGTACGTATGTGAGAAGTTAAGTTACTACTTCGAGAGAATGATTTACCACAGATATTGCAGTGATATGGCTTATCTCCGGTATGGGTACGTATGTGACTATTTAAGTTACTACTTCGAGAAAACGATTTACCACAGATATCGCACTGATATGGTTTCTCACCTGTATGGGTACGTATGTGAGAAGTTAAGGCACTACTATCAAAGAATGATTTACCACAGATATCACAGTAATATGGCTTCTCTTCTCTAACCTTCGTCATCTCACCAGGAATACTAAACACTTTAGATTGTGTTTCGCATTCAATCAATTTATTTTCCATAATTATTCCTTCTTCAACAGAATATACAGATGTTTTCCTTGTAATATTTTTTATATTATATTTCTTATAAAATATTTCTTCTTCTATATTTCACTCAACTATATTTCAGTTGATATCTGCAGATAATACAAACTTCTTTTTCCTCCAAGTTTAGTTAAAATACAAAACCATCTTATTATGAAGAAAATAAACTCAGTTTTGAGGAAAGATTTCACAGGAATACGAAGAGAGATTTATGTAAACAGTGTTATATAAGTTCTGTTAAGAAAGTTTAGTCTTCAAATGATGATAAATAGAGGTGATGTATCCAAGATTGAAAATAATAATTTATCCCACTGTCATCTGATATTCTGAAATAAGAAAGAAACAGTATGAGATAATACAGAATACTTTAGAAGCAGAGATAGATTTAACATTTGAAATTTTATATTTCTATATTGGTAAACTGTAGATATCAACTTTCCTCTTCAGAGCAATTCTCTCCAATGTAAGTAGTGGTATTCCAGCATGCTCTATAAATTATATCCTTCTATCTCTTCAGAGGTCTGCTCTATGGCAGTTTAGCAAAAAATTTATTCTTATAGGACTTATAAGAAAGAAACAGTATGAGATAATAGAAAATACTTAAAATACAGAGATAGATTTAACAGCGTAAATATTACACATTTACCAGCGTCGAAGACCTTACTTTTTCCCTAATATAAGTCTCAAAAATCTACCATACGTCCTGGAGGCCGAAGGTTGTTTATTTTTTTTTTTCAAAAATTCTGACGGCTTCGGCGCCGGTAAATACGGTACATTGGTAAACTGTAGAAATATACCTGTGATGTTTATTTATATAAACCAAGGCTATATATATGTCAAACTACAGCTGCACCATGACTATAGCGGTGTCATCTAGTACAGGGCCCCAAAACTGTGGTAACCTTGTGAGATGGGTTTGGCTCAGCCGACTGGCTACCCTCCCCATAGTGGCGCAGCCAACTGGCCAGCCCTTCTCGTAACTGTACCATCCAGTACCAGTCCCCATAACTATGGTAACCTCATGAAAAGGGTTTGGCCCATCTGGCTGGCCACCCCTTCTCATAATGGTGCCATCCAGTACCAGGCCCCAAAATTATAGTTCCACTGTGAGATGGGTTCAGTGCAGCCAACTGGCCTGTCCCCCCTCATAACAGAGCCATCCAGTTCCACACTGTAAACATGGTTGGTGTTAGGAAATGAATCCAGCTGTAAAATACCCGACCAAATTTACAGACCTTGCCTGAGCAAGGTGTGACACATGGCCAACCTTGCCTCCTGGCGTGGATGACCCGTCTAACCCATGCAAGAATGGAAAAATGGATGTTAAATAGTGATGACACAGACATATATATATATATATCCCACCCACACTGGTCATGTAAAAGACACCGCAAAGAGCACCCAGCCCACACTGTAAAGTGGACATGTAGGTGTCTTAGGCACCCAGTCCACACTGTCAATGTGGTTGGCGTTAGGAAGGGCATCCAGCCATAGAAATCTAGCCAGAAACACCCCTATATGAGTGAGACACGGTCACCTGACTCGACTTGCTTCTAAATGGGACCCGTCTAACCCATGCTAGTGTGAAAGATGGACGTTAATTGATGATGATGATATATAATAAAATGTTGTAGTTTGTTTGAAGCATTCTATATAATATATAACGTTGAAAGAGATAGAAAGCTAAACAATGCAAAATGGACTGTAAGATGAGGTAAGGAAAAGTAAAAGTTACCTGGTAATTTAATTTTTTTTTTTTTGTTGTTGTTCTTTCAGGTGTCCAATATTTTGGGACTTAAAAGTCCTTTCTTCAGGGTTTAACCCTCTAGCATTTATATTACTCTATATATACTATTATATTTGCATGGTAAAGTCTTTACCTCACATACCATTCATATTACTATATATACACTATTATATTTTCACATAACATCGAATCTATGAGATTTTGATATTATTTATATTGCGAACAATACCTTAATATCAGTAAGAGTGTCCAGTTACGGCTGGTTTGAACAGAAAAAGGGGACAGAATTCTGGCCGGTTTAAATGTTAAAGAGTTAAACAACTTTCAGTGGATTACGTTCCAATTTCCTCTTTTCAGGATTAAATTTTGATTTTGATGAAAATCTTTTCTAAGTCGTTTTCAAGCATTTTATAAAATTGATGGAAGCTGTGAAGTAGGGAGACCTAGGATGAGGTGATAAAAGCTGACCTGACACAATTGATGGAAGCTGTGAAGTAGGAAGATCTGGGATGAGGTGAAAAATCTGACCTCACACGATTGCACTTCTCAAAGACAATGACACAGGATCGAGATCTTTGGTGTTATACAGTAATATAGAAGACCAGCTTTCCCTAGCATTGGTATCAATGACTCCAACATGGACATCAATACACATCTCTATATACACACATAACATATCAAAGACCCCCGTTGGTCACGAATGACCATGTGATTGGCAACTAGAAAGTTCTCCTCTGAGGCACAAGTCTGGCCAAGGTTGTTTGAGGAAGACCAGCAGTCACCCATGTGTATCAGTCTACCCTCTCTATGCCAGCGATGTTGTCGAGGGAAAGGTAATGGCTGATACAGCTTGACACCAGTGACATCACAACATATATATACACTATATATATATACTCTATGTAGAGTATATATATATATATTATATATACTCTATGTACAGTATATATACACTATATATATTATATATACACTGTGTACAATATATATTATACGCTATATATGTTGTCCAAGGGAAAGGCAATGGCTGACACATCTTGACACCAGTGACATCTCAACATATATATATAACTTATATCCCAGACATCCATAGATTATTTCTATTCTACAGCTATCTCTCTTCCCCAATTTCAAAATGTTCTGTTTACATTATTATTATTATCATTCACTTGTTTCCCCAACGTATATACTTCGACCTTGTTTTTGATATAAACCAGGTTGGACATTGTGTCTTTCTCTACAAACTCATCCCTAAGCCCTGCCATTACCTCCATTTTCTCTCACTCATTCATTTCGGTGTTTACGAAGCTAGGTGACCATCTTCAAAATTCTTGCATATTTGCCTTGTCTAATATGCCTACTTATATCTGCTTATTTCCCCCGAATCTCCTGTGATGATATATGTCAAGATGGCTACCTATCTCACAATTCCCCACTCACCACCATAGACTATTTGACTAATCAAACATCAGCAACATGTCTTTACCCATTACCAGCCCCAACAAACTGTCATTACTACTACTGCCCTTCTAGCCTTTACCAGCCCCAACAAACTCTGCCATTACTACTATTGTCCTTCTAGCCCTTACCAGCCCCAACAAACTCTGCCATTACTACTATTGTCCTTCTAGCCCTTACCAGCCCCAACAAACTCTGCCATTACTACTACTGTCCTTCTAGCCCTTACTAGCCCCAACAAACTCTGCCATTACTACTACTGTCCTTCTAGCCCTTACTAGCCCCAACAAACTCTGCCATTACTACTACTGTCCTTCTAGCCCTTACCAGCCCCAACAAACTCTGCCATTACTAGTACTGTCCTTCTAGCCCTTACCAGCCCCAATAAACTCTGCCATTACTACTACTGTCCTTCTAGCCCTGCACTAAAGAATTCTTGTTTACTGTTATGTATAGAGGAGCGAAGGATAAATGGAACAACCCTGAATAAATAAATGAATATGAATCCGCGAGTTACCAAGCACCCATGCAAAGCTTTAATTCAGAGACAGGAAGCATACACACTCCCATGCAAAAATTCACCCTCTCACGCAAATGATGGCAAATGTCCAAAATTCTGAGTTGGCAGCGTCAACATAAGCACAATGAAAGGAAGGGAAAGAGAAATTATAGACATGCTAGAGTGAAAGGATATTGACGTATGCTGTGTGCAAGAGACTAGGTGGAGAGGAGAGTCCGCTAGAGTCCTTGTAGGCAAAAGTCAGTGCTATAAATTTTTCTGGGTGGGAAATGACAACGAGATGGGTGCTGTAGGTATAATATTAGCTGAGAAATGGATAGATAAGGTAATAACCACACATATTGTTAACCAGGTAATACTAGAGGGTGTCATACCCAAGGATTGGTGCAGCAGCATCATCGTCAACTGGTACAAGGGTAAAGGAGATGCACTAGATAGAGGAAACTATAGAGGTATAAAGCTGATGGACCAGGTCATGAAAGTAATGGAAAGAGTCATAGCACAGTTGATCAGGGACTGGGTAAAACTAGGTGAGATGCAGTTTGGGCTTGTGCCAGGAAAAAGAACCACTGATGTCCTCTTCCTTGTGAGGCAGTTACAGGAAAAGTTCCTAGTTAAAAGTAAGCCGCTCTACCTGGCTTTTATCGATATGGAAAAAGTCTTCAACAGAGTGCTCCGTGCTATAATCTGGTGGGCTCTTAGAAAACTAGGAGTAGATGAACGGCTTGTGAAAGCTGTACAAGCCATGTATAGGGGAGCATTCAGTAAAGTAAGGCTTAACAATTACTATAGCGAGGAATTTAGCATACAGGTCGGTGTCCACCAGGGCTCTGTTCTTAGCACTCTCCTGTTTATTATAGTATTGCAGGCTATAACAGAAGAGTTTAAGACCGGATGCCCATAGGAACTCCTATATGTGGATGATCTTACACTTATAGCTGAATCTATGGCAGAACTAAAGAAACAAGTACCACCAAACTCTGGGAGAAATCTGTAGAAACAATAGACAGCTTTTGCTACCTAGGTGACCAAATGAGCAGCGGAGGTGGGGGTTCAGAAAGTAGAGTAACCAGGGTAACAACGGGATTGAAGAAGTTCAGGGAGCTACTGCCACTGCTAGCTACAAAAGGCTTTTCCCTCAAAATGAAAGGCAGACAGTATGATGCGTGTATACGAACAGCAATGTTACATGGTAGAGACCTGGGCACTGTCTGTAGAAGACTTGCATAGATTAGAAAGAAACGAAGCTTGCATGCTCCGATGGATGTGTAATAGTAATATACGCGAAGAGTAAAGCATATATGAATTGAGAGAGAGACTGAGCATAAGATGAATCAAATGCTGTGTGCAGCAGAGGAGGTTGTGTTGTACCCCCCGGATACAAGCCGAAGCTGAAGCACATAGACAATATGCCCCCACCCCCTCCCACTGTAAAGTGGCCGTGGAGGTGTCACGACAAAAAGCACCTATCACTCACTGTGAGGTTGGTGTTAGGAAGGGCATCCAGCTGTAGAAAGCAAGTCAAAATCAGTTCCCATCTGAGCAAGACAAGGTCACCCTACCTGGCACTGCCCACAACAGGACAACCTGTCTAACCCATACTACCGTGGAAGGAACGTAAAACAGTGATGATGATATACATATATATAGACTGTGTACAGTATATATACACTATATACAGTATATATTATACACTATATATGATGTCCAAGAGAAAAGCAATGGCCGATACAGCTTGGCACCAGTGACGTCACAATGTATATATATACTATATATATACACTATGTATATATTATATATATACTATGTATATATATATACACTATGTATATATTATATATACACTGTGTACAGTATATATATGTCCAAGAGAAAGGCTATGGCACTAGTGACATCACAACTCATTTCTACAGCTGAGTAAACTGGAGCAACGTGAAATAAAGTGTCTTGCTCAAGGACACAACACAACACCCTGTCCGAGAATCGAACTCACAACCTTTATATTGCAAGCCCAATGCTCTACCCACTAAGCCATGATACGTTCCAGAAACAACCATGTTACAGAGAGACCAATTTATGAAGGGTTTGTAGTATATTAGAGAAAAACGCAATCAGTAAAACAGTAATGGATAGAAACATTTATTCATAATTAAAGCCTTAAGATGTCCCTTCCTTACGATATACATTTTAATAACATTGAAACTTATTTAATAAGTTTAAAATTTAAACACTTTTTATTCAGACATACCGCGATCTAACGAAAAATCCGCGATGTGGCGAGGATTACCCCGATAGGTAATTAGATACGTTCCAAAGAAATATCCGCGAAGTAACGGGACCGCGAAAAGTGAACCGCGATATAGCAGGGGATTACTGTATATATATATACACACACAACATACATCTATCTATATACACTCATAACATATATTTCGATGTTTGACATTAAAATGTTGACTGAGGGTGACAACTGTTTCTTGTTTGAGGTTGTTCCAGTGGTTGAAATATAGACGGAGGTAATTAAATAATAAAGACAGTCATGATAACAATATATTTTATATCACATGTAACAGTGGAATCTGCTGATTGAAAAATAACACATCAACATTTTAGTTTGAAAGTTTTTTTTCTATATATAAAAATGGAAGAAGAAATATATTTTCCCAATGTTGTTATATATATTTTCACTTGTATATAATTACTGGATCATTGTAGGGTTCACATAATTATATTATTTACACACATTAATATAGACATTAAGTAAATCTTTGTCAACTTACCTCCTTCAGATATAATCAATGTGTTGTGTTGTTAGGTTTTACTAAACAACTAAAGAAATAATCTCTTTGTTATCAAATTAGCAGTTTCAATGTTATCAGCTTTATTTCACGACATTAACGTTGGTGTATCTTCTTCATCTTTAGTCATAAATTGATATCTTGTCAGAATGAAGTAGTGAGGCTGACTTTATGTCTTTAGCTACAGATTTGATAGGAAATATATATATATTAGGTTGATATGTGGTCTAAAATATATATATTGTCTATAAATGACTGATAGATGTTCTGGTGAAATAGTAGTTTTACTACTACAGATTGTAATGGAACTCTTAGTAGACACAATTCTAAAGTAAGAATAGATATGACAATGTAAGACTGATGTGGGGGAAAGAAAATTGTGTATATATATATATATAATTGTTACACAAGAAATAATTAGATTAATTAAAGTTATAATGAAGACAGCATGTACTCGGTCTCGTTGGTAATGTTTCAACTCTTTTGCCGGTGTCATACGTTAAAAGTCCCTGATATAATTTAATACCTTCACACACAGTTACAATCGTATTTAATTTATTGTAAATCAGAAAGTATCACTCAGTAAAATATCAATTATATATCAATAAGAAAACCTCTACGTAGTCTCACTGACTGCTAGACATAGCAACGATATTATCCATTACAACTCATGCATACAAACCACAACCACACACACGCCACTCACATACCAACACTCATTCATGCATACAATCACACACACCACTCACAAACACACACATATATATTACCGACAGTACGGATACAAATACAAAATCAAAATCAATATCATGTCAACTGTTGACCTTTCCCAGTCCAGTTCAGCTTGTATATAATAATAATAATAATTGTTTGCTTTACGCTGGTAATGGCGGTGGTGGATGGTCAGTGATGGTGGTGGTAGTTGTTGGTGCTGTAGTTGTTATTGTAGTTGCTGCTGCTGTTGCTGTTGTTGTCGTTGTTGCTGTTGTCGCTGTTGTTGTTGTTCTTCTTCTTCTTCATTTCACTGCTGCTGTTGCTGCAGACAATGGTGTTGATGCTGTTATTGCTGTCGCATATATACAAATACATACACACACATTCAACACAGACAATGGTGTTGTTGTCGTTGTTGTTGTTGGTGTTGCTGCTGTTGTTGTTGTAGTTGTTGCTGTGTTGAAATCTGGTTGCATCCACTGAGATATACATATACACACACATATATATATGTATATACACATACATACATCAAAAGAAAAGAGTCAGCAGTATGTCAACAGGGAACAGGTCAGCCACCTTAGATAGAGTAATGAGTACTGTGGTGATGGTGGGGAGCGAGTGTATAATACATAGAAATTGAACAAAGACTGCGTTACACTGTCTTATGTAATCAGTAACGTAATCCATGATACATTAAAAAAGACGATATTATATATAAACTGCATTAGGAGAAAATTAGTGACGGAAATATATTAATGTTTATTTAAGCGATGGCTAACCGGAAGTGTTGACATTTCAGAAATTTTAAAGAAGTGAATCTTTAAATAAACAAAATATATTTAATCAACAGCCACAAAATTTAGAAGATAAATTATGCAATATTCATTCATTATTTATTCAAAGTAATGCAACTTATTTTACTTATGGGATGAACAATTATAAACCGTATTCAGTCCCGCCCTTCTTACTTTATTATAGTTTAGATTTATTAAGTCAGGTGGATTAGCCAGAACAATTCTACTCCTCTTTTTTAGATGTCACGATCTTCTATGGCATTCCTGAGATCATTAATCTCCAGCTGGACATCCTGAGACATCTGATCTATGTAGGTCAATCTCAGTCATCCCACTAGGGTCTCACATGTTTAGGTATCCACAACAATAGCCAGCTCATCCTACCCTCAGTAGCAATGTCCAGTATATCTTCTCCTATGCTCCCGAGTTATTGTGGTAATCTGTGCTATATGTCAGTATATTTCTTCCCTTTGAGTAATGTATTAAAAAATAAAAATAATAATATATATATATATATATATATATATATATATATATATATATATATATATATATATATATACACACACACACACACACAACATATACATTGAGATGTATAAGATTTCTCAAGCTTCACATTTTTTATTCTGCCTTCCAAATATATATTTGTCTATATATATGTGTCTATATATTTGTCTGTTTCATATTTCACAGTGATGGGGTTTACCGTAAGTGTTGACTACGTAGGTGAACAACCAGTGACGAATTCTGAGTGAAAGATTTCCCACATATTTCACATGAATAAGGTTTTTCTCCAGTGTGCTTTCTTTTGTGCTTTACAAGATTATGCTTCAGGATGAAGGATTTCCCACATATTTCACAGTGGAAGGGTTTTTCACCAGTGTGTGTTCTTTAGTGAGGTTCAAGATGACAACTACGAGAAAAAGATTTCCCACATATTTCACAATGGAAGGGTTTTTCACCAGTGTGTGTTCTTTTGTGACGTACAAGATGAGAACTATTAGAAAAAGATTTACCACATATTTCACAATGGAAGGATTTTTCACCAGTGTGTATTCTTTTGAGAGGTTCAAGTTGAGAACTCTGAGAAAAAGATTTCCCACATATTTCACAATGGAAGGATATTTCACCAGTGTGTGTTCTTTTGTGACATACAAGATGAGAACTATTAGAAAAAGATTTACCACATATTTCACAATGGAAGGGTTTTTCACCAGTGTGTGTTCTTTTGTGACATACAAGATCAGAACTCTGAGAAAAAGATTTCCCACATATTTCACAATGAAAGGGTTTTTCACAAGTATGTATTCTTTTGTGACGTACAAGATGAGAATTATCAGTAAAAGATTTCCCACATATTTCACAGTGGAAGGGTTTTTCTCTACTGTGTATTTTCTCGTGTGAGGATAGTTTCAGTTTTGAAGAGAAAGTTTTCCTGCAAATCTCACAGCTATAATCAGACATATTTCATAAAGGAATCTCACCACTTCCACTCATATATTAAGAAATGTAGTATTCAGTTGGTAAAGTAATAAGATGTATGAAAGCGTAAGACTGATCTTGGAAGAAGAAAAAGCAAGTGCTTATATATATATATATATATATATATATGTGTGTGTGTGTGTGTATATATATTTTTTATTTTTGTTAAGATGAGAGAAGCTCTATTCACAATAGCATCCTCAGCTCATAAAACAGACGAATCAGACTTCTATAGTTAAGGTTCTTGTTATTGAGGACAGTTCAGGTGACAAAAGAATTAATAATTTCAAAAGATGAAGGTTAATATATATACATATATATACAAATATACAGTGTGTAAGTATACGAGAGAGAAATAGACGTGTGTGTGTAGAAATATAGGTGTTGTAATAAATCAAGATATTTCACTTCAGATAGAAAAGTTCACAATGTTTGTGTTGTGATGGAAAACGAAATAATACGTACTTTAGTTCTCAAGACCAAATATAAAGTGAAGAAAAGTTAGTAAAAACTAAATGTTCACTGATTTCTGATTAAAATAATATTTTCCTGTCCTGTAAAATGTTGAACAACCACTTCAATCTTGAATGGATGAAAGGCAAAGTTGACCTCAGCAGGATTTAAAATCAGAGAGCAGAGAACCAGAACAAATATGGCAGAAAGCATTCCATCCATTGTTTTATAGACTTTAAATAAATGTTTCTACTTTTAACTCAAGGCCAGTAATTGTAGGGGAAGGAGAAAGTTGATTAAATCAACCCCAGTGGATTACTGGTACTTTATTTTACTGAACCAGTGAGGAAGAAAAGTAAAGCTAACCTCAGGATTTTAACACAGAGTGTAAAGTGATGTAACTATATAACACATCGTCTGACACTCTACTGATTCTGCCAATCTACCACCCTCAACAATGAAATGAGAATGTGTCTCTATAAGAAACCTTAATGACAAATAATATGAAGGGGTACTTTCTACAGGGTGTATTTGTTAATTACAATACAAAACCACTGAGAATGATTTCAAACATATTTCACCATAATAAATGTTCATCAATCATCATCATCATCATCATCATCAACGTTTAACGTCCGTGTTCCACGCTTGCATAGGTTTGGACGGGGGTTTTCCCACTTGAGGCAAGAGTGATTGTCTTGCTCGCATAGGACTGTCTGGCGGGTTTTCTACAGCTGGATGCCCTTCCTAACACCAACCACATTTACAGTGTGGGGCTGGGAGGTTTTTACCGTGTTGCCTACACGGCCACATTACAGCGTGGACTGTCTGGCGGGTTTTCTACAGCTGGATGCCCTTCCTAACACCAACCACATTTACAGTGTGGGGCTGGGAGGTTTTTACCGTGTTGCCTACACGGCCACATTACAGCGTGGACTGTGTGTTTTTTGTCGTGACACCTACACGATCTCATTTGTTTCGGCCTGGATGTTGTGGCACCAACATAACTTTACATTGAAAGGGGCAGTGTGGATGGGGTGGGGTGGTGGGATGGGGGTGTGTTTTGTTAGAGATGCCTACTGACTGTTGTAGGTTTTACTTTGTATTTAGGTAAGGCGGGTCTTCTCTATTACTGAGTACCGCCAAAGGTCTCGGTCCAGTGACATTGTCTTGGAGAGGTGTAAGCGTGTGAGGTCGGAATTTATCATGTCGTCCCAGGTTTTTCTGGGTCTGCCTACTCCGTGGCTACCGTCTATCTTTATTGCCCTGCACTTTGTTATACAGCTGTCGTCTTTCATGCGCATCACGTAGCCTTCTCTCGAGTAAACAACATCTGATCCCTCTTATTTCTAATTTTTTCCTTAGTTCGTTTATGCTTAGCCGTTCACGTATATTACTATTACACATCCAGCGGAGCATGCAAGCTTCGTTCCTCTCTAGTCTGCGTATATCCTCTGCACACAATGCCCAGGTCTCACTGCAATGCAGCATTGCTGTTCGTATGCAGGCATCATATAACCTGCCTTTCATTTTTAAGGAGAACCCTTTAGCGGCTAATAGTGGTATAAGCTCTCTGAACTTTTTCCATCCAGTTCTGACTCTAGCTACTGTACTTTCAGAGCACCCTCCCCAACTGCTGATTTTGTCACCCAGGTAACGGAAGCTGTCCACTATTTCTATGGAACCCTCTGCGCAATTGAAAGAGCTAGTATTTTGTGGGCACTTGCTGCTACTTATTGCACCAGAGCACTGGCCACATGTAAAATCTATGTTCTTAGTTAGCTTACCTGTGATCCCACTATATCTTTTATGCACCCATACTTTGCATTTGGGACATAAAATGGAGTTTCTACTTACGCCTTTCCTACACACTGAGCATGGCCATTTCCCGGAAGGGACCACCGCCTTATTTTCTTTCCTACAAACTAGAACTTTAGTCTTAGCCAGGTTAATTTTAAGGCCTTTTGATTCTAGGCCGTGCTTCCATGTTTGGAATTTCTTCTCTAGCTCGGTCATTGATTCAGCTATGAGCGTTAGATCATCTGCATATAGGAGTTCCCATGGGCAGCCGGTCTTGAACTCCTCTGTTATAGCCTGAAGGGCAATAATAAATAGTAGGGGGTTAAGAACAGAGCCCTGATGGACACCAACTTTTACGCTAAACTCTTCACTATATTCGTTGTTAATTCTAACCTTGCTCACTATTTATTTATACATGGCTTGTATAGCTCTCACAAGCCATTCGTCAACACCTAGTTTTCTAAGAGCCCGCCAGATAATGGAACAGGGGACTCTCTCGAAGGATTTCTCCAAGTCAACAAAAGCTAAGTATAGGGGTTTACTTTTAGCTAGGTACTTATCCTGTAGTTGTCGTACAATGAAAAGAGCGTCTGTGGTACTTTTGCCTGACACAAACCCGAACTGCATTTCATCTAGATCAATTCTCTCTCTGATTAGTTGCGCTATTACTTTTTCCGTGACCTTCATGACCTGGTAGATTAATTTAATGCCTCTATAGTTACACCTATCTAGGGCATCTCCTTTACCCTTGTAACAGTTAATGATGATGCTGCTATGCCAGTCCTTCGGAACAACCCCATTCTGTATGACTTGGTTTACTATCCGGGTGACCATGGTGTGTCCCACCGTTCCAGAGGCTTTCAGCATCTCAGCAACTATTTCCGAAGGCCCAGCCGCCTTACCCGTCTTCATATCTTTGATTGCCTTACTTATTATACTACCTTCGACTAACACTGCTGGTCCCTCTATTGGGTCGATGTAGGGGAGACTGTTGTTCTCCTCATTTAGAAGCCTTTCGTAGTGACACTTCCAAGCTACCTTCTTATCAGCGTCGGTGATGGCAAGTATGCCATCATCATTAAGTACACACTTCTCCCCGACAATATCACAGTTTTCCTTGACACATTGCCTAGCAATCCTGAACACCTCACGTTTTTGGTCCTCACGTTGTAGAACATGCTTGAACTTTCTTTCCTCTGCTTCCCTTCTTGCGAAGTACTCTTGTCTCCTAGCTTCCCTCCTGGCCACTTGATAGTCTTCTCTACTTCCCACATCCTGCCATACTTTCCAAGCCTGCTTTTTGGCCTTAATTGACTCCTCCACCTTACTGTTCCACCACCATGTTACTCTCCTCCTACCCACAGGCCTGCTCCAGCCACAGACTTCGTCTGCCGCCGTCAGCAGGTTTGCTTTCAGGAATTCCCACTGTTCCTCTATATTATACGTCTCTAATTGCTCTTCCTTACTGTCGAAAGCATCAAGTAATATGCTTTGAAATTTATTTCTGGCTATGGGGTCCTTTAGCTTCCATATTTTTCTCCTGGAGATAGTCCTCTTCTGCTGTCTAGTACGTCTCGTCCTGACTATGAGGTCGCTAATTATCAGTCTATGTTGGGAGGTGCATTCTTCATGGAGGAGGGATTTAGTGTTAACAACAGACACTCTGTCACGTCTTCTGGTAAGGATATAATCTACCTGGCTTGTGTGTTCCCCCGATCTATAGGTGATCAAGTGATTGTCTCGTTTTTTGAAGTTAGTGTTACAGATAGTTAGGTTATTTGCGTCACAGAATTCCAGGATTCTGGAGCCTACCTCATTTCTAGTACCGAACCCATAGCCTCCATGGATTCCGTCATAGCCGTCACAATGTTGTCCAACGTGACCATTTAGGTCGCCAGCAATAATTATATAGTCACTGTCGGTTATTTGGGAGGTAGCGAGCATCAGTGTCTCATAGAATCTGTCTTTTATAGCGCCGGGCAGTCCGGATTGGGGTGCGTACGCAGATATTATTGTCACAGTAGTTCTATTGAGGACAAGTCTTATTTTAATTATTCTGTCGTTCACTCTATTTACGTCTATTATCTTATCTGCCCACTTTTCTGCTACCATGATTCCTACTCCACCCAGCCCATTGTCATTTCCCACCCAGAAGAGCTTATAGCATCGTTCTTTACCCACGATGAATCTAGCAGACCCTCCCCTCCACCTGGTCTCTTGAATACAACAAACATCGACCTCCTTACGTTCAAGCATTTCTATAACCTCGTTAGAGCGACCCTTTAAGGTGCCTAC
This sequence comes from Eledone cirrhosa, assembly GCA_964016885.1. Classification (NCBI taxonomy): domain Eukaryota; kingdom Metazoa; phylum Mollusca; class Cephalopoda; order Octopoda; family Eledonidae; genus Eledone; species Eledone cirrhosa. The sequence goes on from OZ024762.1 coordinate 28,811,953, forward strand.
ATTCATGGTACCAACTCTGAAGTTTTGGATTGCGTTTGGAGGGTGGGAGCGGTTGGGCGCGGGGGGGGGGGGATGGGGTTATGTTAGCCATCCGCGCCCGAAACAAGGAGGAGTGCTTGCATTCTCGTCCACGAGATATATATTAATATTATTATTATTTTAGCAGTATCGGTAGAGGGTCGGACGCCATGCTGAGTTCAAATCCCGCCGAGGTTAACTTTGCCATTCATCCTTACGGGGTCGATAAAATAAAGTACCAGTAATACACTGGATAATTGCTGGCCTTCTGCCAAAAGTAGAAACAATTATTATTTTCTGCTAGCATGTCTAGTGTGCATATTGATATTATATGCAGGTATATATACATGTAGATATGATACATCAAATAAAATCGTAATTGACAATATATAATACATAGAAATTGAACGAAGACTGTTACACTGTCTTATGTAATCAGTAACATAATCCATGATAAATTAAAAAAGACGATTATATATAATAACTGCATTTGGAGAAAATTAGTATGTTTATTTAAGTGATCGCCACCGGAAGTGTTGAGATCACACTCTCTCTTTCTATATATATGGTAGTGGAAGTGGTAGCAATGATATACCAAAAGTATTGACATCACATTCTCTCTTTCTATATATATGGTAGTTGAAGTGGTGGTGGTGGTGGTGGCAATGATATACCGGAAGTGTTGACATCACACTCTCTCTTTCTATATATATGGTAGTTGAAGCGGTGGTGGTGGTGGCAACGATATACCGGAAGTGTTGACATCACACTCTCTCTTTCTATATATATGGTAGTAGAAGTGGTGGTGGTGGTGGTGGCAACGATATACCAGAAGTTTTGACATCACAAACACTCTCTTTCTATATATATGGTAGCAGAAGTGGTGGTGGTGTTGGTGGCAATGATATACCGGAAGTGTTGACATCACACACTCTCTTTCTATATATATGGTAGTTGAAGTGATGGTGGTGGTGGCAATGATATACCGGAAGTGTTGACATCACATTCTCTCTTTCTATATATATGGTAGTAGAAGTGGTGGTGGTGGTGCTGGTGGCAATGATATACCGTGAGTGTTGACATCACACTCTCTCTTTCTATATATATGGTAGTTGAAGTGGTGGTGGTGGTGGGGGCAATGATATACTGGAAGTGTTGACGTCACACTCTCTCTTTCTATATATATGGTAGTTGAAGTGGTGGTGGTGGTGGTGGCAATGATATACCGGAGGTGTTGACATCCCACTTTCTCCTTCAAAATAGTAGTTGAAGTGGTGGTGGTGGTGGCAATGATATACGGGGAGTGTTGACATCACACTCTCTCTTTCTATATATATGGTAGTAGAAGTGGTGGTGGTGGTGGTGCGGGAAATGATATACCGGGAGTGTTGACATCACACTCTCTCTTTCTATATATATGGAAGTTGAAGTGATGGTGGTGGTGGCAATGATATACCGGAGGTGTTGACATCACACTCTCTCTTTCTATATATATGGTAGTAGAAGTGGTGGTGGTGGAGGTGGTGGAAATGATATACCGGAAGTGTTGACATCGCATTCTCTCTTTCTATATATATGGTAGTAGAAGTGGTGGTGGTGGTGGTGGCAATGATATACCGGAGGTGTTGACATCACACTCTCTCTTTCTATATATATGGTAGTAGAAGTGGTGGTGGTGGTGCTGGTGGCAATGATATACCGTGAGTGTTGACATCACACTCTCTCTTTCTATATATATGGTAGTTGAAGTGGTGGTGGTGGTGCTGGTGGCAATGATATACCGTGAGTGTTGACATCACACTCTCTCTTTCTATATATATGGTAGTTGAAGAGGTGGTGGTGGTGGCAATGATATACCGTGAGTGTTGACATCACACTCTCTCTTTCTATATATATGGTAGTTGTAGTGGTGGTGGTGCTGGCAATGATATACCGGAAGTGTTGACATCACACTCTCTCTTTCTATATATATGGTAGTAGAAGTGGTGGTGGTGGTGGCAATGATATACCGGAAGTGTCGACATCACACTCTCTCTTTCTATATATATGGTAGTGGAAGTGGTGGTGGTGGTGGTGGTGGTGGTGGTGGCAATGATATACCGAAAGTGTTGACATCACACTCTCTCTTTCTATATATATGGTAGTTGAAGCGGTGGTGGTGGTGGCAACGATATACCGGAAGTGTTGACATCACACTCTCTCTTTCTATATATATGGTAGCAGAAGTGGTGGTGGTGTTGGTGGCAATGATATACCGGAAGTGTTGACATCACACACTCTCTTTCTATATATATGGTAGTTGAAGTGGTGGTGGTGGTGGTGGCAATGATATACCGGAGGTGTTGACATCACACTCTCTCTTTCTATATATATGGTAGTAGAAGTGGTGGTGGTGGTGGCAATGATATACCGGGAACGTTGACATCACACTCTCTCTTTCTATATATATGGTAGTAGAAGTGGTGGTGGTGGTGGCAATGATATACCGTGAGTGTTGACATCACACTCTCTCTTTCTATATATATGGTAGTTGAAGTGGTGGTGGTGGTGGCAATGATATACCGTGAGTGTTGACATCACACTCTCTCTTTCTATATATATGGTAGTAGAAGTGGTGGTGGTGGTGGCAATGATATACCGGAAGTGTCGACATCACACTCTCTCTTTCTATATATATGGTAGTGGAAGTGGTGGTGGTGGTGGTGGTGGTGGTGGTGGCAATGATATACCGAAAGTGTTGACATCACACTCTCTCTTTCTATATATATGGTAGTAGAAGCGGTGGTGGTGGTGGTGGGGGAAATGATATACCGGAAGTGTTGACATCACACTCTCTCTTTCTATATATATGGTAGTAGAAGCGGTGGTGGTGGTGGTGGGGGAAATGATATACCGAGAGTGTTGACATCACTCTCTCTCTTTCTATATATATGGTAGTTGAAGTGGTGGTGGCGGTGGCAATGATATACCGGAAGTGGTGGTGGTGGGGGAAATGATATACCGGGAGTGTTGACATCACACTCTCTCTTTCTATATATATGGTAGTTGAAGTGGTGGTGGTGGTGGTGGCAATGATATACCGGAAGTGTATACACCACACTCTCTCTTTCTATATATATGGTAGTTGAAGTGGTGGTGGCGGTGGGAATGATATACCGGAAGTGGTGGTGGTGGGGGAAATGATATACCGGGAGTGTTGACATCACACTCTCTCTTTCTATATATATGGTAGTTGAAGTGGTGGTGGTGGTGGTGGTGGTGGTGGTGGTGGTGGTAATGATATACCGAAAGTGTTGCCATCACACTCTCTCTTTCTATATACATGGTAGTTGAAGTGGTGGTGGTGGTGGTGGTGGTGCCAATGATATACCGGAGGTGTTGACATCACACTCTCTCTTTCTATATATATGGTAGTTGAAGTGGTGGTGGTGGTGGCAATGATATACCGGGAGTGTTGACATCACACTCTCTCTTTCTATATATATGGTAGTTGAAGTGGTGGTGGTGTTGGTGGGGGAAATGATATACCGGGAGTGTTGACATCACACTCTCTCTTTCTATATATATGGTAGTAGAAGTGGTGTTGGTGGTGGTGGTGGCAATGATATACCGGAGGTGTTGACATCACACTCTCTCTTTCTATATATATGGTAGTAGAAGTGGTGGTGGTGGTGGTGGCAATGATATACCGGAGGCGTTGACATCACACTCTCTCTTTCTATATATATGGTAGTTGAAGTGGTGGTGGTGGTGGCAATGATATACCGGAAGTGTTGACATCACACTCTCTCTTTCTATATATATGGTAGTTGAAGTGGTGGTGGTGGTTGCAATGATATACCGGAAGTGTTGACATCACACTCTCTCTTTCTATATATATGGTAGTTGAAGTGGTGGTGGTGGTGGCAATGATATACTGGAGGTGTTGACATCACACTCTCTCTTTCTATATATATGGTAGTAGAAGTGGTGGTGGTGGTTGTGGTGGTGGTGGTGGCAATGATATACCGGAGGTGTTGACATCACACTCTCTCTTTCTATATACATGGTAGTTGAAGTGGTGGTGGTGGGGGAAATGATATACCGGGAGTTTTGACATCACACTCTCTCTTTCTATATATATGGTAGTTGAAGTGGTGGTGGTGGTGGAGGCAATGATATACCGGAAGTGTATACACCACACTCTCTCTTTCTATATATATGGTAGTTGAAGTGGTGGTGGTGGTGGGGGTGGTGGCAATGATATACCGGAAATGTTGACATCACACTCTCTCTTTCTATATACATGGTAGTTGAAGTGGTGGTGGTGGTGGTGGTGGTGGTGGCAATGATATACCGAAAGTGTTGCCATCGCACTCTCTCTTTCTATATACATGGTAGTTGAAGTGGTGGTGGTAGTGGCAATGATATACCGGGAGTGTTGACATCACACTCTCTCTTTCTATATATATGGTAGTGGAAGTGGTGGTGGTGGTGTGGGAAATGATATACCGGGAGTGTTGACATCACACTCTCTCTTTCTATATATATGGTAGTGGAAGTGGTGGTGGTGGTGGCAATGATATACCGGAGGTGTTGACATCACACTCTCTCTTTCTATATATATGGTAGTTGAAGTGGTGGTGGTGGTGGCAATGATATACCGGAAGTGTTGACATCACACTCTCTCTTTCTATGTATATGGTAGTTGAAGTGGTGGTGGTGGCAATGATATACCGGAAGTGTTGACATCACACACTCTCTTTCTATATATATGGTAGTTAAAGTGGTGGTGGTGGTGGTGGTGGCAATGATATACCGGAAGTGTTGACATCACACTCTCTCTTTCTATATATATGGAGGTTGAAGTGGTGGTGGTGGTGGTGGTGGTGGTGGTGGCAATGATATACCGGAAGTGTTGACATCACACTCTCTCTCTTTCTATATATATCGTAGTGGAAGTGGTGGTGGTGGTGGTGGTGGTGTTGGCAATGATATACCGTGAGTGTTGAAATCACACTCTCTCTTTCTATATATATGGTAGTAGAAGTGGTGGTGGTGGTTGTGGTGGTGGTGGTGGCAATGATATACCGGAGGTGTTGACATCACACTCTCTCTTTCTATATATATGGTAGTAGAAGTGGTGGTGGTGGTGGTGGGGGAAATGATATACCGGGAGTGTTGACATCACACTCTCTCTTTCTATATATATATGGTAGTAAAAGTGGTGGTGGTGGTGGTGGCAATGATATACCGGAGGCGTTGACATCACACTCTCTCTTTCTATATATATGGTAGTAGAAGTGGTGGTGGTGGTGGCAATGATATACCGGAAGTGTTGATATCACACTCTCTCTTTCTATATATATGGTAGTAGAAGTGGTGGTGGTGATGGTGGTGGCAATGATATACCGGAGGTGTTGACATCACACTCTCTCTTTCTATATATATATGGTAGTAGAAGTGGTGATGGTGGTGGTGGCAATGATATACCGGAGGCGTTGACATCACACTCTCTCTTTCTATATATATGGTAGTTGAAGTGGTGGTGGTGGTGGCAATGATATACCGGAAGTGTTGACATCACACTCTCTCTTTCTATATATATGGTAGTAGAAGTGGTGGTGGTGGTGGTGGCAATGATATACCGGAAGTGTTGACATCACACTCTCTCTTTCTATATATATGGTAGTAGAAGTGGTGGTGGTGGTGGTGGCAATGATATACCGGAAGTGTTGACATCACACTCTCTCTTTCTATATATATGGTAGTTGAAGTGGTGGTGGTGGTGGTGGTGGTGGTGGTGGCAATGATATACCGGAAGTGTTGACATCACACTCTCTCTCTTTCTATATATATCGTAGTGGAAGTGGTGGTGGTGGTGGTGGTGGTGGTGGCAATGATATACCGGAAGTGTTGACATCACACTCTCTCTTTCTATATATATGGTAGTTGAAGTGGTGGTGGTGGTTGCAATGATATACCGGAAGTGTATACACCACACTCTCTCTTTCTATATATATGGTAGTTGAAGTGGTGGTGGCGGTGGCAATGATATACCGGAAGTGGTGGTGGTGGGGAAAATGATATACCGGGAGTGTTGACACCACACTCTCTCTTTCTATATATATGGTAGTTGAAGTGGTGGTGGTGGTTGCAATGATATACCGGAAGTGTATACACCACACTCTCTCTTTCTATATATATGGTAGTTGAAGTGGTGGTGGCGGTGGTAATGATATACCGGAGTGGTGGTGGTGGGGGAAATGATATACCGGGAGTGTTGACATCACACTCTCTCTTTCTATATATATGGTAGTAGAAGTGGTGGTGGTGGTGGTGGCAATGATATACCGGAAGTGTTGACATCACACTCTCTCTTTCTATATATATGGAAGTTGAAGTGATGGTGGTGGTGGCAATGATATACCGGAGGTGTTGACATCACACTCTCTCTTTCTATATATATGGTAGTAGAAGTGGTGGTGGTGGTGGTGGTGGAAATGATATACTGGAAGTGTTGACATCACATTCTCTCTTTCTATATATATGGTAGTAGAAGTGGTGGTGGTGGTGCTGGTGGCAATGATATACCGTGAGTGTTGACATCACACTCTCTCTTTCTATATATATGGTAGTTGAAGTGGTGGTGGCGGTGGCAATGATATACCATGAGTGTTGACATCACACTCTCTCTTTCTATATATATGGTAGTAGAAGTGGTGGTGGTGGTGGCAATGATATACCGGAAGTGTCGACATCACACTCTCTCTTTCTATATATATGGTAGTGGAAGTGGTGGTGGTGGTGGTGGTGGTGGTGGTGGCAATGATATACCGAAAGTGTTGACATCACACTCTCTCTTTCTATATACATGGTAGTTGAAGTGGTGGTGGTGGTGGTGGCAATGATATACCGAAAGTGTTGACATCACACTCTCTCTTTCTATATATATGGTAGTAGAAGTGGTGGTGGTGGTGGTGGGGGAAATGATATACCGAGAGTGTTGACATCACACTCTCTCTTTCTATATATATGGTAGTTGAAGTGGTGGTGGTGGTGGTGGTGGTGGCAATGATATACCGGAAGTGTTGACATCACACTCTCTCTCTTTCTATATATATGGTAGTTGAAGTGGTGGTGGCGGTGGCAATGATATACCGGAAGTGGTGGTGGTGGGGGAAATGATATACCGGGAGTGTTGACATCACACTCTCTCTTTCTATATATATGGTAGTTGAAGTGGTGGTGGTGGTGGTGGCAATGATATACCGGAAGAGTATACACCACACTCTCTCTTTCTATATATATGGTAGTTGAAGTGGTGGTGGCGGTGGCAATGATATACCGGAAGTGGTGGTGGTGGGGGAAATGATATACCGGGAGTGTTGATATCACACTCTCTCTTTCTATATATATGGTAGTTGAAGTGGTGGTGGTGGTGGTGGTGGTGGTGGTGGTGGTAATGATATACCGAAAGTGTTGCCATCACACTCTCTCTTTCTATATACATGGTAGTTGAAGTGGTGGTGGTGGTGGTGGCGGTGGCAATGATATACCGGAAGTGGTGTTGGTGGGGGAAATGATATACCGGGAGTGTTGACATCACACTCTCTCTTTCTATATATATGGTAGTAGAAGTGGTGTTGGTGGTGGTGGTGGCAATGATATACCGGAGGTGTTGACATCACACTCTCTCTTTCTATATATATGGTAGTAGAAGTGGTGGTGGTGGTGATGGTGGCAATGATATACCGAAAGTGTTGCCATCGCACTCTCTCTTTCTATATACATGGTAGTTGAAGTGGTGGTGGTGGTGGTGGTGGTGGCAATGATATACCGGAGGTGTTGACATCACACTCTCTCTTTCTATATATATGGTAGTTGAAGTGGTGGTGGTGGTAGTGGCAATGATATACCGGGAGTGTTGACATCACACTCTCTCTTTCTATATATATGGTTGTAGAACTGGTGGTGGTGGTGGTGGCAATGATATACCGGAGGTGTTGACATCACACTCTCTCTTTCTATATATATGGTAGTAGAAGTGGTGGTGGTGGTGATGGTGGCAATGATATACCGGAGGTGTTGACATCACACTCTCTCTTTCTATATATATATGGTAGTAGAAGTGGTGGTGGTGGTGTGGGAAATGATATACCGGGAGTGTTGACATCACACTCTCTCTTTCTATATATATGGTAGTAGAAGTTGAAGTGGTGGTGGTGGTGGCAATGAAATACCGGAGGCGTTGACATCACACTCTCTCTTTCTATATATATGGTAGTTGAAGTGGTGGTGGTGGTGGCAATGATATACCGGAGGTGTTGACATCACACTCTCTCTTTCTATATATATGGTAGTTGAAGTGGTGGTGGTGGTGGCAATGATATACCGGAGGTGTTGATATCACACTCTCGCTTTCTATATATATGGTAGTTGAAGTGGTGGTGGTGGTGGCAATGATATACCGTGAGTGTTGACATCACACTCTCTCTTTCTATATATATGGTAGTTGAAGTGGTGGTGGTGGTGGAGGCAATGATATACCGGAAGTGTATACACCACACTCTCTCTTTCTATATATATGGTAGTTGAAGTGGTGGTGGTGGTGGTGGTGGCGGTGGTGGCAATGATATACCGGAAATGTTGACATCACACCCTCTCTTTCTATATACATGGTAGTTGAAGTGGTGGTGGTGGTGGTGGAGGTGGTGGTGGTGGCAATGATATACCGAAAGTGTTGCCATCGCACTCTCTCTTTCTATATACATGGTAGTTGAAGTGGTGGTGGTGGTGGTGGTGGTGGCAATGATATACCGGAGGTGTTGACATCACACTCTCTCTTTCTATATATATGGTAGTTGAAGTGGTGGTGGTGGTGGTGGCAATGATATACCGGAGGTGTTGACATCACACTCTCTCTTTCTATATATATGGTAGTAGAAGTGGTGGTGGTGGTGATGGTGGCAATGATATACCGAAAGTGTTGCCATCGCACTCTCTCTTTCTATATACATGGTAGTTGAAGTGGTGGTGGTGGTGGTGGTGGTGGCAATGATATACCGGAGGTGTTGACATCACACTCTCTCTTTCTATATATATGGTAGTTGAAGTGGTGGTGGTGGTAGTGGCAATGATATACCGGGAGTGTTGACATCACACTCTCTCTTTCTATATATATGGTTGTAGAACTGGTGGTGGTGGTGGTGGCAATGATATACCGGAGGTGTTGACATCACACTCTCTCTTTCTATATATATGGTAGTAGAAGTGGTGGTGGTGGTGATGGTGGCAATGATATACCGGAGGTGTTGACATCACACTCTCTCTTTCTATATATATATGGTAGTAGAAGTGGTGGTGGTGGTGTGGGAAATGATATACCGGGAGTGTTGACATCACACTCTCTCTTTCTATATATATGGTAGTAGAAGTTGAAGTGGTGGTGGTGGTGGCAATGAAATACCGGAGGCGTTGACATCACACTCTCTCTTTCTATATATATGGTAGTTGAAGTGGTGGTGGTGGTGGCAATGATATACCGGAGGTGTTGACATCACACTCTCTCTTTCTATATATATGGTAGTTGAAGTGGTGGTGGTGGTGGCAATGATATACCGGAGGTGTTGATATCACACTCTCGCTTTCTATATATATGGTAGTTGAAGTGGTGGTGGTGGTGGCAATGATATACCGGGAGTGTTGACATCACACTCTCTCTTTCTATATATATGGTAGTTGAAGTGGTGGTGGTGGTGGTGGTGGTGGTGGTGGTGGTGGTGGTGGCAATGATATACCGGAAGTGTTGATATCACACTCTCTCTTTCTATATATATGGTAGTTGAAGTGGTGGTGGTGGTGGTGGTGGTGGTGGTGGCAATGATATACCGGAAGTGTTGACATCACACTCTCTCTCTTTCTATATATATCGTAGTGGAAGTGGTGGTGGTGGTGGTGGTGGTGGTGGCAATGATATACCGTGAGTGTTGACATCACACTCTCTCTTTCTATATATATGGTAGTAGAAGTGGTGGTGGTGGCTGTGGTGGTGGTGGTGGCAATGATATACCGGAGGTGTTGACATCACACTCTCTCTTTCTATATATATGGTAGTTGAAGTGGTGGTGGTGGTGGCAATGATATACCGGGAGTGTTGACATCACACTCTCTCTTTCTATATATATGGTAGTGGAAGTGGTGGTGGTGGTGGTGGTGGTGGTGGTGGTGGCAATGATATACCGGAAGTGTATACACCACACTCTCTCTTTCTATATATATGGTAGTGGAAGTGGTGGTGGTGGTGGTGCTGGTGGTGGTGGTGGCAATGATATACCGGAAATGTTGACATCACACTCTCTCTTTCTATATATATGGTAGTTGAAGTGGTGGTGGTGGTGGTGGTGATGGTGGTGGCAATGATATACCGGAAATGTATACACCACACTCTCTCTTTCTATATACATGGTAGTTGAAGTGGTGGTGGTGGTGGTGGTGGTGGCAATGATATACCGGAGGTGTTGACATCACACTCTCTCTTTCTATATATATGGTAGTAGAAGTGGTGGTGGTGGTGGTGGGGGAAATGATATACCGGGAGTGTTGACATCACACTCTCTCTTTCTATATATATATGGTAGTAGAAGTGGTGGTGGTGGTGGTGGTGGCAATGATATACCGGAGGCGTTGACATCACACTCTCTCTTTCTATATATATGGTAGTAGAAGTGGTGGTGGTGGTGGCAATGATATACCGGAGGTGTTGACATCACACTCTCTCTTTCTATATATATGGTAGTAGAAGTGGTGGTGGTGGTGGTGGTGGCAATGATATACCGGAAGTGTTGACATCACACTCTCTCTTTTTATATATATGGTCGTAGAAGTGGTGGTGGTGGTGGTGGCAATGATATACCGGAAGTGTTGACATCACACTCTCTCTTTCTATATATATGGTAGTAGAAGTGGTGGTGGTGGTGGTGGCAATGATATACCGGAAGTGTTGACATCACACTCTCTCTTTCTATATATATGGTAGTTGAAGTGGTGGTGGTGGTGGTGGTGGCAATGATATACCGGAAGTGTTGACATCACACTCTCTCTCTTTCTATATATATCGTAGTGGAAGTGGTGGTGGTGGTGGTGGTGGTGGCAATGATATACCGGAAGTGTTGACATCACACTCTCTCTTTCTATATATATGGTAGTTGAAGTGGTGGTGGTGGTTGCAATGATATACCGGAAGTGTATACATCACACTCTCTCTTTCTATATATATGGTAGTTGAAGTGGTGGTGGCGGTGGCAATGATATACCGGAAGTGGTGGTGGTGGGGGAAATGATATACCGGGAGTGTTGACATCACACTCTCTCTTTCTATATATATGGTAGTTGAAGTGGTGGTGGTGGTGGTGGCAATGATAAACCGGAAGTGTATACACCACACTCTCTCTTTCTATATATATGGTAGTTGAAGTGGTGGTGGCGGTGGCAATGATATACCGGAAGTGGTGGTGGTGGGGGAAATGATATACCGGGAGTGTTGACATCACACTCTCTCTTTCTATATATATGGTAGTAGAAGTGGTGGTGGTGGTGGTGGCAATGATATACCGGGAGTGTTGACATCACACTCTCTCTTTCTATATATATGGTAGTTGAAGTGGTGGTGGCGGTGGCAATGATATACCGGAAGTGGTGCTGGTGGGGGAAATGATATACCGGGAGTGTTGACATCACACTCTCTCTTTCTATATATATGGTAGTTGAAGTGTTGGTGGCGGTGGTGGCAATGATATACCGGAAATGTTGACATCACACTCTCTCTTTCTATATATATGGTAGTAGAAGTGGTGGTGGTGGTGGTGGTGGGGGAAATGATATACCGGGAGTGTTGACATCACACTCTCTCTTTCTATATATATGGTAGTAGAAGTGGTGGTGGTGGTGGTGGCAATGATATACCGGAAGTGTTGACATCACACACTCTCTTTCTATATATATGGTAGTTGAAGTGGTGGTGGTGGTGGTGGTGGTGGTGGTGGCAATGATATACCGGAAGTGTTGACATCACACTCTCTCTTTCTATATATATGGTAGTTGAAGTGGTGGTGGTTGTGGTGGTGGTGGTGGTGGTGGCAATGATATACCGGAAGTGTTGACATCACACTCTCTCTTTCTATATATATCGTAGTGGAAGTGGTGGTGGTGGTGGTGGTGGTGGTGGCAATGATATACCGGAAGTGTTGACATCACACTCTCTCTCTTTCTATATATATCGTAGTGGAAGTGGTGGTGGTGGTGGTGGTGGTGGTGGCAATGATATACCGGAAGTGTTGACATCACACTCTCTCTTTCTATATATATGGTAGTTGAAGTGGTGGTGGTGGTTGCAATGATATACCGGAAGTGTATACATCACACTCTCTCTTTCTATATATATGGTAGTTGAAGTGGTGGTGGCAGTGGCAATGATATACCGGAAGTGGTGGTGGTGGGGGAAATGATATACCGGGAGTGTTGACATCACACTCTCTCTTTCTATATATATGGTAGTTGAAGTGGTGGTGGTGGTGGTGGCAATGATAAACCGGAAGTGTATACACCACACTCTCTCTTTCTATATATATGGTAGTTGAAGTGGTGGTGGCGGTGGCAATGATATACCGGAAGTGGTGGTGGTGGGGGAAATGATATACCGGGAGTGTTGACATCACACTCTCTCTTTCTATATATATGGTAGTTGAAGTGGTAGTGGTGGTGGTGGTGGCAATGATATACCGGGAGTGTTGACATCACACTCTCTCTTTCTATATATATGGTAGTTGAAGTGGTGATGGTAGTGGCAATGATATACCGAAAGTGTTGACATCACACTCTCTCTTTCTATATATATGGTAGTTGAAGTGGTGGTGGTGTTGGTGGGGGAAATGATATACCGGGAGTGTTGACATCACACTCTCTCTTTCTATATATATGGTAGTAGAAGTGGTGGTGCTGGTGGTGGTGGTGGTGGTGGCAATGATATACCGGAAGTGTTGACATCACACTCTCTCTCTTTCTATATATATCGTAGTGGAAGTGGTGGTGGTGGTGGTGGTGGTGGTGGTGGTGGCAATGATATACCGGAAGTGTTGACATCAGACACTCTCTTTATATATATATGGTAGTTGAAGTGGTGGTGGTGGTGGTGGCAATGATATACCGGAAGTGTTGACATCACACTCTCTCTTTCTATATATATGGTAGTTGAAGTGGTGGTGGCGGTGGTGGTGGTGGTGGTGGCAATGATATACCGGAAATGTTGACATCACACTCTCTCTTTCTATATATATGGTAGTTGAAGTGGTGGTGGCGGTGGTGGTGGTGGTGGTGGCAATGATATACCGGGAGTGTTGACATCACACTCTCTCTTTCTATATATATGGTAGTTGAAGTGGTAGTGGTGGTGGCAATGCTATACCGGAGGTGTTGACATCACACTCTCTCTTTCTATATATATGGTAGTTGATGTGGTGGTGGTGGTGGTGGCAATGATATACCGGAAGTGTTGATATCACACTCTCTCTTTCTATATATATGGTAGTTGAAGTGGTGGTGGTGGTGGTGGTGGTGGTGGTGGCAATGATATACCGGAAGTGTTGACATCACACTCTCTCTCTTTCTATATATATCGTAGTGGAAGTGGTGGTGGTGGTGGTGGTGGTGGTGGTGGCAATGATATACCGTGAGTGTTGACATCACACTCTCTCTTTCTATATATATGGTAGTAGAAGTGGTGGTGGTGGTTGTGGTGGTGGTGGTGGCAATGATATACCGGAGGTGTTGACATCACACTCTCTCTTTCTATATATATGGTAGTTGAAGTGGTGGTGGTGGTGGCAATGATATACCGGGAGTGTTGACATCACACTCTCTCTTTCTATATATATGGTAGTGGAAGTGGTGGTGGTGGTGGTGGTGGTGGTGGTGGTGGTGGCAATGATATACCGGAAGTGTATACACCACACTCTCTCTTTCTATATATATGGTAGTGGAAGTGGTGGTGGTGGTGGTGCTGGTGGTGGTGGTGGCAATGATATACCGGAAATGTTGACATCACACTCTCTCTTTCTATATATATGGTAGTTGAAGTGGTGGTGGTGGTGGTGGTGATGGTGGTGGCAATGACATACCGGAAATGTATACACCACACTCTCTCTTTCTATATACATGGTAGTTGAAGTGGTGGTGGTGGTGGTGGTGGTGGCAATGATATACCGGAGGTGTTGACATCACACTCTCTCTTTCTATATATATGGTAGTAGAAGTGGTGGTGGTGGTGGTGGGGGAAATGATATACCGGGAGTGTTGACATCACACTCTCTCTTTCTATATATATATGGTAGTAGAAGTGGTGGTGGTGGTGGTGGCAATGATATACCGGAGGCGTTGACATCACACTCTCTCTTTCTATATATATGGTAGTAGAAGTGGTGGTGGTGGTGGCAATGATATACCGGAAGTGTTGATATCACACTCTCTCTTTCTATATATATGGTAGTAGAAGTGGTGGTGGTGGTGGTGGTGGCAATGATATACCGGAGGTGTTGACATCACACTCTCTCTTTCTATATATATATGGTAGTAGAAGTGGTGGTGGTGGTGGTGGCAATGATATACCGGAGGCGTTGACATCACACTCTCTCTTTCTATATATATGGTAGTAGAAGTGGTGGTGGTGGTGGTGGTGGCAATGATATACCGGAAGTGTTGACATCACACTCTCTCTTTTTATATATATGGTAGTAGAAGTGGTGGTGGTGGTGGTGGCAATGATATACCGGAAGTGTTGACATCACACTCTCTCTTTCTATATATATGGTAGTAGAAGTGGTGGTGGTGGTGGTGGCAATGATATACCGGAAGTGTTGACATCACACTCTCTCTTTCTATATATATGGTAGTTGAAGTGGTGGTGGTGGTGGTGGTGGTGGTGGTGGTGGCAATGATATACCGGAAGTGTTGACATCACACTCTCTCTCTTTCTATATATATCGTAGTGGAAGTGGTGGTGGTGGTGGTGGTGGTGGCAATGATATACCGGAAGTGTATACATCACACTCTCTCTTTCTATATATATGGTAGTTGAAGTGGTGGTGGTGGTGGTGGCAATGATAAACCGGAAGTGTATACACCACACTCTCTCTTTCTATATATATGGTAGTTGAAGTGGTGGTGGCGGTGGCAATGATATACCGGAAGTGGTGGTGGTGGGGGAAATGATATACCGGGAGTGTTGACATCACACTCTCTCTTTCTATATATATGGTAGTAGAAGTGGTGGTGGTGGTGGTGGCAATGATATACCGGGAGTGTTGACATCACACTCTCTCTTTCTATATATATGGTAGTTGAAGTGGTGGTGGCGGTGGCAATGATATACCGGAAGTGGTGCTGGTGGGGGAAATGATATACCGGGAGTGTTGACATCACACTCTCTCTTTCTATATATATGGTAGTTGAAGTGTTGGTGGCGGTGGTGGCAATGATATACCGGAAATGTTGACATCACACTCTCTCTTTCTATATATATGGTAGTAGAAGTGGTGGTGGTGGTGGTGGTGGGGGAAATGATATACCGGGAGTGTTGACATCACACTCTCTCTTTCTATATATATGGTAGTAGAAGTGGTGGTGGTGGTGGTGGCAATGATATACCGGAAGTGTTGACATCACACACTCTCTTTCCATATATATGGTAGTTGAAGTGGTGGTGGTGGTGGTGGTGGTGGTGGTGGCAATGATATACCGGAAGTGTTGACATCACACTCTCTCTTTCTATATATATCGTAGTGGAAGTGGTGGTGGTGGTGGTGGTGGTGGTGGCAATGATATACCGGAAGTGTTGACATCACACTCTCTCTCTTTCTATATATATCGTAGTGGAAGTGGTGGTGGTGGTGGTGGTGGTGGTGGCAATGATATACCGGAAGTGTTGACATCACACTCTCTCTTTCTATATATATGGTAGTTGAAGTGGTGGTGGTGGTTGCAATGATATACCGGAAGTGTATACATCACACTCTCTCTTTCTATATATATGGTAGTTGAAGTGGTGGTGGCGGTGGCAATGATATACCGGAAGTGGTGGTGGTGGGGGAAATGATATACCGGGAGTGTTGACATCACACTCTCTCTTTCTATATATATGGTAGTTGAAGTGGTGGTGGTGGTGGTGGCAATGATAAACCGGAAGTGTATACACCACACTCTCTCTTTCTATATATATGGTAGTTGAAGTGGTGTTGGCGGTGGCAATGATATACCGGAAGTGGTGGTGGTGGGGGAAATGATATACCGGGAGTGTTGACATCACACTCTCTCTTTCTATATATATGGTAGTTGAAGTGGTAGTGGTGGTGGTGGTGGTGGTGGTGGTGGCAATGATATACCGAAAGTGTTGCCATCACACTCTCTCTTTCTATATATATGGTAGTTGAAGTGGTGGTGGTGGTGGCAATGATATACCGGGAGTGTTGACATCACACTCTCTCTTTCTATATATATGGTAGTTGAAGTGGTGATGGTAGTGGCAATGATATACCGAAAGTGTTGACATCACACTCTCTCTTTCTATATATATGGTAGTTGAAGTGGTGGTGGTGTTGGTGGGGGAAATGATATACCGGGAGTGTTGACATCACACTCTCTCTTTCTATATATATGGTAGTAGAAGTGGTGGTGGCAATGATATACCGGAGGCGTTGACATCACACTCTCTCTTTCTATATATATGGTAGTTGAAGTGGTGGTGGTGGTGGCAATGATATACCGGAAGTGTTGACATCACACTCTCTCTTTCTATATATATGGTAGTTGAAGTGGTGGTGGTGTTGGTGGGGGAAATGATATACCGGGAGTGTTGACATCACACTCTCTCTTTCTATATATATGGTAGTAGAAGTGGTGTTGGTGGATGTGGTGGTGGCAATGATATACCGGAGGTGTTGACATCACACTCTCTCTTTCTATATATATGGTAGTTGAAGTGGTGGTGGTGGTGGCAATGATATACCGGGAGTGTTGACATCACACTCTCTTTTTCTATATATATGGTAGTTGAAGTGGTGATGGTAATGGCAATGATATACCGAAAGTGTTGACATCACACTCTCTCTTTCTATATATATGGTAGTTGAAGTGGTGGTGGTGTTGGTGGGGGAAATAATATACCGGGAGTGTTGACATCACACTCTCTCTTTCTATATATATGGTAGTAGAAGTGGTGTTGGTGGTGGTGGTGGCAATGATATACCGGAGGTGTTGACATCACACTCTCTCTTTCTATATATATGGTAGTAGAAGTGGTGGTGGTGGTGGTGGCAATGATATACCGGGAGTGTTGACATCACACTCTCTCTTTCTATATATATGGTAGTTGAAGTGGTGGTGGCGGTGGCAATGATATACCGGAAGTGGTGGTGGTGGGGGAAATGATATACCGGGAGTGGTGACATCACACTCTCTCTTTCTATATATATGGTAGTAGA
This sequence comes from Eledone cirrhosa, assembly GCA_964016885.1. Classification (NCBI taxonomy): domain Eukaryota; kingdom Metazoa; phylum Mollusca; class Cephalopoda; order Octopoda; family Eledonidae; genus Eledone; species Eledone cirrhosa. The sequence continues at coordinate 28,829,481 of OZ024762.1, forward strand.
AGTGGTGGTGGTGGTGGTGGCAATGATATACCGGGAGTGTTGACATCACACTCTCTCTTTCTATATATATGGTAGTTGAAGTGGTGGTGGCGGTGGCAATGATATACCGGAAGTGGTGCTGGTGGGGGAAATGATATACCGGGAGTGTTGACATCACACTCTCTCTTTCTATATATATGGTAGTTGAAGTGTTGGTGGCGGTGGTGGCAATGATATACCGGAAATGTTGACATCACACTCTCTCTTTCTATATATATGGTAGTAGAAGTGGTGGTGGTGGTGGTGGTGGGGGAAATGATATACCGGGAGTGTTGACATCACACTCTCTCTTTCTATATATATGGTAGTAGAAGTGGTGGTGGTGGTGGTGGCAATGATATACCGGAAGTGTTGACATCACACACTCTCTTTCTATATATATGGTAGTTGAAGTGGTGGTGGTGGTGGTGGTGGTGGTGGTGGCAATGATATACCGGAAGTGTTGACATCACACTCTCTCTTTCTATATATATGGTAGTTGAAGTGGTGGTGGTTGTGGTGGTGGTGGTGGTGGTGGCAATGATATACCGGAAGTGTTGACATCACACTCTCTCTTTCTATATATATCGTAGTGGAAGTGGTGGTGGTGGTGGTGGTGGTGGTGGCAATGATATACCGGAAGTGTTGACATCACACTCTCTCTCTTTCTATATATATCGTAGTGGAAGTGGTGGTGGTGGTGGTGGTGGTGGTGGCAATGATATACCGGGAGTGTTGACATCACACTCTCTCTTTCTATATATATGGTAGTTGAAGTGGTGGTGGTGGTTGCAATGATATACCGGAAGTGTATACATCACACTCTCTCTTTCTATATATATGGTAGTTGAAGTGGTGGTGGCGGTGGCAATGATATACCGGAAGTGGTGGTGGTGGGGGAAATGATATACCGGGAGTGTTGACATCACACTCTCTCTTTCTATATATATGGTAGTTGAAGTGGTAGTGGTGGTGGTGGTGGCAATGATATACCGGGAGTGTTGACATCACACTCTCTCTTTCTATATATATGGTAGTTGAAGTGGTGATGGTAGTGGCAATGATATACCGAAAGTGTTGACATCACACTCTCTCTTTCTATATATATGGTAGTTGAAGTGGTGGTGGTGTTGGTGGGGGAAATGATATACCGGGAGTGTTGACATCACACTCTCTCTTTCTATATATATGGTAGTAGAAGTGGTGGTGCTGGTGGTGGTGGTGGTGGTGGCAATGATATACCGGAAGTGTTGACATCACACTCTCTCTCTTTCTATATATATCGTAGTGGAAGTGGTGGTGGTGGTGGTGGTGGTGGTGGTGGTAGCAATGATATACCGGAAGTGTTGACATCAGACACTCTCTTTATATATATATGGTAGTTGAAGTGGTGGTGGTGGTGGTGGCAATGATATACCGGAAGTGTTGACATCACACTCTCTCTTTCTATATATATGGTAGTTGAAGTGGTGGTGGCGGTGGTGGTGGTGGTGGTGGCAATGATATACCGGAAATGTTGACATCACACTCTCTCTTTCTATATATATGGTAGTTGAAGTGGTGGTGGCGGTGGTGGTGGTGGTGGTGGCAATGATATACCGGGAGTGTTGACATCACACTCTCTCTTTCTATATATATGGTAGTTGAAGTGGTAGTGGTGGTGGCAATGCTATACCGGAGGTGTTGACATCACACTCTCTCTTTCTATATATATGGTAGTTGATGTGGTGGTGGTGGTGGTGGCAATGATATACCGGAAGTGTTGATATCACACTCTCTCTTTCTATATATATGGTAGTTGAAGTGGTGGTGGTGGTGGTGGTGGTGGTGGTGGCAATGATATACCGGAAGTGTTGACATCACACTCTCTCTCTTTCTATATATATCGTAGTGGAAGTGGTGGTGGTGGTGGTGGTGGTGGTGGTGGCAATGATATACCGTGAGTGTTGACATCACACTCTCTCTTTCTATATATATGGTAGTAGAAATGGTGGTGGTGGTTGTGGTGGTGGTGGTGGCAATGATATACCGGAGGTGTTGACATCACACTCTCTCTTTCTATATATATGGTAGTTGAAGTGGTGGTGGTGGTGGCAATGATATACCGGGAGTGTTGACATCACACTCTCTCTTTCTATATATATGGTAGTGGAAGTGGTGGTGGTGGTGGTGGTGGTGGTGGTGGTGGTGGCAATGATATACCGGAAGTGTATACACCACACTCTCTCTTTCTATATATATGGTAGTGGAAGTGGTGGTGGTGGTGGTGCTGGTGGTGGTGGTGGCAATGATATACCGGAAATGTTGACATCACACTCTCTCTTTCTATATATATGGTAGTTGAAGTGGTGGTGGTGGTGGTGGTGATGGTGGTGGCAATGATATACCGGAAATGTATACACCACACTCTCTCTTTCTATATACATGGTAGTTGAAGTGGTGGTGGTGGTGGTGGTGGTGGCAATGATATACCGGAGGTGTTGACATCACACTCTCTCTTTCTATATATATGGTAGTAGAAGTGGTGGTGGTGGTGGTGGGGGAAATGATATACCGGGAGTGTTGACATCACACTCTCTCTTTCTATATATATATGGTAGTAGAAGTGGTGGTGGTGGTGGTGGCAATGATATACCGGAGGCGTTGACATCACACTCTCTCTTTCTATATATATGGTAGTAGAAGTGGTGGTGGTGGTGGCAATGATATACCGGAAGTGTTGATATCACACTCTCTCTTTCTATATATATGGTAGTAGAAGTGGTGGTGGTGGTGGTGGTGGCAATGATATACCGGAGGTGTTGACATCACACTCTCTCTTTCTATATATATATGGTAGTAGAAGTGGTGGTGGTGGTGGTGGCAATGATATACCGGAGGCGTTGACATCACACTCTCTCTTTCTATATATATGGTAGTAGAAGTGGTGGTGGTGGTGGTGGTGGCAATGATATACCGGAAGTGTTGACATCACACTCTCTCTTTTTATATATATGGTAGTAGAAGTGGTGGTGGTGGTGGTGGCAATGATATACCGGAAGTGTTGACATCACACTCTCTCTTTCTATATATATGGTAGTAGAAGTGGTGGTGGTGGTGGTGGCAATGATATACCGGAAGTGTTGACATCACACTCTCTCTTTCTATATATATGGTAGTTGAAGTGGTGGTGGTGGTGGTGGTGGTGGTGGTGGTGGCAATGATATACCGGAAGTGTTGACATCACACTCTCTCTCTTTCTATATATATCGTAGTGGAAGTGGTGGTGGTGGTGGTGGTGGTGGCAATGATATACCGGAAGTGTATACATCACACTCTCTCTTTCTATATATATGGTAGTTGAAGTGGTGGTGGTGGTGGTGGCAATGATAAACCGGAAGTGTATACACCACACTCTCTCTTTCTATATATATGGTAGTTGAAGTGGTGGTGGCGGTGGCAATGATATACCGGAAGTGGTGGTGGTGGGGGAAATGATATACCGGGAGTGTTGACATCACACTCTCTCTTTCTATATATATGGTAGTAGAAGTGGTGGTGGTGGTGGTGGCAATGATATACCGGGAGTGTTGACATCACACTCTCTCTTTCTATATATATGGTAGTTGAAGTGGTGGTGGCGGTGGCAATGATATACCGGAAGTGGTGCTGGTGGGGGAAATGATATACCGGGAGTGTTGACATCACACTCTCTCTTTCTATATATATGGTAGTTGAAGTGTTGGTGGCGGTGGTGGCAATGATATACCGGAAATGTTGACATCACACTCTCTCTTTCTATATATATGGTAGTAGAAGTGGTGGTGGTGGTGGTGGTGGGGGAAATGATATACCGGGAGTGTTGACATCACACTCTCTCTTTCTATATATATGGTAGTAGAAGTGGTGGTGGTGGTGGTGGCAATGATATACCGGAAGTGTTGACATCACACACTCTCTTTCTATATATATGGTAGTTGAAGTGGTGGTGGTGGTGGTGGTGGTGGTGGTGGCAATGATATACCGGAAGTGTTGACATCACACTCTCTCTTTCTATATATATCGTAGTGGAAGTGGTGGTGGTGGTGGTGGTGGTGGTGGCAATGATATACCGGAAGTGTTGACATCACACTCTCTCTCTTTCTATATATATCGTAGTGGAAGTGGTGGTGGTGGTGGTGGTGGTGGTGGCAATGATATACCGGAAGTGTTGACATCACACTCTCTCTTTCTATATATATGGTAGTTGAAGTGGTGGTGGTGGTTGCAATGATATACCGGAAGTGTATACATCACACTCTCTCTTTCTATATATATGGTAGTTGAAGTGGTGGTGGCGGTGGCAATGATATACCGGAAGTGGTGGTGGTGGGGGAAATGATATACCGGGAGTGTTGACATCACACTCTCTCTTTCTATATATATGGTAGTTGAAGTGGTGGTGGTGGTGGTGGCAATGATAAACCGGAAGTGTATACACCACACTCTCTCTTTCTATATATATGGTAGTTGAAGTGGTGGTGGCGGTGGCAATGATATACCGGAAGTGGTGGTGGTGGGGGAAATGATATACCGGGAGTGTTGACATCACACTCGCTCTTTCTATATATATGGTAGTTGAAGTGGTAGTGGTGGTGGTGGTGGTGGTGGTGGTGGCAATGATATACCGAAAGTGTTGCCATCACACTCTCTCTTTCTATATATATGGTAGTTGAAGTGGTGGTGGTGGTGGCAATGATATACCGGGAGTGTTGACATCACACTCTCTCTTTCTATATATATGGTAGTTGAAGTGGTGATGGTAGTGGCAATGATATACCGAAAGTGTTGACATCACACTCTCTCTTTCTATATATATGGTAGTTGAAGTGGTGGTGGTGTTGGTGGGGGAAATGATATACCGGGAGTGTTGACATCACACTCTCTCTTTCTATATATATGGTAGTAGAAGTGGTGGTGGCAATGATATACCGGAGGCGTTGACATCACACTCTCTCTTTCTATATATATGGTAGTTGAAGTGGTGGAGGTGGTGGCAATGATATACCGGAAGTGTTGACATCACACTCTCTCTTTCTATATATATGGTAGTTGAAGTGGTGGTGGTGTTGGTGGGGGAAATGATATACCGGGAGTGTTGACATCACACTCTCTCTTTCTATATATATGGTAGTAGAAGTGGTGTTGGTGGATGTGGTGGTGGCAATGATATACCGGAGGTGTTGACATCACACTCTCTCTTTCTATATATATGGTAGTTGAAGTGGTGGTGGTGGTGGCAATGATATACCGGGAGTGTTGACATCACACTCTCTCTTTCTATATATATGGTAGTTGAAGCGGTGGTGGTGGTGGTGGTGGTGGCAATGATATACCGGAGGTGTTGACATCACACTCTCTCTTTCTATATATATGGTAGTTGAAGTGGTGGTGGTAGTGGCAATGATATACCGGGAGTGTTGACATCACACTCTCTCTTTCTATATATATGGTTGTAGAACTGGTGGTGGTGGTGGTGGCAATGATATACCGGAGGTGTTGACATCACACTCTCTCTTTCTATATATATGGTAGTAGACGTGGTGGTGGTGGTGATGGTGGCAATGATATACCGGAGGTGTTGACATCACACTCTCTCTTTCTATATATATGGTAGTTGAAGTGGTGGTGGTAGTGGCAATGATATACCGGGAGTGTTGACATCACACTCTCTCTTTCTATATATATGGTTGTAGAACTGGTGGTGGTGGTGGTGGCAATGATATACCGGAGGTGTTGACATCGCACTCTCTGTTTCTATATACATGGTAGTTGAAGTGGTGGTGGTGGTGGTGGTGGTGGCAATGATATACCGGAGGTGTTGACATCACACTCTCTCTTTCTATATATATGGTAGTAGAAGTTGAAGTGGTGGTGGTGGTGGCAATGAAATACCGGAGGCGTTGACATCACACTCTCTCTTTCTATATATATATGGTAGTTGAAGTGGTGGTGGTGGTGGCAATGATATACCGGAGGTGTTGACATCACACTCTCTCTTTCTATATATATGGTAGTTGAAGTGGTGGTGGTGGTGGCAATGATATACCGGAAGTGTTGACATCACACTCTCGCTTTCTATGTATATGGTAGTTGAAGTGGTGGTGGTGGCAATGATATACCGGAAGTGTTGACATCACACTCTCTCTTTCTATATATATGGTAGTTGAAGTGGTGGTGGTGGTGGTGGTGGTGGTGGTGGCAATGATATACCGGAAGTGTTGACATCACACTCTCTCTCTTTCTATATATATCGTAGTGGAAGTGGTTATGGTGGTGGTGGTGGTGGTGGCAATGATATACCGTGAGTGTTGACATCACACTCTCTCTTTCTATATATATGGTAGTAGAAGTGGTGGTGGTGGTTGTGGTGGTGGTGGTGGCAATGATATACCGGAGGTGTTGACATCACACTCTCTCTTTCTATATATATGGTAGTTGAAGTGGTGGTGGTGGTGGCAATGATATACCGGGAGTGTTGACATCACACTCTCTCTTTCTATATATATGGTAGTGGAAGTGGTGGTGGTGGTGGTGGTGGTGGTGGCAATGATATACCGGAAGTGTATACACCACACTCTCTCTTTCTATATATATGGTAGTTGAAGTGGTGGTGGTGGTGGCAATGATATACCGGGAGTGTTGACATCACACTCTCTCTCTTTCTATATATAAGGTAGTGGAAGTGGTGGTGGTGGTGGTGCTGGTGGTGGTGGTGGCAATGATATACCGGAAATGTTGACATCACACTCTCTCTTTCTATATATATGGTAGTTGAAGTGGTGGTGGTGGTGGTGGTGATGGTGGTGGCAATGATATACCGGAAATGTATACACCACACTCTCTCTTTCTATATACATGGTAGTTGAAGTGGTGGTGATGGTGGTGGTGGTGGCAATGTTATACCGGAGGTGTTGACATCACACTCTCTCTTTCTATATATATATGGTAGTAGAAGTGGTGGTGGTGGTGGTGGTGGCAATGATATACCGGAGGCGTTGACATCACACTCTCTCTTTCTATATATATGGTAGTAGAAGTGGTGGTGGTGGTGGCAATGATATACCGGAAGTGTTGATATCACACTCTCTCTTTCTATATATATGGTAGTAGAAGTGGTGGTGGTGGTGGTGGTGGCAATGATATACCGGAGGTGTTGACATCACACTCTCTCTTTCTATATATATATGGTAGTAGAAGTGGTGGTGGTGGTGGTGGTGGCAATGATATACCGGAAGTGTTGACATCACACTCTCTCTTTCTATATATATGGTAGTAGAAGTGGTGGTGGTGGTGGTGGCAATGATATACCGGAAGTGTTGACATCACACTCTCTCTTTCTATATATATGGTAGTTGAAGTGGTGGTGGTGGTGGTGGTGGTGCTGGTGGTGGTGGTGGCAATGATATACCGGAAGTGTTGACATCACACTCTCTCTCTTTCTATATATATCGTAGTGGAAGTGGTGGTGGTGGTGGTGGTGGTGGCAATGATATACCGGAAGTGTTGACATCACACTCTCTCTTTCTATATATATGGTAGTTGAAGTGGTGGTGGTGGTTGCAATGATATACCGGAAGTGTATACATCACACTCTCTCTTTCTATATATATGGTAGTTGAAGTGGTGGTGGCGGTGGCAATGATATACCGGAAGTGGTGGTGGTGGGGGAAATGATATACCGGGAGTGTTGACATCACACTCTCTCTTTCTATATATATGGTAGTTGAAGTGGTGGTGGTGGTGGTGGCAATGATAAACCGGAAGTGTATACACCACACTCTCTCTTTCTATATATATGGTAGTTGAAGTGGTGGTGGCGGTGGCAATGATATACCGGAAGTGGTGGTGGTGGGGGAAATGATATACCGGGAGTGTTGACATCACACTCTCTCTTTCTATATATATGGTAGTAGAAGTGGTGGTGGTGGTGGTGGCAATGATATACCGGGAGTGTTGACATCACACTCTCTCTTTCTATATATATGGTAGTTGAAGTGGTGGTGGCGGTGGCAATGATATACCGGAAGTGGTGCTGGTGGGGGAAATGATATACCGGGAGTGTTGACATCACACTCTCTCTTTCTATATATATGGTAGTTGAAGTGTTGATGGCGGTGGTGGCAATGATATACCGGAAATGTTGACATCACACTCTCTCTTTCTATATATATGGTAGTAGAAGTGGTGGTGGTGGTGGTGGTGGGGGAAATGATATACCGGGAGTGTTGACATCACACTCTCTCTTTCTATATATATGGTAGTAGAAGTGGTGGTGGTGGTGGTGGCAATGATATACCGGAAGTGTTGACATCACACACTCTCTTTCTATATATATGGTAGTTGAAGTGGTGGTGGTGGTGGTGGTGGTGGTGGTGGCAATGATATACCGGAAGTGTTGACATCACACTCTCTCTTTCTATATATATGGTAGTTGAAGTGGTGGTGGTGGTGGTGGTGGTGGTGGTGGCAATGATATACCGGAAGTGTTGACATCACACTCTCTCTTTCTATATATATGGTAGTTGAAGTGGTGGTGGTTGTGGTGGTGGTGGTGGTGGTGGCAATGATATACCGGAAGTGTTGACATCACACTCTCTCTTTCTATATATATCGTAGTGGAAGTGGTGGTGGTGGTGGTGGTGGTGGTGGCAATGATATACCGGAAGTGTTGACATCACACTCTCTCTTTCTATATATATGGTAGTTGAAGTGGTGGTGGTTGTGGTGGTGGTGGTGGTGGTGGCAATGATATACCGGAAGTGTTGACATCACACTCTCTCTTTCTATATATATCGTAGTGGAAGTGGTGGTGGTGGTGGTGGTGGTGGTGGCAATGATATACCGGAAGTGTTGACATCACACTCTCTCTTTCTATATATATGGTAGTTGAAGTGGTGGTGGCGGTGGCAATGATATACCGGAAGTGGTGGTGGTGGGGGAAATGATATACCGGGAGTGTTGACATCACACTCTCTCTTTCTATATATATGGTAGTTGAAGTGGTGGTGGTTGTGGTGGTGGTGGTGGTGGTGGCAATGATATACCGGAAGTGTTGACATCACACTCTCTCTTTCTATATATATCGTAGTGGAAGTGGTGGTGGTGGTGGTGGTGGTGGTGGCAATGATATACCGGAAGTGTTGACATCACACTCTCTCTTTCTATATATATGGTAGTTGAAGTGGTGGTGGCGGTGGCAATGATATACCGGAAGTGGTGGTGGTGGGGGAAATGATATACCGGGAGTGTTGACATCACACTCTCTCTTTCTATATATATGGTAGTTGAAGTGGTAGTGGTGGTGGTGGTGGTGGTGGCAATGATATACCGGGAGTGTTGACATCACACTCTCTCTTTCTATATATATGGTAGTTGAAGTGGTGATGGTAGTGGCAATGATATACCGAAAGTGTTGACATCACACTCTCTCTTTCTATATATATGGTAGTTGAAGTGGTGGTGGTGTTGGTGGGGGAAATGATATACCGGGAGTGTTGACATCACACTCTTTCTTTCTATATATATGGTAGTAGAAGTGGTGGTGGCAATGATATACCGGAGGCGTTGACATCACACTCTCTCTTTCTATATATATGGTAGTTGAAGTGGTGGTGGTGGTGGCAATGATATACCGGAAGTGTTGACATCACACTCTCTCTTTCTATATATATGGTAGTTGAAGTGGTGGTGGTGTTGGTGGGGGAAATGATATACCGGGAGTGTTGACATCACACTCTCTCTTTCTATATATATGGTAGTAGAAGTGGTGTTGGTGGATGTGGTGGTGGCAATGATATACCGGAGGTGTTGACATCACACTCTCTCTTTCTATATATATGGTAGTTGAAGTGGTGATGGTAATGGCAATGATATACCGGAGGTGTTGACATCACACTCTCTCTTTCTATATATATGGTAGTAGAAGTGGTGGTGGTGGTGGTGGTGGCAATGATATACCGGAGGCGTTGACATCACACTCTCTCTTTCTATATATATGGTAGTTGAAGTGGTGGTGGTGGTGGCAATGATATACCGGAAGTGTTGACATCACACTCTCTCTTTCTATATATATGGTAGTAGAAGTGGTGGTGGTGGTGGCAATGATATACCGGAAGTGTTGACATCACACACTCTCTTTCTATATATATGGTAGTTGAAGTGGTGGTGGTGGTGGTGGTGGTGGTGGTGGTGGCAATGATATACCGGAAGTGTTGACATCAGACACTCTCTTTATATATATATGGTAGTTGAAGTGGTGGTGGTGGTGGTGGCAATGATATACCGGAAGTGTTGACATCACACTCTCTCTTTCTATATATATGGTAGTTGAAGTGGTGGTGGCGGTGGTGGTGGTGGTGGTGGCAATGATATACCGGAAATGTTGACATCACACTCTCTCTTTCTATATATATGGTAGTTGAAGTGGTGGTGGCGGTGGTGGTGGTGGTGGTGGCAATGATATACCGGGAGTGTTGACATCACACTCTCTCTTTCTATATATATGGTAGTTGAAGTGGTGGTGGTGGTGGCAATGATATACCGGAAGTGTATACACCACACTCTCTCTTTCTATATATATGGTAGTTGAAGTGGTGGTGGTGGTGGTTGTGGTGGTGGTGGCAATGATATACCGGAAGTGTTGACATCACACTCTCTCTTTCTATATATATGGTAGTTGAAGTGGTGGTGGTGGTGGTGGTGGTGGTGGTGGCAATGATATACCGGAAGTGTTGACATCACACTCTCTCTTTCTATATATATCGTAGTGGAAGTGGTGGTGGTGGTGGTGGTGGTGGTGGCAATGATATACCGGAAGTGTTGACATCACACTCTCTCTTTCTATATATATGGTAGTTGAAGTGGTGGTGGCGGTGGCAATGATATACCGGAAGTGGTGGTGGTGGGGGAAATGATATACCGGGAGTGTTGACATCACACTCTCTCTTTCTATATATATGGTAGTTGAAGTGGTGGTGGTGGTGGTGGCAATGATAAACCGGAAGTGTATACACCACACTCTCTCTTTCTATATATATGGTAGTTGAAGTGGTGGTGGCGGTGGCAATGATATACCGGAAGTTGTGGTGGTGGGGGAAATGATATACCGGGAGTGTTGACATCACACTCTCTCTTTCTATATATATGGTAGTTGAAGTGGTAGTGGTGGTGGTGGTGGTGGTGGCAATGATATACCGGGAGTGTTGACATCACACTCTCTCTTTCTATATATATGGTAGTTGAAGTGGTGATGGTAGTGGCAATGATATACCGAAAGTGTTGACATCACACTCTCTCTTTCTATATATATGGTAGTTGAAGTGGTGGTGGTGTTGGTGGGGGAAATGATATACCGGGAGTGTTGACATCACACTCTTTCTTTCTATATATATGGTAGTAGAAGTGGTGGTGGCAATGATATACCGGAGGCGTTGATATCACACTCTCTCTTTCTATATATATGGTAGTTGAAGTGGTGGTGGTGGTGGCAATGATATACCGGAAGTGTTGACATCACACTCTCTCTTTCTATATATATGGTAGTTGAAGTGGTGGTGGTGTTGGTGGGGGAAATGATATACCGGGAGTGTTGACATCACACTCTCTCTTTCTATATATATGGTAGTAGAAGTGGTGTTGGTGGATGTGGTGGTGGCAATGATATACCGGAGGTGTTGACATCACACTCTCTCTTTCTATATATATGGTAGTTGAAGTGGTGGTGGTGGTGGCAATGATATACCGGGAGTGTTGACATCACACTCTCTTTTTCTATATATATGGTAGTTGAAGTGGTGATGGTAATGGCAATGATATACCGGAGGTGTTGACATCACACTCTCTCTTTCTATATATATGGTAGTAGAAGTGGTGGTGGTGGTGGTGGTGGCAATGATATACCGGAGGCGTTGACATCACACTCTCTCTTTCTATATATATGGTAGTTGAAGTGGTGGTGGTGGTGGCAATGATATACCGGAAGTGTTGACATCACACTCTCTCTTTCTATATATATGGTAGTAGAAGTGGTGGTGGTGGTGGCAATGATATACCGGAAGTGTTGACATCACACACTCTCTTTCTATATATATGGTAGTTGAAGTGGTGGTGGTGGTGGTGGTGGTGGTGGTGGTGGCAATGATATACCGGAAGTGTTGACATCAGACACTCTCTTTATATATATATGGTAGTTGAAGTGGTGGTGGTGGTGGTGGCAATGATATACCGG